>CM075476.1:32627500-33035000 GCA_037950665.1 Hypophthalmichthys nobilis | reverse complement strand
ATCTCATAACCTTGCACTCCAGTTACATCAAATCAAATGCACAGGATTATCTTTGGTTAATGTTATGAACAGCAGATACGCTAATCATTTTCCATTTGCTTTTCTTTATCTCGGGATGCCCATCCCTAAGTAACTAGAGTACATCAGCTCCAGTTTGGATCCAACCTCTTATGAAGACTTCAGATGCCTCAACATATGTGAAGAAATTATGCTGACCCCTGCGAGGACTTAAGATGACGCAAACTCCTGATCAACATGCACCATTCCAAATTCTGCTATATATCCTAATCATTTGTTATCATTTGTTACATGTATTAATTACTTAAATGCGCTCATTGCTTCTGCCTTAAATTAATACACTGTTTAAATTAATACACTGTTAGCTAACTGCATGATTTGTATATGTGCATTTCTGAAATTACATAACTTAGACACAGTCACCTCTGATAACAGATTACTCTACATGCATTTTCTGTAAAGCTTCTTTGAAACGTGTATTGTGAAAAGTGCTATACAAATAAATGTGAATTGAATTATTTTGTTGCAACAGATTCTATAATTCTATAATTCTTTAATTTTGTGTTCAGCTCTTAAGTACAAAAAAACAACTACATGAAATGATAATTTCATGTAGTTGAATAGAGCAATAAATGAAAAGGGCATTTTTGAATCACTGGTCACATTTAGTGGTTTGTGACTTAAAAGTCCATGTGAATGTAAATGTTTGTCCACTAAGAAAAGTTGCTTTTAATTTAGAGACAAAAAAAAAAAAAAAAAAAAATGAATAGCAATATTTTTTTTTAAATTTAGTTTATTTTCTATATATGCCCCAAAAAAGATGCCGATTGTATAGGCAGCTGAAAGTTCATCCCGTGACAGTGAAGTGACTTGTGTAGAGCAATGGAGACAGCAGCATCTGTTCTCCCAGCAGGCTATTGCTCACAAAACTGACAAGTTTAATGGGACCCTAACACTATTCACAGACAGACAGAGTCAAGGGCACATGGAGGGACCAAGTGGTTATAGGTTTGACATGGCACCTGTCAGACAACAAATTAACTTGTGTTGAACGACTGTAAAGCAGGGACAGCTTTATGCGAGGTTTATCGAGGCCTCCCCGTGATTATAGGATGGTTTTATCTGTTGATTATGTTAAGGGGCTGATCTAGGTCGCAAGAGAGCGATTCTGGCAGAGAGAAGCGCGAGCAGTTAAGAGAAGAGAGGTTGACAGACCCGAAGGACTCTTGGATCAGTTTAGTGATCAGCTGAGTAGATCTGACAGATAAAATTGGGTTCGTGTTGTTGGCAGATGGAAAGAGGAACATTTCAGTGAACATGACTCACCTTTAACAGAATGACTACAAACCTATTACAGACAAGCATGATCATTTCCAAAGCCTGATCTCCACATGCAACTCTGATCTGCATAAGCTCAGGTTTGAAAGACACTGGGATGAAAATGACAGAGGTGTTAGAAAATAGAAATATTTATTATATTATAAATAATTATTTAATTTTATACTCCGTGTTTAAATTTTACCTTGAGATCTGTTTCATAAGGGACAACTTCTCAAAAGCCCCCAAACCAGATTTAATTTTACACACATACATATTATATATATATAATGCGCAAATAATTTATGTATAAAATAAGTTATATATAAAAAGTACTTACTTGCTAATGCCAAAAGCAGCCTTCAAATCACTGATTTTTCTTTGCAACACAGCACAACCACGTAATGTAATAACGTCAAAACTGTAAAATGTGTGACAGCGCCCTCTAGCGGCAAGAAACCACTGAAACCAGCTTTGATAAAGACCAGGGTAATTTTATTATTTTTGGGTAACAGAAAACACATATGACTATAATCACAATGACCTAAAGAATAAATGAAACCTCAACAAAACAATGATGAAAAAAAAAAAAAAAAAAAAAAAACATGTTTAGGCTCATTCGGAAAAAAACTACAAAACGAGCCATTTTCATATATCACTTAAAAAGGCAAGTATGATGGAACAACTCATGCTGGTTTATTAGCAGAGGAAGAGAGAACTGGGGCCAAACGGCAGACTGCAAACTGCAGCTCTTTAACATACACCTACCTGTGTATTCAGTCTCAGCATACTACATTTGTTCCCTTACTGATGCTTAACTCTGAAATTGAGTGACTGAACTTCCTCATCTTTAAATAACTCGGGCTGAAGCAAGTGTGAAGTGCGGCACATTATCAAATAATCAAAAAATGTTTTCAGTGTTTTATCCTTGAAATACGAGAATCAACAAAGAGGAAAGAAAATATAAAATTGTAAAACAACAATTAGTCAACAATTAGTCATTCTGTTCCAAATCCAAGCACATTAAGAAAAGCAAACTTTTGCTTTTCATTCATTCATTCCAACTGGGATTTTAAAAAGGAAACACACCAGTTGAAATAGAGGTGAGAAACAAGGAAAATGAGTAATGGCGGTGTATTGTTTCTCAGCCGTGAGTGGTGTCGTCCTCCACAAAGTCCTTCGCCTGCTCTGCTGAGATCACATCGATATGACTCACCTAACAAACACACACACACCGATAGTAAGCCTGGGGACCTCATTTATGTAGCTTCAATTTGACAGGACTTCCATTTAAAGCTCATTTTCTATGCACAAGACTCGTTTGCATTTGCTAATTACTTTACACATCAAGGTGGTAATGATGCCTGTTACCTTGTTTCTGAATTTGACACCGTAGAACTTATCGGCTGACTCCAGAAGCTCAGGTCTGAAGGTTGTGGTGATGAACTGAGCATGTCCAGCCAGCTCCACAATCATGTCTGGAAGACAGCAATACAAAGCATTAATACATTGCAAAACCACTTCTAATTCACTCCAAGCAGAAGCTTGTAACCTCCCAAAACCATTTTGTTTGTAGTGAGGGGGAAAAAAAAAAAAAAAAAAAAAAAACCTGATGTAGTGGTTTATTTTTAGGACAGATTTCCTGCTTTTTATCCTCTTTTGAACTTTCAGGGCTAAAATTTCAGTGCATCTCTAATGTCATCAATGCATTGGCTTATGGTACCTGACACTGCTTTTCTGTGCTGGGCATCCAGAGCCTGGTCAATTTCATCAAATAGGTAGAAAGGAGCAGGGTCGCATTTCTGGATGGCAAAGATGAGAGCCAGAGCAACCAGAGACTTCTGACCTCCAGAGAGCTGCTGCATCTCTCTCATCTCTCCCTGTTTACCTGTGAATGACACCTGATGTACACACACACAAACACGATTTGTCAAGTTTCAGCATGTAATAACTGCACATACATAAAGCACACAAACATTCGATTCTCCATCCTGCCCTTACCCTGATTCCCACACCAGTGAACTGGTCTACACTCGGCACACTGCTCTGAGAGGAAGATCCCCTCTCGCTGTCTGCTCCCTCACCCTCGTCCTGAGACTGTCCACCCTCAGTGTCTCCCTTCTTCATCACCAGAGTGGCTTTACCACCGGGCACCAGCTTCTGAAATACCTCGCTGAAATTCTTAGAGACCTGCCGGGAGACAAAGCAGAATATTAAACAGGATACAGACTTGTTTTTTGTGCTGACTGTGGTGGGAATTTGATTTAGAGATATTTTTAATTAAAAAAAAAGTGTTTTAAACAGAGCCAGGGCTTGACAAGAAGGACTGAAAATAGACAAAATCCTGATCAGGCCAGTGCTGAGTCTTCATGAAAGTTTATCATTTGCACATCTTTTTAACCCTCCTGTGCTCTTTAGTCATTTTTGACCAAAACATTTTACGTTTTGGCTTTTTAGAATTTTTTTACTTCATCGAAATGGTACGAAAGTTGATAAAGGTTTTGGACATGATCCAATCAAAACGGTTGAATGGTCCTGGGAAAAAAAAAAAATAAAAAAATAAATAGTTGTACTCCTGTTTGTGTGCCCAAACAAAATCTTACTTGAAAGCTCATTTTTTTGAGTTACTTTATGGCTTTGATTTTTTCAGTTTTAGAGTAAAACATGTTTTGTAATAAATAATAAAAAAAATGGTAATTTCTGACCACCACGTGAGGAGAACCAGAGAGTTAAGTCTTGCAAATTTAAATATGTGAAAGAATCACACTGACTGACTTTTCCAAAGCATGCACATAAGACGTGTCTCTCCATCTCTACATACACAGAATTACGGTAATGCTAAATACCTGTCTTGGTGAGTAATTATGCAAACAATCTGTTACTTCTTAATTGACGTTTGGTTAATGGATGGAGGGAAAAGAAAAATCTGTGTAACATTATATTAGATCCAAGCATTACAGTAGGTCTTAATATAGGTCTGTCTCAGTGTTAATCGAACAATAAAAGAAAAGTCTGAATCGCTTGCTGCTCGTGACTGCTCTACTGTTTATTTGCATCTTTGTCCCTATTTTTAATAACAAAGATAAAATAAAAATAGCTATAGTGATTATTAATATAGTAATTATTATGATGAAAAGAACTGGAGGAAAAGATGCAAACGTTGCAAGGTGATTTTGCTTTGGAATCTTCAGAAAACTTAACATTTTTTCCAAACGGGTGTAGCTCAGTAATTTTTTGTCCAATTCCAATAAATCATATATACTTTTGAAAGTCTTTAATGGAGAATGAAAAGTGAAAATAAAAAGAACTCATTTTTGAAAATTTGCGCATTCCAACTCATTTTGCCAGCAGGGTTCACATATGTTGGGGCCAGCAAAATTTTTGGCAGGGCAAGACCTGAAATCTGAAAGCACTACATTGTTTGTTGTTTATATATTTCAATAAATAAAACAAAATAAAACTGAAATGTAAACATTTCTTTACTGACGGTCGTACCTGTTTGAAGGTGAGCTGGATAGCCTCATATTTGCGCAGCTCCAGGACGTTCATGAGCTCCATGATGGATTTGTATCCTCTGTCCAGCTCATCCTGCCTCTTAATCAGCTTCTCTTTCTGCTCTGAGAAATTGACGAACTGGTCTAGGGCTTTTTTATTCACGTGGCTGTACTTTTTCAGCTCTGTGTTACACTGCTCCAGCTTCCTGAACAACTACACAGACACACAAAATCATTAGACAACACATAACCAATGAAATAGTATCAAGGGGACATGGTGATGGAAAAGAATATGAGATGGAAGGAAAAATTATATTTCAATTCTTTACATGCACCGGACAGAAGTTGCGTACTTTGCGAGCAAATGTACTTTTTAAAGGGAAGGTAAACAATTTGCAAATGGAAAAAATTATAGAGGGAATGCAAAGTTTCTTGAAGGAACATAAAAATTGAGCGCAAACGCAAAGTTTCTCAAGGCAACAATAAAAACTTTCTAAACTTAGTTTCTTGATGGAACAAGAACATTTTTTTCCCAAGCGAATGGAAAAATTTTGTGAGCGGATGCAAATTTTTGCAAGAGAACAAAACCATCTCTCCATCTCATATCTTTTTCAAATCACCATGTCCCCCTTAGGGCTGGGCAACTCTGGCCCTCACGATCCACTTTTCTGCAGTTTTTTATTTTTTTTTTTTTAGCTCCAAACCTGGTCAAACTCACAAGACTGCAGCTTTCAAGTAATCCTAAAAACTTTAATTAGCTTGATTAGTGCAGGGGTTATGCGAAAAAAAATCCTGAGCCTGAACTTTTTTTTTTGGGTGTTCACATGTACACATGCAGGGTTATTTGACTAAAAAAAAAACAAAAAAAACAATTTGAAAATGATTTTCCTTCAAACTAACTACATAGCTGCAAACTCAAAAGAGGTTAATAAGGTGACGTGTACAAACTAAATTGTTGTGGGGGGGGGTCTTGACTTGAGGCATCCTCCCTCATGGGAACATTTTTGTGATTTTAACATTTAACCAAACCATTTTGGTGCACTCTGAAAATAAAATAAATGGAAAAACATTTGATTCAAGTAAAAAAAAAATTATTCACACTATAGGCTGGGCATTGACACAAATTTCACAATTGGATTTGATTTTGATTCAGGAGCTTGCGATTTGATTTTGATTTGATTACCTTCGATTCAATATTGATTTGGGGCCTATAAAGTACATGGCAAATTTCCTCAAAGAAAAAAATCTCAACTAATGCTGTAAACTATACAGGAGGTTAAAATTAATCGATTTGTAAGCTATATAAAGAACGAAGTTTTAAAAATAATGTTATAATACATTTTTAATGACTTTGTTTATATTTTTTTATGTTTTTTTTTTTTGTTTATATTTTTTAGCCTATATAAACATTTAAATGGTGTGTCATAAAAAGGATTTACTCAAACATAGTCTACATTCAATATTGAAGCACATGTTAAGTACAAATACAAGGGATATGCAATAGCCTAGTGCAGTGGTCGGCAATAGGCGGCCCGCGGGCCTAAACTGGCCCGCCCGCAATAATATCCGTGCCAGCAGCCAGATTATTCTCATGAGATATCAATAGTACGCGTGTGTAATCTCATAGAATGTATACACCAAAATCAGTTTTGGCATGCATATGATACGCACTTTATGGCATAAAATAGGCACGAACCCCACACTACTAATCCTACCCAAGACTACCAAGCATATTATATGCACGCCATAAAGTGCATATCATATGCACGCCAAAACTGATTTTGCCGTATATATTCTACGAGATTACACCCGCATACTACTGATACGCATTCGGCTGGTTCTGAACGGTTCATGGTTGCATAGCGACAGACGTCACGGGAGTGCAAGCGCTTTGGAAAAGAGGAGAAAACGGTGCAACCGCGCTTTCCACACGTTTTTAGACGTGACGTGAATGGCCCCTAATATTATATTCTTTGCAAACAGCAACAACTTCATTGCAGATAAAGACACACCGGCTTTGCATTCACAAAACTAGGTAGGATAAACGCATAGTTGTCTTTCCATTCTTCTTTGTATGCCCTATTTTCGCTGTCAACTTTCCTCTTTAGACTCTGATAGTGCCATTTTCTCTCACCAGCTAGCTTAAATGTTAACATCACTCTGCAAACGAGCATACATCCAGCACGCAAACAATTAAAAAAACAACAAAAAAAACTGCAGTTTAGTATGTGATGCCAATTACAATTCAAAAGTAAAATGTAAATGTAAAAGTAGTCTACGTCAAATAATTACTACAATAAGTTAGGCTCCATTGTGTAACAAGCAAATTAAAATGATACACATTTATTATTCACAATATGGAAAGAGGAAATAAAATATAGTTCGTTAAGAGCATGACTCAAACATTAATGGTCTTATTCAAGTTATTTTTATCCATTCCGCATCTCCCACATATGCGTGTTTTAGCAAGGCGGTTTTGCAATTTGGTGAATGAAGATGCAGGTTACACATCACTACTCTGCTTTAATAATTTATCCAGTGTAAAACCTGGACACCAACACAAATGTGTTTTTTTTTAAAGACTGTCCTACTACAGGATTTAACACAGAGTAACAGCTCACTATCAGTTACAAAAGACACTGTAACAGTCTTTCACAGGCAGTTCTAGTTGCATTTTTCATCAATTAATTTCTTAAATTATCCTTTGACTATGTTCTGGCCCACCATGTGGTGGGGAAAATTTTTTTTGGCCCGATGCCAAACTTAATTGCCGACCCCTGGCCTAGTGCATATATTTAGCAAAATGCTCCTCTCCAAGTTCATTTTTGCAGCTGACTAACGAGTTTTTAGACACTGAACGGCTTTTCTGAGGTAAACGGGACGGTAAATGTGACATTTTTTACAATTTGTTTTATTAACGTCTTTAAGCGATTACACGAGACATGATACGGATTTCGTTAAGTTGTACTGTATCTTTCAACAAACCTTCAGGAGGTTCATTCATGTTTATTTCATGTTGTAACAAAGTGGAAGAGATGATCAGTTAGTGCGCTCTGCTTGAACTGATGGTGCTGTCACGCGCCACAGAACGCCAGGAAAGATCGCGACAGAGACGTGATGTCTATGATCTCACTCCAGTTTATGGGAAAGTAGCCCATTTTCGATTCTTGTGAGGTTTATTGTGATGCTTGCCTTAATTCAACTTCTCGCGTTGACTTTGCAGATATCAACAGCGCAATGGGGTTGTAGGTTGCCAGGTTGAGGTCACAAATGGGTTTGAATTTGTATGATGTGTCAATTGCGCGAGAAGAAATGCGTTTCAAACAAGATCTGGCAACTGGACAACCGTGGAATAATATATTTATGTGATTATTCTTATAACGAGGTTTGGGCCATACAAATGACGGGAGTTTCCCGGGAGAAATGGCAAAACGGGACGGGGGCGGCAGATGGGTGTGAAATACGGGAGACTCCCGGCAAAAATGGGAGTGTTGACAGGTATGGTCGGTTCGTGTACTCTCTGCGTGAACTGAAGCGCTAGCGATCTATCACACCACAGAGCGACAGCTCGCAACAGCTCGTCCATGGTCTCACTCCAGTGTATGGAAAAGTAGTCAGTCATAAATCTTTAAAATTACTACGCAATAGGCTAATGTGTGTGTAAAGTGAATGAGTGTAAACTGAGCACAGCGCAAATCAAATAGCCGTGCCGTTTGTGTCTCTCAGAAATCAGAGCTTTGTCAAAAGTAGGCTAATACATCAATAATATACTGCATCATAAACATTTTCTAGTATTTGATATGTATTTAAATGTTTTAAACCTTGCGAGATATGATAGACGATATGATACACAAATGGGTGAAAACTATGAAATGGTCAGCGCGTTCGTAAATCAAATAGCCGCGTTTCTCGTGCGTCTCTCAGAAATTAGCTTTGTCAAAAGTAGGCTGCTATCAACTAAAATACTACATCATACACACTTTCTACTATTCGATGTCTATTTAAATGTTTAAAATATTGTACGATATGATAAATTAATGAGTGCAAACTATATGAATGAAATAAAGCACGATAGCAAGTGTGTAGCCTATATTTTTTTTCCGCAGCCAAATGCCGCACGCCGGAGATCCGGCACAGTGCCGGAAGACTTTAAGCCCTGTTAGTGTGTTTGATTAGGGTTGTAGCTAAACTCTGCAGGAAAGTGGATTTCGAGGGCCAGAGTTGGCCAGCCCTGCCTTAGGGGCTTAGTAGAATAGAACAGTAACAAATGAGAACACAAACTGGGATCAGCTCCTAATTAAAAAAAATCATCTCGTAAAAGACAAAATGTGTACATTTTGTCCAGAACAAAAATCACTTGAATGAACGTTATGCTATAATTACCACTTCTGAACCTCCAAGAAAAGATTCCAGAAGATAGCTAAAGAAACAGACAGAGATGGCACGATTCAACCTCCCTCCTCAACTCTACGCACTCAAGTTCACCAAGAGAGGGTGAAAAAACAAGAGCGCAAGCATGGGGTAATAAAGAATGAGTCACCTCTGTGTAGGAGGGCTGACACACAATAGAGCCCCTGACTGGAGAGGTGGAGAGGGAGAAGGAAGATCAACTAAGAGAAAGAATATGAGAGACAGGTGGGAGAGTGCTGCGAGACTGTAGGGGGATGAGAGGAAAAACTAAAGCCAGACATGAGCCGAGAAGGTGCTAAGAGGCTTCTTCAAGGGTATCCGGACAAATCGTGGTCTTCATACGATTACATAATACTCGTTTATGACCTCATTTGCGACAAGAAGGAAAATACAGTTTGATATCACTCTAAATGAGTCACTGGAAATTATATGGACAATTTTTAGTAACATGACCATGAACTTTTGACTAAAGGGGAAAAAAACTTTGCATTTTAGGGTTAAAAAAAACCTCAAAACAACAATGACAAGCTCCAGTTTTCCGTAATGGCCGTGTACCTGTTTGAGAGTGAGCGTTTGGTACTTCTCAAAGGCCTCCTGTGGCAAGGAGCCCAGCTCTCGGATCTTTTTCATGCATTCCTCTTTCTTCTTTAGTAACATGCCCTGTCTGTTGGTCATCTTCTCCAGCTCCTTAGTGTCATGGTTGATGGCTTCGTTCTGCTCCTTCTCAATGTTCTTCCAGCGCTCCATACTCTTCTGATGATCCTTTATTTCCACCTCTGTCTTATCAATGAGGGAGTCCAAATCTGAAAAATGAGACAACAAAATGAAACAAAAGTTTGTTTGTTTTATTTGGGCTTATTTAAAAAAAAAAAAAAAAAAAAATTGAGTCTTTACTCACCCTCAGAGCGAGCCAGAGTGTCTTTTATGCGTTTATTAATGCCATCCAACTCTGACGTTGTCGCAGTGAGGACGGTTCCTCCTTCAGTTTCTCTCAATTCATTCAATTCCTACACAAACACACTTTTTAGTGCACTACATGGCATTGTATTTCATACATGTTATACCGCAAAAAAGTAAAACTGCTATATTCACCTGCTCGACTTGGTCGAGACGTTTGCGCAGGTTCTCGTTGAGGTACGTCTCCACCCTGGTCATGATTCCCTCCAACTTAATTCTCTCATTCAGCAGCTGTCTGTTGTCCTATAGCAAAAACATGGCACACATGAAACTAAATGACCCCAGACTGAAGGGCCAAAAGCCACATGTTTTGGTTTTAATCAATTATTATAAAGTCAATTTAGATTTAAAAAAAAAAAAAAATGAAAATATGGCTTTTGGCCACGTGAATGTTCGGCTAAAAGAATAAATGAAAATGATATGCATATGCTTAAAGGCTAAGCCACTCTGAGAATACAAAAGCAGACAAATCAGCAAACCAAATTGAAGGCAATACAAAAATAACAAAGGCTAATGATGTGGGCCGGTTATACAACATTTAAAGTAGCTTTTTAATTGTCTGCCATGTGTGTCGTGTGTCAGGCTGGAGGTGGTAAAGAGCTGCAGACGTGGCCTCAGGCTTCAGCGCTTATTCTCGCACACATCTAACAGAACAACAGACAGACTAACACTTCTCAGATGAGATTACAGCCACTGTATGGAGTCATCACACATACAATGTGTTGAATGTAACCAGTCTATGCTATATAATATGTGCAAAAAAGGGTCAAATCACATTACATTCTAACTAGGGATGCACCGATCTGCCTTTTTAGCTTCCGATACCTGGGATTCAGTATCGGCCGATACCGATCCGATAGTAATAATAAAAAAAGTGGTAAATTACCTAATAAACTATATGCCTCACTGTGTGGAAGAAACTGGGATCATTCTTTTGTGCAAGGTATCAGGCTTGACTTAAACATTACTTTCCTAACTTTGTAAAACAAAATAACAAACAGACACAAATGTAGTGAATTATTTATTAAATAATTGTGCATCAGTGCAACAACTGTAAATAAACCAACAGCTTCACTAGCTTGGTAGACATTCAAAAAAAAAAACAGGAGTCCAGCTGACTCCTTCATCCATGACTCATGACTTGTTTTCATTAATGTTTGAGTCATACATGACAAACTAAATATATTTATATATAAATATAGCCTATACTATAAAATTAAGACATTTCTTTTAAATTTATAGCGGAGTTTTTTTTTTTAATGAGGCAGCAACATATGATAGACAGGACAGAACAAAAAAATGCTATTAACAATCTTTCATTGCGCAAAAGTATTATAATATGAACGGCTCCCATACTTATGCGCATCCCGTGTGCAGAATGATGCGCATGAAGCATCATGGAGTCACAGCGCGCAGCTGCAGTGCTCCGCATTGAAAAGTTCAAAGCACAAAGTGAAGATGTATTGATGCGTATTGTATTACCGGTATCGTTGTCTACAGATGAAGTATAATAATAGAAACATGGATTCATCTTGGAGGGAGTTTCATTGTGTTGACTGTCGTAACCGAACGCGACACGCGTCAGACCATGACAGCAGCAGCGGAGGGAGGCATTTACGTGAACTTTAATTTAACAACTTAAATATTTATCTGTACCTCAAATTAAACTAAGGAATGGCTTCAGAACACTTGGAATATGGTGCACAGAAACTTTATGGTGCTTTTTAATGTTTTTGTGCCTTTTGTGGATCTTAACAATAACACAGAATAGTACACGCACAATATCGGATTTGGATCGGTCCCATCCGGCAAAAATGGCAGTATCGGAAGCCAATACCTGATCTGAATATCGGATCGCTGCATCCCTAATTCTAACATTGTAACATTACAATCTAAAAATAAAAATAATGCTTTTTAAAGCAGAAGTTAAATTCCCTAAACTAAAAATGAAAATAAAAACAGAAGCACAAACTAATTATATTATGCTATTTTGATTTCCCCATTACAACAGTCAGTTTACAGTTACTGCCATCACAAAAAATACACTTACTTGTGCCATATGAAGAATTTTAAACCTTCATTTATTGCTCAACAACAAATATTTTAGCAAAACGAAAATTTTAGTCAGAATTATGGCGCTTCTATTCTATTGTGCTCCTTCTGTTTGTGCACAACGCAGAAATGGCAAAATTTGCATGCGCACGATGGCGCTTGTTCACTGAAGTGTGAAGCTTAGCGAAATTAACTCGCTTGCATAACGCTCGTCCACTCCTGACAGCAAAATGGAAACATTTGCATGACTTTCTAACACTTACAGACGGAGAATATTCCTGTGAAATATAAGTTACGCACTGAGGAAAACAAATACATTAGCATTAAACAGCGCAAATATCTGTCAGCACATGTATCTGTCAGGGTAAGCTGCTTTAATCTATACATGTTAACTATATCTTACGAATTATTGTAAAGCCCATAACATTAAGCATGTCTCATGTTTAGGACAAATTGTATTATGCATTTTACCCGCAGCAGCACTGTGTCCTCCGCTGTTTTTCAGGTGTGCTCGTATCAAACTTCTGTATATCGATATAAATGGTATTGTCTCATTCCTTATCGTATATAAAAAAACATTGATATATCGTACAAACTCAATATACCATCCAGCCCTAATACAATGTCTCAGTGACAAGTTCTTCCTTGTGGCCTGGGACCTTACACCAGTTTGTGACTTTGATAATCAGATTAAAGTTGTGATGGAGCAAATTTTGCCATTTTTGTGTATGCATCTGATGGTCAGTGAACCATTTGTGTGGCCATCTGTATCTGTTGTTAGGGCTGGGCAATTAATCAAATTTCATGATTTTAGTTTTATGATTTGTGATTATGAAAAAGATAAGAGATAAAATTACTATTGTTTATCTGATTTTGTATTTATTTATTTATTCATTTATTTATTAATTACACACTACCAGTCAAAAGTTTGGGCACGGTAAGATTTTTAATGTTTTTAAAAGAAGTTTCGTCTGCTCACCAAGGCTGTATTTATTTAATTAAAAATACAGTAAAAACAGAAATATTGTGAAATATTACTACAATTTAAAATAACCGTTTTCTGTTTGAATATATTTTATACGGTCATTTATTCCTGTGATGGCAAAGCTGAATTTTCAGCATTATTACTCCAGTCTTCAGTGTCACTTGATCCTTCAGAAATCATTCTAATATACTGATCTGCTGCTCAAGAAACATTTATGATTATTATCAATGTTGAAAACAGTTGTGTACTTTTATTTTTTTTCTTCTTCTTCTCAGGATTCCTTGATGAATAGAAAGTTCAAAAGAACAGCATTTATCTGAAATACAAAGCTTTTGTAACATTATACACTACCGTTCAAAAGTTTGGGGTCAGTAAGAATTATTTTAATTTTTTTGAAAAGAAATTAATACTTTTATTCAGCAAGGATGCATTAAATCGATCAAAAGTGACAGTAAAGACATTTATAATGTTACAAAAGATTATATTTCAAATAAACGCTGTTCTTTTGAACTTTCTATTCATCAAAGAATCCTGAAAAAAAAAATATTGTACACAAATATTTTGTACAATTGTACACAATAAATGTTTCTTGAGCAGCAGATCAGCATATTAGAATGATTTCTGAAGGATCATGTGACACTGAAGACTGGAGAAATGATGCTGAAAATTCAGCTTTACCATCACAGGAATAAATTACTTGATAAAATATATTCAAACAGAAAAGTTATTTTAAATTGTAATAACATTTCACAGTATTACTGTTTTTATTGTATTTTTAATTAAATAAATGCAGCCTTGGTGAGCAGACGAAACTTCTTTTAAAAACATTAAAAATCTTCCTGCTTCCAAACTTCTGACTGGTAGTGTGTATATATATATATATATATATATATATATATATATATATATATATATATATATATACACATACACACATATATACATATATATATACATATATATATATATATATATATACACACACACACACACACACACACACACAGTATCTCACAGAAGTGAGTACACCCTCACATTTTTGTAAATATTTTATCTTTTCATGTGATCATCTTCAACACTGAAGAAATGACACTTTGCTACAATGTAAAGTAGTGAGTGTACAGTTTGTATAACAGTGTAAATTTGCTGTCCCCGCAAAATAACTCAACACAAAGCCATTAATGTCTAAACTGCTGGCCACAAAAGTGAGTACACCCCTACGTGAAAATGTCCAAATTGGGCCCAATCAGCCATTTTCTCTCTCCGGTGTCATGTGACCCATTAGTGTTACAAGGTCTCAGGTGTGAATGGGGAGCAGGTGTGTTAAATTTGGTGTTATCACTCACTCTCTCATATTGGTCAGCCTGTCAGTGCTCAGACCATACGCCGCACACTGCATCAAATTGGTCTGCATGGCTGTCGTCCCAGAAGGAAGCCTCTTCTAAAGATGATGCACAAGAAAGCCCACAAACAATTTGCTGAAGACAAGCAGACTAAGGACATGGATTACTGGAACCATGTCCTGCGGTCTGATGAGACCAAGATAAACTTATTTGGATCAGATGGTGTCAAGCGTGTATGGCAGCAACCAGGTGAGGAGTACAAAGACAAGTGTGTCTTGCTTTACAGTCAAGCATGGTGGTGGGAGTGTCATGGTCTGGGGTTGCTTGAGTGCTGCCGGCACTGGGGAGCTACAGTTCACTGAGGGAACCATGAATGCCAACATGTACTGTGACATACTGAAGCAGAGCATGATCCCCTCCCTTCGGAGACTGGGCCGCAGGGCAGTATTCCAACATGATAACGACCCCAAACACACCTCCAAGATGACCACTGCCTTGCTACATTTACATTTTACATTTACATTTATGCATTTGGCAGACGCTTTTATCCAAAGCGACTTACATTGCATTATACTATACATTTGTATCCGAGTATGTGCTAAAGAAGCTGAGGGTACCTAAACCCTATTGAGCATCTGTGGGGCATCCTCAAACGGAAGGTGGAGGAGCGCAAGGTCTCTAACATCCACCAGCTCCGTGATGTCGTCATGGAGGAGTGGAAGAGGACTCCAGTGGCAAAACTGTGAAGCTCTGGTGAACTCCATGCCCAAGAGGGTTAAGGCAGTGCTGGAAAATAATGGTGGCCACGCAAAATATTGACACTTTGGGCCCAATTTGGACATTTTCACTTAGGGGTGTACTCATTTTTGTGGCCGGCAGTTTAGATATTAATGGCTGTGTGTTGAGTTATTTTGAGGGGACAGCAAATTTACACTGTTATACAAACTGTACACTCACTACTTTACATTGTAGCAAAGTGTAATTTCTTCAGTGTTGTCGCATGAAAAGATATAATAAAATATTTACAAAAATGTGAGGGGTGTACTTACTTCTGTGAGATTCTGTTTATATTGTGTGTGTGTGTGTGTATGTATGTGTGTGTATAATGTGGCCTGGGGGATAAAACAGTATCGATATGTATCGACGGTACGTCGTACGTCTTAATCGATAACAATAGAAAAAAAAATGTTCAATATAACTCTCGATATAGTTTCATTTAAATGCGTTAAAATGTAAACAGACATGAAGTTTGGTTGCATGAACAACTCTCAAGCTCGCTCTGTCCCAAACACACGCTATAAGTAACAGCAAACAAGTTGCTGTGGAGTTCAGTTGCGCAATCGCCACGTGAAATCAGAACACACAAACACATGAAAATGAGCGCTGTGCCTGCCGGCGACGAGGAGATTGTGAATAAAAAAGGACATATCAGCTTGTCAGTGTGGCAGTTTCATGGTTTCCTTACATCTTACAGTTGATCTACTTCAAAGTTCGTCTTGAGAGCAGTTGTCATGTCGGTATAAACAGCTGCACAGTGTTTTCAACCACACAGTGTCTTTATTTCTGTGTTACAAATATTCAAATGATCACAGAAATCCTGAGATAAAAGTTTATAGTTCAGATATAAGCACTAATGTTTATGTTATCAATCAAAATTGAGCAAATCAGCTTCTGAAAGAAACTTGGCGCTGAAAATGACGCATTTATCGATTACATTGTTTCACCACCAGGAGGCAACATGTTAGTGTTAAAAAATGTATTTGAATCTTCATTCAACAGATTCTTTCAAATACACTGATTCATCCAGTAATGAAACGAGTATTTATGAGATAGTCATTGAATCATACATCCAAACATATTTTTAAAAAAAATAATTAAAATAAATCAAATTTTAAAATAGACTGCAGCAATTAATATTTTGTCAGAACCTCTAGTAATAAATTACGTTATTTTGTTTAGTTGTCATTCAGAATCGTGATCTTAGTTTGACAAAACAAAAAAGTTTCTCAATTTATCCAGAATTTTGCAGCTCTAAGTTTCTTTAACGCTTATTTATTTAATCTTCATATAAAATATAAGAAAGATTTGTTTACATTTTATTTATTATTTAAAATTATTTGTTGTTTGCCTTAATTAAAAATGCATTGGTTAAATTCAAAAAAAATTTCTACTGTCCTAAAGTTTATTAAATTTTTCCCCAATAATTATTGATACCGAACAATATGAAACATTATATCGTGATAATTTTTTTTTATTTTTTTATTTTTTAAATCGCCCAGCCCTAATATATATGTTTTATTTTTTAAACAGTTTAATAAATTCACAATATTTCCAAAGTCAATACACAATTGTCTCAATATAGACCAAAATAATTGTTCATGACTTTTGCCATAAATCAAGCAGCCCAACCTGTTGCAACTGCCTGATCTCGTCATTGAGGTCGTCCACTCTGCGTTGGTCTTCTAAACTGAGCTGAGAGAGCAGGTCTGTTCCCAGCTCTGCCTTGAGAGACTCCCGCGTGCTCTCCATGGCGTGTAGGCTGGCCTCAAGACTTTGAAGACTGCGTTGCTGGGGGTAACAGTAGAGTGAAATAAAAGATCTGGTAGAGAAATAATGGTAGTTATAGTATTAGCACAAAAAAAAAACAACAGTATTATGCGTTACCTTAGGCATGAAGGTTTTCTCTGACTGCTGTCTCTTCTCCTTCAGCATTTTCATCTCAGACAGTATACTGTCTCTGGATGCCTTGAACTTCCTCTGCTGGGTCTCGATTTGCTGCATCTGATTCATCAGCTGGTCAATTTCATTATTGATACGTGAAGAACTGAGTTAAGGAGCACAAGAACTTATGATCCAGTTTAATCCTGAAAAGCTGCATCACTTGAGCTAATCTGCTTCTTGACAGTGTTATTTTAGTATTATTTATATACTATTATAGTATTTATTAATATTTTGAATTTACTTTTAGTTTTATATTTATAATTTTCTATTCATAATGATTTTACCATAAATATATATATATATATAGTATCTTATTATCTTTACATATCATTAGTTATAATATTAATATTTAACTATTTAGTATTTCGAAATACTTGCATATTTAACTGATTGTATTTTATCCATTTATCTGTACGTATACTTTGACGAGTTGTTAAATTCTTTTATTTGGCCTGTTTTTGCTGAAGGCGAGAAGGTTCACCATATTAGTTCTGAATTAGTCAGAGTATGAGCCATGCAAATCTAGTGTGATTCGATCAAGGATTCAAAGGATTTAAATGAATCTCACTCGAGGCCTTGAGAATCACATCCTTCAATCCAGTTGCACATTCTCTCAACCTTCATTCCTAATATAACACTACGTGCGCAGCTCACACATGACCACATACACATTAATGGCTAGTAGCTGACTCATTCAGTGATCCTCTGTGACCTTGAGTCATCTAGGCCGATTACACCAGCATGCCCTACTGGCCAAGACACACACAAGTAGGACTTTACAATCCATTCGATTTCAAGCCACTCCATCATAAGTAACCCTTTGTGAAGGATATGTTCAATGTTTCTACGCAGGTTCTCATTGAGTTTGGCCTCCAGTTCTCCAAGCTCCTCCTCTGCCTTCCTCATGTCCTTCTGTAGTTCCAGACGGGACTTACGCGTGTCGTAGTAGCCACCAGTCAGAGCACCACGATGACTCACCTGATCACCTGTTACACATACCAAAACAACACAATGACAAGGGCCCAGAAATAGGGTTGGGTATTGAGAATCGGTTCCAAATTTCAAATTTCAGAACTGGGTATTCGATACAATGCGTGCATTTCGATTCTGTTTATCGATTCCTGACTTTTTTTCCAGTCACTCTCGCACGGTGAACAGCAGTGAGCATTTTACAGTTGTATCTATCTGCTAGGACCTGCGAAAAGGACCTTATCTCATCACGCACATAACGCAGTTCATTACAGTCGGCACTGACTTTTTCTTCAACACGGCATTAATCTGAAGGAATGCACCGTGGTTGGGGCCGTTCACGTCACGTTTAAAAACGCGTGGAAAGCGCGGCCGCACCACTTTCTCCACCTTTCGTGGTGTCTGTCATTGCTATGCAACCATGAACTGCACTCTGCAAGAATGACAAGGAAGTATCAGCAAAGGATTAATTGACTTCTAGCCCTTGCATTTGCTTTACTAGATATATTTATGGAGATGAGAAATAAAACCCGGCTGAGCTTTAGATGTTGTTACGGAAAGGCCGAAGCTGATCGGTTGGTTCTTGTCACATGACCTGCGGTGCGCTTGAGGCATTCTCAAAAGCATATAGGCACGCCTGGAAACTTTTGAAATAATGAACATTTGAAATAACGAGCCTACATTTGAAATAACGAACTTGCATGTGCAAAAGACACGAAATGTGAACTCTAACCCAGCAGCGAGTCCTAAAGCACCAGATACAGCTAATATTAGCAATAGCAGCGTCTCACACTCAGGTACAAAAACAGTTACAGCTTACTGGTTATAGCCTAAATGTGGCAAGAATAAAAGGCAAAAACATTATTCTTGAAGTATTTGCTCTTTTTTTCTCTCCATAAAAAAAATATTGGAATCGGAATCGAGAATCAATAAGAACTGGATTCGATAAGCAGAATCGGAATCTTTACAATTAAAACGATACCCAGCCCTACTCAGAAATCATTTGAATAATACAAAACGACAAAATCATCTATTTACCCTCCAGAGTGATGCAGTCCATGGTGAAAGCTCGAGCCAGCTGAGTGGACACTTCCATACTGCGGCAGATCAGCGTCTTCCCAAACACGTGTTTGAAGGCCTTGTCGAAGTTTGGACTGTAACGAAGCTTGCTGATCATGGGGATTGCATCCTACAAAAAAAATTGTTATTTTCCACTTAATAGAATAGCAAAAAAAAAAAAAAAAAAAGCAAAAAATTAATAATAGAAGATGAATAAGCTTCATTTTTAAAGTCAACCATTTTTACTTCCATAATGTTTAAAAAAAAAAAAAAAAAAAAAAATTATGAAGGACAGGACTTGGTTTTATCCATAAAACACTAAAAGTGGGCATTCCAGAATGAAGCCAGACTTTTTTTTTTCCTGGGAAACATAAGATTACCTAAATTTTGCAGCACTGCTAACACAGAAGTCACTTTCAAACCAAAAAGCTTTCTATAGGTCAGTGTGGCGAATTCACAACCAATCTGAATGCGAGCAAAATTTGCACGGATTGGAACTTTTTTGCCCCCACACAAAACTTCAGATTGCACAAATACCAAGCAACTGTAAATGTGACCGCATTTTAAAGTGTACTGATAAATTGTGCACAAGTCACAATGATAACAGACATATGTGGACAGATCTTTTATTCCGTACTGTGACGTACATCCAAGTCAAAAGGATTATTGAAAAAGGATGGTCTTTATTCTCTCCATCTGTTGTTGATTGGATGGGGTCAGATCTGAATGCTAGCTTGCAGGTGATCATAATAAAGGGGTGGGGTTTAAACTGTCTACATGATTGGAGAAGACCTGTATACGTCAGAGAGAAGTCTGTTGCTTCATCAGAAAAGCGGAGTTCAATAAATGCCCAAAAAAAAAAAAAAAAAAAACAACATGGATGATTCATGTACATTAAGATCAATAACATGCATTTAGAAAACAAGATTGAAATTTAATTTCATGCCGACACTGAGTAAGTAAAGAGGGTCCATTTTAAATGTCATGTCAGTGGTGTAGGTGAACATGTGGTAAGCTTACGTTAGTCTCAGGGTAAGCGGTGTCCCTGACGTCCAGTTTGCTGAGAGGCAGGAAGGTGACCTCTCCAGGCAAGTTCATCTTATTAAACTCCATCAGAATCTTGGTGCTCACTTCATCAGTTTCCACAATGTGGTAAAACAGCCTGAACAAACACCAACACACACAACACCACTACTGTCAACACACTCTGCCACAAAAATCTGAGTGATGCCAGTGATGACATGCAGGAAACACTAATAATAAATGGATGTGTCTGACCTGGTGCCAGCAGTCACCTCCACACAGGTGTAGAAGGCAGGCTCGCACTCAAAGTTATTCATGACGATGCCGTGATAACCGTTGATGACGTGCTGGTTGATGCCCTTCCGGCGGAAGTGTTCCAATACTTTATTAATGCTGTCAATACCATTCAAGATAGCCTGGAGGAAAAGCAAACAACACGTAAAACATTGCATGTCCAAGTTCGTATTTTCATTTCAAGCCCAGATGATGATCTAAATCTGAGTTCATCTATACTGATGTATATTTTTGTAACGTGGGAGGGTTGCTATAATTAGTGACTGACTCAGTCCATGAGAAACGATCCAGCAGCCAAGTTGAGCTTAGCAGATATGGTTCAGTGCAGCCGATACACAGTGAACCGGTGTAGGCGGCATTTGATTTGAAATACATATGCATATTGGTTACATATAATGAACTCTGAGGTAGGGTTGCACAATTAATTGCAATAAAACTGAAATTGTGATATGGCTTAGCATGATTATCAAATCACAAATGTTGCATTTGGGAACGTAACATGCGCCAGAACCAACTATCTTCCCATACGTACGGGAAATGCTTTTAACCCTTTCACAAGTAAGCGTGAAATATTCTGGCTGACCCCCCACCCTGAGTTTTTCAAGGCGACCATAATTTGGAACTTATCACTTTGTTTCCATGGTGACGCGTCATTGCTTGTCATGTTAGTTTGCGACGCAGAGAATCAGATCTGTTGGATTTACAAAAGGTGAATTCATCCCCTTCTCCCGAAATACGTGAAAGTAAGTAGCCGGTGAACTGGGAGAAGAATGTGTATCTGATATGAATAAAACGTGTCTAATTATAATGGAAAGGATCATTATTGCTGCTTTGACAGACATCAGTGTGTATTTTGCAAACTCTAAATGTATTGTTTTGTTGGTACTTATGTGTATTTTTTATGTCTGAAACCTAAAATAAACATTGTAGTTGAAAACACTGCATATTTGTGATATATGGCAAGCACTGAGCGCATCTGTCTCTGGCTCAGCGCCAGCCAAAGTGCAAAAAGCACATTTGAATTTAGCAGTTGATCACGTGATGCACTAAATGTTCTAATCACACCGGTGTGATCGTACGCTCCAGGGACCAGCCTAGAATGATCACGCCGGTGTGATTGTACATGTCAATGGGTTAAACTGACTGTTGTCAACAAAATAGAAGTTTTAAGAGCTCCCTGCGGTTTAACTGCAAAATGAAAGCTTGATGGTTTAACATTTGACATTGAAAAAAATAAAATAAGGCATGACATAAATATTAGTATTGTAATTTACAGTTGTACTGTAAAATAAAATGTATTATTCCATGTTTATTTTACAGTGAAATATTAGTAATACTTTTGTTTTATATTTTTATTTTATAATATAATTATAATATAAAAGTAATTATAATTTTAACAATATTATTATTATTATTATTATTATTATTATTATTAGTCATATTGATACAATATCTCACAGAAGTGAGTACACCCCTCACATTTTTGTAAATATTTTATCTTTTCATGTGATCATCTTCAACACTGAAGAAATGACACTTTGCTACAATGTAAAGTAGTGAGTGTACAGTTTGTATAACAGTGTAAATTTGCTGTCCCCTCAAAATAACTCAACACACAGCCATTAATGCCTAAACCGCTGGCCACAAAAGTGAGTACACCCCTAAGTGAAAATGTCCAAATCGGGCCAAAGTGTCAATATTTTGTGTGGCCACTATTATTTTCCAGCACTGCCCTAACCCTCTTGGGCACGGAGTTCACCAGAGTTTCACAGGTTGCCACTGGAGTCCTCTTCCACTCCTCCATGATGACATCACTGAGCTGGTGGATGTTAGAGACCTTGCGCTCCTCCACCTTCCGTTTGAGGATGCCCCACAGATGCTCAATAGAGTTTAGGTACCCTCAGCTTCTTTAGCAAGGCAGTGGTCATCTTGGAGGTGTGTTTGGGGTCGTTATCATGTTGGAATACTTCCCTGCGGCCCAGTCTCCAAAGGGAGGGGATCATGCTCTGCTCATTCATGGTTCCCTCAGTGAACTGTAGCTCCCCAGTGCCGGCAACACTCAAGCAACCCCAGACCATGACACTCCCACCACCATGCTTGACTGTAGGCAAGACACTTGTCTTTGTACTCCTCACCTGGTTGCCACCACACACGCCTGACACCATCTGATCCAAATAAGTTTATTTTGGTCTCATCAGACCACAGGAAATGGTTCCAGTAATCCATGTCCTTAGTCTGCTTGTCTTCAGCAAACTGTTTGCAGGCTTTCTTGTGCATCATCTTTAGAAGAGGCTTCCTTCTGGGACGACAGCCATGCAGATCAATTTGATGCAGTGTGTGGCGTATGGTCTGAGCACTGACAGGCTGACCCCCCACCCTTTCAACCTCTGCAGCAATGCTGGCAGCACTCATACGTCTATTTCCCAAACACAACCTCTGGATATGACGCTGAGCACGTGCACTCAACTTCTTTGGTCGACCATGGCGAGGCCTGTCCTGAGTGGAACCTGCCCTGTTAAACCACTGTATGGTCTTGGCCTCCGTGCTGCAGCTTAGTTTCAGGGTCTTGGCAATCTTCTTATAGCCTACGCCATCTTTATGTAGAGCAACAATACTTTTTTTCAGATCCTCAGTTCTTTGCCATGAGGTACCATGTTGAACTTCCAGTGACCAGTATGAGAGAGTGAGAGCGATAAAACCAAATTTAACACACCTGCTCCCCATTCACACCTGAGACCTTGTAACACTAACGAGTCACATGACACCGGGGAGAGAAAATGTCAAAATTTGGCCCAATTAGCCATTTTTACTTAGGGGTGTACTCACTTTTGTGGCCAGCGGTTTAGACATGAATGGCTATGTGTTGAGTTATTTTGAGGGGACAGCAAATTTACACTGTTATACAAACTGTACACTCACTACTAGCAAAGTGTCATTTCTTTAGTGTTGTCACATTTATATAATAAAATATTTACAAAAATGTGAGGTGTGTACTCACTTCTGAGATACTGTATATAATCAAAAGATTTGGCCAAATAGTGCAGCCCTATAAAAACAAGACGGCAATCCTGGAGCCTTTTTTGTGCAATCGCAATTTTAATCAGAAAAAAAAAACCCTATAGAAAGGGGAGGTGTGGGAGGGAGAGAAAATTACATTACCTTTTTCCCCCCAAATCGTGCAGCCCTACTCTGAGGCCATATTTTAATTTTCTTTAAAGGCTTGCTTACATCAACAACCACAACAACAAAAAGATGTGTAAAAAGATTTACATTTAATGTATTATAAATAAATATTTTTTTTTTTAAAAATGCACAGATGACAAGACCAGCAACCTTCATCAATGTCTGTTTTGGTTTCTAACCTTTCCGGTGGCAGCTCGCAGTAGCTGTTGTTTCTTCTCCAGGTCTTCTCGTTTGGCTGCCAGCGCCTGCTGTTCTGCGTTCTCCTCCCTCCACAGGTAGCTGCAGGAGGAGGGACACAGACACACCCATCAGCTCTGGCTAACAAACACTATGCCTGGGTTCAGCAGGAGACCCTATTCTATAGCCCATCCGTCAAGCCTCATCGTGCTGTGAAACCTATGGCTCGTGGATTATTAATAACTAAAATGCCAGGTGAGGAACGGTTCTCGTTCAGGTAATAAGAAAGGGTGGGATGCTGGAAAATGGGCCAAAGCCAGACATTTTCCCATGGTGCGTTAGGAATAAGAACAGGAGGTTCTTACTTTCTCTCGCTCTGAAGTTCGTCCTTTCGGTTCTTCACCTCGTAGTACTTCTTGTCCAACTCCTCCACTCGAGTCTTCACTTCGTTCAAATCCTGGTCCAGTTTCTGTAGCCGAAATCAAATTTGGGAAGAAATGTTATACATTCAAATCCATCCGCAAAAGTAAACATTTTTCTGTCCCCTGCTGTTCAATACCAAGACAAGCTTTTAACAAATCTTACGGTGTACTGTTCCAGGTTTCTCTCTTTATTGGCCTCTGTATCCTCCAGATCTTTGTGTATGGCGGCGATCTGCCGTTTCTTGTCATTGATGGCTTGATCCAGAGATTTCAGCTCTTTCTTAATCCATTTGTCCCTCTCTTCTTTAGAGGTGAACTGGCTGCCTCTGCCCTGTTTGGCATACAGGTCTGTTCGCTCTTGTGTGGCTTGAGCCAGTCTAGAAAAAAAAACATGAACAAATGAATCCATAATAAATCAACTATTGGTTAAAGACAAAACAGCATTTGCAATGCATCCGTCTTCCTTAATGTGACATTTTGTGAAATAAAACTGGGTTGCTGCATATTTTGTCAAGTCAAATTTAAGGCTTTTTAAGACCTTTTTAAGACTTTATGAAATTAATACTGTACATTAAGGGTGTTCACACAGTGTACGCAGTTCAGCGCGTCCGTATTTCCGTCTGAATGACGGCTCATTATTGGCCAACGCTGTTCACATAAGCACCATGTGAGCACCACGTCAGCATGTGTGTGATGCTGACGCAGGAGCCGGGCAAATACTGAGCCGTCGTTTGGACATAAACATGGAAATGCTGAACTGCGTTCACTGCGGCAACTACATACGAGACTGACAGTGTAGAGAAGAAATTGTTGTCTCACAAGTCTCACAAAAATCATTCTCATTGCTTCATAACTTTAAGGTTGAACCACTGTAGTCACATTAAAATAGTCAATGATGTCTTTACTACTTTTCTGGACCTTGAATGACGATAATTACGTTGCTTTCTATTGGGAATAAAAAAATAAAAAAAAAACCTCTTGGATTTCATCAAAAAAATATCTTAATTTGTGTTCCGAAGATGAACGTGAAAAGGTCTTAAGGGTTTGGAACGACATGAGGCTGAGTACTTAATGAGTACTTAACTTCTTGTTTCAAAAGAAAATACATCAATACAGCAAAAAACGGCACACCCACTTCATGGGCCCTTTCAATGCTTTAAAGAGTTTACCGGGCAATTCCTCGCTCCTCTTTTTCTTTCACAGCGTTAAATTTGGGTTCTGTTTCCTGCAGCTCCTTCTGTTTTTCTTCAATCTTCTCCAGAAGCTTCTGGCGTTCTTTGAGCAGCCGTTTCTGTTGGACAGGAAGTGAGGGGATACAGCATTGAATCACAAGAAGCGACATCAATTCATGAGTCTCGCCTCTTAAGCCTAAATTCATTTTGCGCAGATGCATAAGGTGTTCATATTTAAATGGAGAACAATGAAATGCACACAAACAGGTGTGTAGACTCAGCGTCATGAGCAGAACAAAGGGGATCTCCATTTGAGCAAACCTACATTCACCAATCAAAGGGCAAATGACGCATTTCTGCCTCTCCTCCATAGGAAAACACACACTTGGCCAGTTGGGGCTAATCCCTCTATAAGCCAAGCCGGGCTGTGGGAGGGACAACCAAAAGTGTGTATTTCACACATACAGGGATACACAAGCATTATGTGTGTGTTTGCGTCTGGATGCGAGCCCGGGCTGGAGTGAGCATGTGTAGTTAGTGACGCAGACGGAGACACTGCGGCCCCTCTGTTCACTAGTGCCTGCCAGCACTTCCTGCAGCTCTCTGGCTCTCAGTGTGTATACATGTATGTGTTTGCCTTTGTGAGCATGTGTATCAAACCTGTGTGTTTGTGTGTGAATTCAGTCATGCTTTGTTTGTGCAGTAGCCACTTAAAGCAGCAGGTGGGTATTTGTTTGAAGAAATGGGGCTTATACACATAAGTGTTTATATGCACTCCACACAAACAAGGAAACTAAAAAAAAAAAACAAAATTGCATGATATCGAATGTAGCTCTTTAAACTAGGGCTGTGATAATTTACATTACTGAATAATTTCTCAATTATAATTTGTCCATTCACTTTAATCTATGTAACTGAACTGATATAACTCAATTTTTTTGTGAAAGAAATTAATACTTTTAATCTTCATGGACACATTTAAATTTATCAAAAGTGACATTTAAGACATTCAATGGTTTCAAAACATTTCTTTTTCAAATAAATGCTCTTTTGAACTGTCAAAGAATCCTGGAAAAAAAGTTTCCACAAAACATATGTAGCAGCACAAAAGTTTTCAACATTGATAATAATAAGAAATGTTTCTTAAGCAGAAAATCATCCAATTAGAATGATTTCATGAGACACTGAACACTAGGGATGTAACAATACTGATAGCTAAGGGTGCAAAGGATCATAGTGATTTTAAGATTAATTGCATTTAACGATATAGTGAAAGTTTATTATTTGCACGTTTTTAAGTCTTGCCAATTTAAAACTCAAGCATTTTTAAAGAATTCTAATGCAAGAACAGGCAAAAGAGATCTCGATCCGCAATCGTGTGCTGTTTTCTGTGCAGAAGTGGCTTGTGCCTTTCAGATGGTCGCGCATTATGAAAACTGGTAAAACAAAAACAAAACCCTACTCTCAAACATTATAACAGAGAAATTCCTAATAGTAATTCCATTAATTCCAAGTTGCACTAATGTTTCTCTATTAAAACAATGGCAAAAAAAAAAGACCGTACATACAGAGGTTGCCCAAGTACAATCAGCAACCAGAATCGCAAACAATACAGTCGAGATCAATGACTGACTGACACAGACTGGCTGAATGACACTTTCATTTAAGCAGAATACCTCAAATGAAGATTGCTGATCGGTGTTTTCAGATCGTGGCGCCTCCGCAGAGAGACTGTGCGAATGGTTGCCAGATTGCATAAAAGCAAAAAGCCAGGCATGTATCCGTTTAACAGAAAAGCTTTGATTGGGGAATTTGAGTAAACAGATTTCTGGCAAATGCAAACATGAACGCTCGCCTAATAGAGCCTTGTACAGCAGTCTGAAATGTTTTGACTCCTCTTTTTTCAACAAAAATAAAGAAGTTTTTGGTAAAGCTTTCATTCTTTTAACTACATTTGAGTATCGTCCTTTTTCATCAACAATATTGCATGTTGATATAGTCAGTTATCGTTTAATGACCTTATCGTTATGTCATCATCTCGGCTTAGTCAGGGGAAAAAACTTTGTTGATGAACATTTTGTGTTGTAGATTTTGTTAAAATTAACACTAAGGGGTAATTTTTGGATGAACTTTCTGCACGCATCTAATACACAGATGTTTACATTCACTTTACACATATCCGACTGTGTTTGTTAACCTTGTGTGTATTTGACATCATTAGCGCAATAAGATGCAAAAAGATGACTTAGTACAGTAATCACGTGATGTTTGACAGGCTTTTAGTGTACGCTTCAAGAGCGTGCTCAGAAAAGCACATGTCAGAACAGCAGGTGAATGAAATGTTTAACCGTAAAACACAAAAATAATGAACTTTCGTGATTGTAAATAACCGCAGTGTTCCGGTGAGCGCAACTTTAATGCTGCGTTAACTTGGTGTGAATGCATGTCGCATTGTACAATATATTAGGACAGAGGCGCCAGAACTGCAAATGATAGAATGTGTACTATTGCACGATGCTACGATATTTCTTCAAAAACAGATTGTGGAGACATTTTAATCATCCACGATCAAAAATTGTGATATCGCACACCGCTACCCACACCACAGAATGGAAAGATGGTGCTTTCTCATACTGCAACCTCATTTCACCGCTCACCCTGTTAAAGTGTGAAATCTTACACCAGCATTGCAAGCGTGGCTAAGCACCCCCTAACTTTAGTGCATAGTGATTGGATATTTACTCATCTCAGCACGTAGATTCGCGGGCACACACAAACAGAGCCAATTCAGAGAGAAATAAAATGCACAGAGATTATTTAAATGCAAAACTGAAAAAAAACAAAAAAAACAAAAACAACATTCACAAGCGCGTATTGAACTGTGGATGTCGTACCAAACAATTCACCATTATATTGAGAAGTGTGAGCTGAACACTGGAGTAATGATGCTGAAAATTCTGCTTTGACATCACAACAACAAATAAATACATTTTAACATGCACTTCCAATCAAAAGTTTGGAAACGGTAAGTTGTTTTTAACAGAAGTTTTGTCTGCTCACCAAGGCTGCATTTAATTAAAAATACATAAAAACAGTAATATTGTGAAATATTATTATAATTTAAAATATCTGTTTTCTGTTTGAAGTAATTTATTCCTGTGATCAAAGCTGAATTTTCAGCATCATTACTCCAGTCTTCAGTGTCACACGATCCTTCAGAAATCATTCTAATATGCTGATCTGCTGCTCAAGAAACATTTATTGTGTACAATTCACCCCCAGGATTCTTTGATGAATAGAAAGTTCAAAAGAACAGCATTTATTTGAAATATAATCTTTTGAAACATTATAAATGTCTTTACAGTCACTTTTGATCGATTTAATGCATCCTTGCTGAATAAAAGTATTCATTTCTTTAATTTCTTTTCAAAAAAAAAAATTCTTACTGACCCCAAACTTTTAAACAGTAGTGCATAATGTTACAAAAGCTTTGTATTTCAGATAAATGCTGTTCTTTTGAACTTTCTATTCATCAAGGAATCCTAAAAAAAAAAAAAAAAAAACTGTTTTCAACATTGATAATAATCATAAATGTTTCTTGAGCAGCAAATCAGTATATTAGAATGATTTCTGAAGGATCATGTGACACTGAACACAAGTAATGATGCTGAAAATTCAGCTTTGCCATCACAGGAATAAATTACTTTATAATATATATTCAAACAGAAAACAGTTATTTTAAATTGTAATAATATTTCACAATATTACTGTTTTTACTATATTTTTAATTAAATAAATGCAGCCTTGGTGAGCAGATGAAACTTCTTTTAAAAACATTAAAAATCTTACTGTTTCCAAACTTTTAGTAGTGTATATTCAAATAGAAAACATTTATTTGAAACTAATAATTTCACAATATCTTTTATCAAATAAATGCAGCCTTGCACAAGGCACTTCTTTCAAAAACTAATAAAAATTTTACTGACTCCAAACATATGAAAGGTACCATAAACTCAGTTTAAAATGTATTTAACAAAAAGCAAATATTTCCAAACATTAAATTCTCTCTTTTCTAAGATAACACTTCTTCAAAATGTGTGTGTCGAGTGCATATGTGTGCCTGTAGCGCGTGCATGTGTTCGCGTGTGTGCGTCTGCTAGTCGTACCCTCTGTTCGCTGTTTCCTGCCAGCTCGTCCTGCAGATCTTTGGCTTTGAGTTCCAGTTTGGTCCTCTGTTTGATCTGCTCCTGTCGCTCGGCGCTCAGCTGTTCTTTCTCCTCCTTCATGGCGGAGATTCGAGACTTCAGCTCCCTCACCACACGCTCTGTCTCCTACAGAGACACAGAGAGAGAAGTTAGATAAGATGAACCAATGTAAGCTGCTGTATGACATGTGAAAGCAGTTTTCAGAGCACATTTTAGTGAATCTTCACATTGCATTACTTTATTTTAAATTAGTGGGGCCGACACACTGGTAGAAAAGTTCATGCGAAATCAAAATTGACCCCATTTACAATCAATGTTCCTGGTCTTATTGTGCTTGATTCATCAGTACATGTTAATCTAAAGGAAAAAAGATGTTTCTTTTTGAATAATTCTTCCATTAAACATTTTTTAATGTGGGACTGCACAAGGAGGTAAAAATAAATTGTAATCTACTAGACTTTTTGCATTTCCTAAAGAAAATGTGGCAAATTTCCACGCAAAACATTTCACCATGACGTTACACCGTGAAATAGAACGGGGAATCTGTTTACTGTCTGGAATTTGACGCGCCACATGTATCCGGTGTAAACACAGTGTTAGGCTGCTGAGGACGGTTGCCTGGACGATACCATGTAGTTGCAAAAAAAGAAACATGAATTAATATCAGTGATTAATGCACTGAGAAGCTCAGTTTACCTCCACTTTGTCTCGAGCATCTTGTTGCGCATCTCGCAGTTGTCTAGATTTGTCTCCACAGGTCTCTCTCTTACTGGACAACTAGAGGAAGGAATCACACCTTCTATAAATTATGATGTTAATCACACATCAGCAACAAAGCATTATAGTGTGTTGAATACTAATTTATTTACTGTCACAACCGAATTAGACTCGAGAAGGTGATAACAGATAAGAACAGGTGTGTGTACCTCGTCCAGTTTGGCCCGGGTCTCGTTGAGCTCCTGGTTGTAGATGGTGTACTCCAGAGCTCTCCTCATTTTGTCCCATTTCTGGTACTGAGCCAGTTCCTCTTTCTCATCCTCCAGAGTGTGCAGACGCTCCTCGATGTACTTCAGCAGCTCATTGATCTTCTCACGCTTTCCCTCTGCACACACACAAGAAAGAAGTGCACGTCACAAACCTTGGACTAAAAAAAAGCAAGAGTAAAGCATCTACTGCAGTGTTTTCTGCACTGCTTTAGTAATTAATTAAAAAGATTTGGTTCCACAAAACAATACAAAGATAATAAATGACAACACATTGCATTGGATGGACAATTTGGGGGGGGAGCAAATTGCGATTTTCTAATAAATATTGCAATTTAAAATAAATTCCAGGTTTTCTGTGCTTGTTTGTAAAGCCGCACGATTTACCTAGAACTGTGTGAGATAGAGATATTAGAGATAGAGATATATATATATATATATATATATATATATATATATATATATATATATATCTATCTCAATATGGCTATAAAATTATTATTATTACTAAATAAAAATACAAACATTACTAAATCAAAACAGAAAATATTACTATTGAAACAGTTCACTGTAAAAAAAAAAAAATTTGTATTTAAGAAAAATAATTTTATTTTACAATTGTAAAAATACAATACTAATATTTATATTATATATATAATCTTAATTTCATGTTCGAATGTTAAACCATCTTTTATTTTGACAGACAACCACATGGAACCTTTAAAGCCCCAGGTATACTTAATTTCCCTCCTTTCAAAGTTTACTCCTTGGCCGTGAGAGTGGAAAGACGCTTCTAGTAGAGCTGCACGAATCTGGATAAATTCGTACATTAGCTTTCTCGAGCACAACATGCAGAAGCAAGCACCTGGTTCTCTCAATTTCTTACACCAGCTACCAAAACACTTGCTGTCTCTGCCTATTTCTTCTATCCAAACCCAGCGCCATTTATTTTTAAGTCCTTTATCAATTAGGACGTCTTCCCCAGGCTTCATAAACTTACCCTCCATCCTGCCAACTATATTTGCTTGTTCCTCTCCAACATGATGTCTCCGCTCCGGTATCTATGCTTAGTAGGACTTGGTTGCAGCTGGATCTCAACCACACTTTTTCCAAGACCCGCCCCATTCTACTTCTGATTGGCTAGTAATATTAGTTTGGTTGAGAGTGAAAGCTGTGTTCCTCTCATACCACTGGTAGGTGAACAAGTTTTTTTTTAAATGTAGCCAAACACAGCACGCCGGAGATCTGGCACGGTGCCGGAAAACTTTAAGCCCTGTGTGTGGTTGAAAAGACTGTTTGTGAAGCTGTTTCATACATGACAACTGCTCTCTCTGGGTCAGCGGCAGCGCCAACGCAGATCTGAATTTTCGCTGTGATCCTACTTGTCAAAAGGTTTAATAGACACAAGGAGAATCGTTGTCATTTAGGAATAAGATCACATGGGTGTCTGAATCGAGATTGCAATCTTTTAACGATTAATCGTGCAGCTCTACAATTTTGTAAAAAAAAAAAAAAAAAGTAAAGTAAAATGCAAATATTTTGCCTTTTATTAGAATAAGCAAAGAAATACAGATTGGAAGTGATAAATTGCATTTTCACTCTAATCATACATTTAAATAAAAAAAAAATCTGAGTGAAGGATCTACCTGTTTCCTTCATGAGTGAGATACTCTCCTCCTTGCGCTCATCATAGACTCTGGTGCCTGCCACCTCTCTGAGCAGCTTCAGACGCTGAGAGTCCGGCGCTGTCGCCATCTGATTGATCTATTTTAATGTTTGGGACAATGAAATGGGCGTAACAAAGTGAGCAAATTCATTTAAGCCGCGGACACACTTAAAGGACTAGTTCACTTTAAAATGAAAATTAGCCCAAGCTTTACTCACCCTCAAGCCATCCTAGGTGTATATGACTTTCTTCTTTCTGATGAAAATTATCTGAGAAATATTAATAAATATCCTGACGCATCAGAGCTTTAAAATGGAAGTGATAGGGATCAATGAGAATGAGCTAAAGAAAGTGCATCCATCCATCATAAACATACTCCACATGGCTCTGGAGGGTTAATAAAGGCCTTCTGAAGCGATGCGTTTGTGAAAAAAATATCCATATTTAAACAAGCTGAAGTAAAATATCTAGCTTCCGCCAGACCGCCTTCCGTATTCAATGTACGAAGAAAGTGTAAAACTCTTGCAGTTCTCAAAGCTTACGCCATGATCCACACCTTCCCCATTCAACTTACGGAAAAAGTGTAACTGACGTGATGCCAGTTTACACTTTCTTCGTAACTTCAATACGGAAGGCGGTCTGGTGGAAGCTAGATATTTTAATTCATAACTTGTTAAATATGGATATTTTTTACACAAACGTATTACTTCGCTTCAGAAGGCCTTTATTAACCCCCCGGAGCCGCATGGAGCACATATTTATGATGGATGGATATAGATGAAAGCACTTTCTTCAGCTCTTACTCATCGATCCCTCTCACTGCCATTATACAGCTCAGATGTGCCAGGATATTTATTAACATTTCTCAGATTATGTTCATCAGAAAGAAGAAAGTCATATACACCTAGGACGGCTTGAGGGTGAGTAAAGCTTGGGCTAATTTTCATTTCAAAGTGAACAAATCCTTTAACAACAAGCTGAAACACTGAAACATTCTAAGACTGAACTGAACACACTTACAGACTGTTTCCTGTTACAGACTTTAATCTTTGACAGTCAGAGAACAGCACTGAACGTTTAAGACCGAGTCAGACACAGCTACACAACACACTGAACGATTGGTGAGTCACGACGGGCATATGTCGCGATAACTCAAATCTGCTCAAGATCTTGTACCAAAACGAACATGGATGACATTATTTATCTGCAGCTCCATTTGTGCAAAAAAAAAAAAAAAAAAAAAAAGAAAAAGAAAAAATGTGCAGGATACAGTTGAGGCTCTGGTCGGAGAGGCAAAGTGGACTTTGCACTCTACACATAGAATTGGAGGCGAGTAAACTTTGTTAAATTAAGCTATTTTTATGATCACCGGCATCAGTCGCAAATATTAAACGTGTTTGGATGACAGCACACTGCACCATTTTAAACACCGACTGAACGCAACTGGCTCTGACTCGGTGCATTTGGGCATGATCAGTCGTAAGTATCAAATTACATTCGTAATCAGCCTTACAGTCGTTAAGTGTGTCCCCGGCTTTAGAATGAGTAGCAACAGCATTAGCACCATTTTAATCCCAAGAGCGACATTCTTGTTTGTAAACCACCATTAATGTTAATGAGAGATGCTGTTGTTTGCTACAGTCCAAGAGGGCTGGAAAATAATGTTACAGCTGTAATGGCAAGCATTAAATAAAATCATGAATAACCGCAAAAACTCATCATCTTTTGTCATGTCCAGAGAATCTAGCATACCTTTCCCTGCTTGACGATGTAGTAAGGGTTACTGCGGGAGAAACCAGCACTCTCCAACAGGTTCATCACGTCGTTCTTACTGAAACACACAGAACACAATGCATTCAGCTACAGCTCTAATCATTAGCAGTCTTCTGCTTCTCTGATGTGTTCTGAGAAATAAACCTACGTGACCATCTTTTTGTCCAAGAAGTACTGGTCTTTCTTTGCTCCGATGACACGCCGCAGAGACACTTCCTCTTTATCGATCTGAGAGAAATGTGATCATGTTATTCACCTGACTTTACTTCAGTGCACTTCTCATCATTTAAGGCCCCGATACTCTTCAAGCAAAGTCAAAGAACAAACTGGTGTGACATATGTTTGGAGTTCATAACAGTTTGCCAAAGCGAACTTTCCAGAAAAGTTTGCTATGGCTATTAAACACCTTTGAACTACCATTGGTCCGTGCTCTGAGTCTCTACCTTCATTTCTTCTGTGCAGTCCGTCGAAGTAGAACGTCCACGAGTAAAAACATGAACATACTGGAGAGCCGCTTTATAGTAGAAATTGCAGTTGCAATTCTAATGGACTCTATGCACGATCACTTCTGCGTTTCGTCTCAGGCAGCTCAGTTACATTCGGCACAGCGCCAGAAGCTGCTTTCTCTATTGGTTAACTGTAGAGACAGCGCAGAAGAACATGATATTTTACACTGTGTTTAAAGGAGCTTCCCCGGATTACTGTGAACGATGTTAATGACATTGTGAGGTAGTCCGCTGTCACTCCAAACAGCAAAGGAGAAGATTCAAAGTACATCGACACTTTGAGTGTGTGTATTCTCTTGCTATATCGCAATTTTTCATCATCTATCGTGTTTACGTATATAGTATTCCTTTTAACTGATGTGCTTGTTTATGCAACATACGATTTTCGGACTATGAATAATAACTATAATATTAAAAATTTCTCAGTTTCCAACAAGAATCAGGTGACAATGAGAGATAAGCGTGAGGGTGATGTGTTTCAGGTCAGTGAGGAAGGCAAAAGCCACATAGTTTAAGATTAGGAGAATACAAAATATTAGCTTAAGTCTGAATTAAAAGCTAATTTTATACAGCCGTTTTTACTGTACCAGACAGCACACTACTCGCAGCTTCAGTGAAGTTCCTCATGTTCATAGCTGTATTGAAAAAGAACTGAGCTGGCACAAACCTAGAACAATGGTAAGTTTAAGTGAATTATCAAATCCCTTTAAAATAATATAAATAAATGTAATTAATTAATTAATGGATTAGGTAATAAATGCATACACGCATTTAGTTCAAATTATTTTTATAAATGTCGGAAAGATTATAGATGAGACTGAACACAACCTATGCTCTGTATGATATATATATATATATATATAGGATTTCTGAATGAACGGCGAGTAAGCATTTCTGTGAACACCAGTCATTATTCAGAAAAATTTGACTGCTGAATATACCTACAATAATCAGTATTCATCTAAATTGTACTTTACATAAACTCCACATTTTTACTTAACTCAATATATGAAATGGCCGAGTGGCCGAGCTGTATTAGGACTTTGCCAGCACTACCTCCCCTTTGGTCACCACAATCAAGATGTTCAGCGAGGATTTACTGTTAGATTCAGCCTTTGGAAAAGTTCAGGCTGAGAGTGTGTTGTCATACCAGCAGCAACAATCCACAACATTATTCACCATCAAAATGCCCCACCTCTGCCACTTGTTGGTTACAGCCTTGACCCTTCTGTCTGCTTGTTTGTCCACAGCAAACGTGGAGGTTTTTGAACATACACAACTATGTTGTACAGGAAATAATCAAAGAAATTTATATTTATATGTTTACATACTTTCACATGACGAGACAATGTTTGCCGAAACTACCATCTTTCTCCGTTAATACTTAAACTTTCAAGAAGCAATAACTAAAATGACGTTATATATTTTTACATTTATAACAATACTTATCTAGAAAATATTTGCATTATTATTTTTGGTTGGCTATACGTCAGGAAAGAGTTCTGCCACTAGTACACTTAGTGCTATGTGGAAGAGAAGTCACTGCCTGAGATTCTACTGGAAATATGCAAGCAGCATTTGTGCATAGAGTCCATTGAAAGCGACACTGACACCGTTTTTTTTTTTTATGTTTAAGAGCAAGCAACTTTACAGTATTAAACAATCTATTGTATAAATTGCTGCATTAATAAACGTGACGTGACTTTAATGGAGTGCCGAATTGCAGAGCTCATGCAAACATATCCACATTGCTATGATCAGATGCTTTCTTAACTGCTGTTTGTTTTCTCACCGCTCTCATTTTTGTTGTCTGTATTTTTTTTGAAAGCAAAGTGCACATCACATATTTACAGATTAATTTAAACGTTGCTGTCAACAGTGTGGGTGGCATCTGGATGTTCGGTAACAGTACACCGCTGCAAACATATTTTGAACTTCGTTTTACCCGTAATCAAAGGACGAAAAAGAACTTTGCCATGAGTATATCGGGGCCTTTAGGATAAATTTCTTACCGGCAGCCTGTTGTCAGAGTTGTCGAATATAATTTCCACAAAGGCTGAAATGACTCGAGGACCAGTGCCTTCCTAAAAATTACATGAAAGTACATGGTTTAGCATGGTTAGTGAAAATTATTTAATGTATTAAATTAAAAAAAAAAAAAAAGTAAAAAAATAAATAAATAAATAAAAAAAACAGTAATCAATAAAATAATTAATCAGTTACCATTAGGGGTGTAACGATACACTCATGTCATGATTCGATACAAATCACGATACTGAACTCACAATACTATCGCAATATTTTAAACCAAAATAAAGATTACTTTTTTTATTATTATTACTTTATTATTATTAAAAATAATATTTTTGTATAATAGTTTTGTCGACACTCGACAGCCGGTGACGGCACAAAATTTGACGGAGGAGGCTTGTGTATCTGTAAAAATCTCAAGCCCACTGAACAAATATGGCTTGTATAACTGATAATTTTTTTATTATAATATTTTATTATAACATGTATTTAAATATCTTCTAACTGTCAGAGCTGATAGCCTCGTATAGGCAATGCCTTGAGGTGCTTCGGGGGACCCGAATTCGAGTCACAGCTCGAATTCATGATTAAAAAGTTCTAATTAAAACAGAATAAATAAATGTTAAATAAGAGAAAAAAAAAAAAAAAAAGAAAAAAACACTACACATACAAATGCAAATCTGAACAAATTATAAAGAATATACCTGCATAAATGCCTTCTCAGTGAGAGAGACAGAGAAATATGTAGCCTATCATATCATATACAAAGTTTAAAACATTTAAACAGTAGTAGAAAATGTAAATTTATCTTAGTTGATTATTAGGCTTCTCTTGACAGAGAGCTGGTTTGGTTTCTGAGAGACACGAAGAGACAGATTTTTGATTTGCAATCTTGCTGTGCTTATTCCATTATTTGTGTATCATATCGAACAATTCAAATATTCATATATATTCATATTCATTCAAATATACATATCAAATAGTAGAACGTGTATGATGTAGTATTTTAAATTATTTACTCGGCAACAGCAACGCAGCTATTTGATTTAATTTCATTAGTTTACAAACTCATTCACTTCACACACACATTATTGCATAGTGATTTTCGAGGTTTACGTATCGTGCTTTCCCCTGGCTCACCTGTTATCCAGCAAACACGTGGAGTGACTGTGTCAGCCTCAGCCAAATATTAGAATTATTCGTTATTCATTTTGAGGCCGTTATCCGTGCCTTTCCGAATAAGGTATTTAGCTTCAGGAACACCCCTTGTAATAATGTCACTGAAACTCCACAAACTTTCATTTTTTTCTTCACGCAGTACTCACGCTTTCAATCTGGGCTCTTTATTTTACTTTATTAAGTTTTAAATTAGGATATTTGTCTTACACAAATGCATCAATTTGCTTCAGAAGGCCTTTATTAATCCCCCATAGCCACGTTTTATGATCGATGGATGCACTTTTTTGGACTTCAAAAACTCATCCTCCAATCTCTCCCATTATAAAGCTTGAATGAGCCAGGATATTTTCAATTTAACTCTGATTGTGTTGGTCTGAAAGAAGAAAGTCATATACACCTAGGATGGCTTAAGGGTGAGTAAATTATGGGGTAATTTTCATTTTTGGGTGAACTACCCATCTTATGCACTAAACATATAAGTATAAACCATCAGAAACGCTTTGAATAATCATTCTACTAAAACTAAATGTGATATGATTTAAACGATATTTGCGCTTTCATTTTGAGGAGTGCTGTTCCAGCAGATGTCAATGCAATCACAGTTCTAATCAAGAAAGTGTGTCAAAATGACTATTCCCAAAATGTAAATGGTTAGTTCATCCAAAAATTTTAATTCTGCATTTACTCATGTCATCTCACTCATGTTGTTTTCACGCGTCACGTAATCATTTGAACGTCCGTGTTTACTACAGTATGCGTGTCGTTGTAAATATGTTCATCATATAAAGCCATCGTGTCTCTTCAGAAGACTTGGATTTGGATTAGACCACCCAATTGATTATTTTTATGATGCCTTTATGACCTTTTTTGGGATCTTTTAAGTTTTAGAAGAATGGACTTTAAATGGAGAGACAGAAAACTCTCAGATTTCATAAAAAAAAAAAAAAAAAAAATCTTCATTTGTGTTTGGAAGCTGAACGAAAATCTTATAGGTTTGAAACGACATGAGGCTGAGTACATGATGACAATTTACATGGGCAAATTATACCTTATAAATACAGTAAGCTGAGTTTTGGATAAAACTAACTCTCTATCGAATCATATTGTTTACATCAACAATACATATAGTCATATTTTTATATCACAATATAATAGGGTGACCACCTGGCTAGTGATCTGTTGCAGGACACTAGATGTGATTTTGCGGGACACGTGAGACAGACAAATTTACAACTATTACGCTATGTAAATATTGATTTACATTTGTTGGCAAATTTGGCATATGCGCCGATTCGGCCGGTGGGTGCCCACACTATAATGTTGTGCTTCTGGCAACATTAAATCCTGGAGAGAAGACATTTCTAGATTCACTGCTGCACATGCAGGAGGACAAAGTTTGAGCACGCACATGTGATATCTGAGCGACAGCACGTGCGTGTCCAGTTTTGTGCGAGAAGGGAATCCGCCTGTGAGTGGAGAGATTCCTGCTCGCGCATTTGATGCGCTCTCCTGTTACAATAATGCGCTCTCGACATTTTCCATTATAATAACACCATAGAACCCGCATTAAATGAACTATTAACGTGAGGAGAAAGTTGTGTCTGGCCGTCGCAATTTTTTTATTGGTTAAAACGAATTGAGAATATCTCGTTTTTCCGTAGGTGCTCGACAATTTCCGTGGGTGGCGCTTGATTGCCGCCGTTCGTTGGAAATATTTAACATCAGGATGGATGCGTATGTTTTAAATCATCAATTTGGGCTGCTTTGAGCAGCTCTTGAGGTTCTTATCCAGTAAGTGAGATGAAATCCTTGCTGGTGTAGCTGTGTTTACCGACTTTGATGAGGCCCGCTCTTATTCCTTTGCGCTGTCCACTCAGTTGTCATCAGCGGGAAAACCTTTCTCTATGATTGCGTTGGTAGGTTATTTTCACAGCTAGAATATGACGGCTGCACAAATAGATTTTTAAATGCCAGTCACAGTTTTTATTATATTTCTTACTGTGGGACTGTAATTTCAGGGATGAAAAAAAATTACAGACATAAATGAAATGCGAAAACACTACTTAAGTCTTGCGGGACAAAGCTCCCAATTTCGAGACTGTCCCGCATCACCCTACAATATAATGATGCATCGTAACACCCCTAATTATCACACATAGGTGTTTTTATGAGTTTTTAAATTACTGAAACAAAACATAATATTACTCACGTGAAGCAGAGCCAGACGTTGCTCTGGTCGAAGATGACTGAACTCATCACTAAGCACAAACTGTATAGCTGTGGGGCGAAAAAAAATGACAAATGCTCATTACAAACCATTCACCAGTGTTTGATGCATTAAATTACTTAAAAAAAAAATTTAAAAAAAATTATTTACTTACCATAAAAGAAGTTACTCTTTCCCGATCCATTTCTTCCCACTGTGAAAAATTAATCAAATTTTATAAAAAATTATGAAATTTAAAATAGATTAACTCATCCTATATTTTACTGAGCTTTTAGAAAAGGATTTTAATATTTTATATGATGAAAATCATACCTATGACATTGTGTTTGGAGCTGAAGGGGTCAACCACAGTCTGATCTCTGTAGCTGCGAAACCCCTGAATAATAACCTGAAAAACATATTTCACAAAATATTATATTAAATTTAAGTCAACATAGTGTTATAGTAATACAACCTATTAAAATAATTTACATCCAAATATGCTTAAAGTAAAGCCTGCCCTCAAATAAGAGTGGAATCTAAACAAAAACAGATATGTTTGTGTACAACAGCACTTCCATAATACGTTATGGAGTACAAGTATTTACATAAGAAATAGCTCCATCTTCTACTAGCTGTTTGCTCACATCTGACGGGCAGCAGCAAATAAAAGTTAATTTTTAATATGAGATGTTTAATATAAATATGGTATAATATATTTTATTGCAATGTTTGGGGGTTTTGACAGCTAATGCTAAAGCTAATGCTAACTTCATAGAAGGCCATGCACTCGGCAAAACTTACAACCCAACATGCTCAAAATTAGGAAAATGTATTTTTATGCAAATTTGACATTTAGAAATGTAAATAAGTAGCTTAATAGCATGATTCAACATATATCATAATTTTACACGCAGCGCGTGAGTCGCATCTCAGTCACTTACCTGTTTAATGTACATGGCGGTTTATGAGTCGGTTTATGCACAAAACTCTCCTCAGAAACCCGCAGAACAAAGCTGAATTAAACACCCTCCTCCTCAGAGAGAAGAAGGGCTTGAGTGAAGATAAATATTTCTGCACACTGGATAAATTTGTCCGATAATTACTCTTCTGTACGATCAAATTTTATTTTCCCTCCCCTCACAAATGAGACATAACAATCAAAATGGCGATAGAGGCGGGACGAACGGACGAGTCTACTTGACTTTTTAGGGGAACTGTAAATTATCGTGTAAAAACAAATGTTTAAAGGAACAGTAAATGGGTCGCACGGACTTGATATAATAAAGACAAATTAAGTATATTTGTAATAGTTGAATATTTAATTAACTCCTTGCTTTACGTTGGTTTTATATCTATTTCATCTGTAGCGCTACCTCTATTTCTGGAAAGTTAGTTTAGTCCATCGAGGTAGAGATTGGGCGCCAAGACAGCTGCTTTTGAGTGGAGCATGTCATGATCAATACCAATGATCATTGAACTGCTTTTCTTTTTTCTTTTTTTTTTTAAGTAATTTTTTCTTTTCTTTTTTCATTTAATTTAATTTTATTTATTTCACCAAGAGAAAAGTGTGGGACATAAGAATACATAAGAAACTAATCATCATGCTTGGAAAATCGTAATTATGACATAAGTCATAAATATGACATAAAAAGTCGAAATTATAAAATTCAAAGTCAAAATTATGTCACACTAAGATGGAATTATGACATTAAAAAGTCAGAATTATGACATTTTGAATCATAATATGAGATGAAAGTCGAAAATGACAAAAGTCGCAATTATGATTTAAAATGTCAAATTATGAGAAAAAAGTCAAAATTCTGACATAGAATTCATAATTTCAACGTTTATCGTTTATTAATTTCATAATTATGATTTGATCAGTATAAATTCGACTTTTTTATCTCATTTATGACATTTTTATGTCATAATTTAGATTTGGTATCTCATAATAACAGTATGTCATAATTATGACTTTTTACCAAAGCATGATTTTTCTTCCCTATGTGGCGAAAATGGGCTTCCATAGGGAAAAGTAAAATATATATTTGCACGAGTGTAGCCTATGCATATGGAAATAATTCAACATCTTTCTTTCACACTTAAATAAAGAAAAAAATAAAGTAATTTATTCTGGATTACTACTGATATCCATAAATTATAAAATGTGAGCATTATTTTACAATACACTCCTGATCCCCATGAAATTAGCATTAGCCATACACTGCTTCTCATCTGGATTCCTTCAGATTTGATGAACTTTGTGTGCCTGCTTGTGGAACTTTTATGAAGCCCAACATAAGTATTTTTATTTTATTTTTTCCAAATAATGGGTGAGTAATTGCTATATTATTTTAATATTACGTCACAAAAGCCTTTATTGAAAATGAGCTTTGTTGAGGAATATGTTTATAATGCACTTTCAAAGAGTTTTGCGTGCCATGACTTCCTATGTGTGTAATCTGCAAGTGTGCGTCCTAAATTTGCACTGAAATAGCGTTGTGTGGTGTAAAAAGGGGCTTATGTTCCACTAAAGGTATATTTTATTTTTTGTTAACAACTGTTTATTGAGTTTTTGTTTTGTTTTGTTTTGTTTTGTTTTGTTTTTTTTATAGGCCAAGAAATCCAAGAATACAAAGCAAAAAGCAATTATACAAATCTAGAACCCACCCTAAACCATCCTACACCTGGTAGAGCACCTACTGCTGCAGTATTTGACACAGCAGAGGTCACTGTTGTGTCTTTTTTACTTTGGCCTAAAACTACTTACCGTGACCAACAAGACAAACAGAAATTGTGACCGCCATTTTTGAAATGGCAGCTAATCGAGCTAATAGCAGCTCAATTGTAATCTCCATCTATACAAATTATGGCAAGCTGCACAAACACATTGGATTCACAGTGTTTGGATGCCAATATAGGTTTGCAAAGCAATGACATCAATAGTAATGCAACGTCCTCCATTGTTGATGGTGTGTTTGCGTTTGACGTTGCCGCACTAGCATTGCTGGGAAAGATGAGACATATACAGTGATGTAAGACCTGGCTCTGTGGTGGCTCTCTAGCCCGTGGAAAGGCAAACCAGTTCGTAGGCTGGCCACACACTTGAAGATTTTAAGCCTGATTTGCAACCCCCAACGATCTGGGGGGTCTGGCCCAATTCGAGGCTTCTCCCAGCCAACTTTTTGTCCAAAAAATCCGCAATTGTGTGGTGTCATTACAATTATTTTACTGCTCCTGATCGCGTCGGAGCCTGCACGATCCCAAATCATAAATATCAAACATGTTTCTATAGCTTCTATAAGTTAAGTTTTGAAAATCGTCTAGTGTGTGGCCAGCCTCGCCAATCGAATCAACCCCCAACCACCAGCATGAACCAGACGCACCTGATTCATGCTGGTGGAAAAGGGCTATTATAGGCCTATCTGTCAATGACAATGGCATCGGGTGGTTTATTGTCCCTTTTGTGACAAAAGTGTTGACTTTCTGCACTGGTTTTGGGGGAATATCTGCAGAATGTGTTTAAAACGTGTAAAATATATGTTGTTAAATATGTAAATCAAACCTACTGATAGTAAACTGACACCGTGAACAAAATTTACACTGTAAAAATGTTTATTAACAGATCCACAATTCATAAAAAGAAACTGTTTAAAAAAAATAATTTAATTTGCCCAGCTAGGCGCTGTTGATATAGGCAGAACATCATCAAGCTAAGGCAAGTATTGCAGTGTAATCAATGTGCAGTGGTTTTCTCTAAGGCAAACAAAATCAAAAAGCAAACACTGTCTTCCATTTTTTTTTTTTTTTAAATATGAAAACATTTTTATTCCCTGTGATAGTCCATTGCTTTGTTCTGTTCGCCCGTCCTTTATTTTTCAAGTACACTGAGACTGCAGTGAGTCGGCAGCCCTTTTAAGGCAGCGCAGTTATTGGACTCAGTTTGAACTGGTGAACCGATGGTTGGATGGGCATTGGTGTCAGGAAGGAGGTAGGGAAGGTGAAAACCGAAGATTTGAAGTTCTCGGTTTTGAGTTTGAAGTCACTACTAAAGAAGGTGGGTGTCTCCTGAGCAGCAGGAGTAACAGATGGAGGTGTGGAAGAAACCACCTCCGACTCGAACTGCAGTAGTTGACCCATGAAGCTAAAATTGGGCGAGATGATGGCACGCCGCTGTCTGATGACGTCAAAAGCCTGTTCCAGCTGCAGCCGTTGGGTTTTCATGATATATGCCATGCAGATGGTGGGAGAACGAGAGATTCCAGCCTCGCAGTGGACCAGCACTTTACCTCCCTCTTCTTTCACACGTTCTGTGGAGAGAAAATAAAAAGAATTCATTACAAAAGCTCTTGAAATAACAGCATATGAGTCACTAAAAATACTGGCTGTCTTTTTTAAATCAAGCTTCAACTCAGACTTTATTTATAAAGTCAGAAGAGTTTATGGGAAAAAAAGAAAGGAATATAAATAAAAATAGCTCCACCAAATTAAATAATAAGAGCAATAATAGCTATTAAATAATAATACCAATTACTGTTTTCAAACAAGTTTCCCAAATCAAGCCCCTCATCTGCCATTGGTTACTCAAACTAATAGCCACACCCCAAACTTATGCCATTGGTTAAGCCAGTGTTGCTATGGGCTGGTCAGAATGCTCAAACAAACAAAGCAATGTTTTGAAAACGCCAAGAACAAAAAATGTTCAGACTTTTGGGGAAATCATCCTACGAATGGCACAGTTTTAACAGTAAGTATCTTCTGATATACTCTGTCCATTATCGCTTGGCTAATTCATTTCCTCCTTGGTTCTTTTTTATCATAATGTCATATCAATTTCATTTCCACCCTGAAGGTTCTGTGTCTTATTCATAAATCCATATATTCACACACTCACACCATTATGGAAAGCTTAGATTGCTTATTGCGTTCTAATTTAATACAGCTAAGCAGATTCCAGACTTATCTCTCTCAATGATACACACACACACACACTGGGAAGTGCTGCGCATGTTATGCGAGATCCCTCACTGCTGGTCTCTTTAAAACAAAACCTGCTGGTGTGAATCACGCCTGAAGCCCATCTGGAGCAGAGCGGGGCCGAGCTGTGGGCGTCATAATGACTATCACACTCGCTAATGCGCCTAAATATTACCACACACTCATTAGCCGACGCTTTCGATGGATTATTCTTTCATTTTACTGTTATAGCTTTCCTGCGAGAGACCAGATTATCTCATGGTCTCTTAAGTATTATTGTCTATATTCAGGTAGATGTAAAATCAATTTAGCTATATTCGGAAATGTGGGACACATAAGTCAATGTTCTTGAATGACAGGATGACATGGTTAAAGCCCCACCGGAGGAACTGAAATATCACACGGGGAGCTTTATTTTAGGACAATTAAGATATTTTGTATTGTGTCCAATATTTCACTTATTTATGTAATGCATTCCGACAATCGATTCTTAATAGTTTTTCACTGCTGTAATACAGTAAACAGTAAACAAAATACTGTAATACAATCATTGTTTATTCAAATTAGCATAAATCAAAGGCATTGTCATTATTATTATGCATACATTTTACATAATTATATTCTTTTTTTTACCATTTTAAGTACAATTTAAGTATATTATATATCATTTAATATATTATACATTATTATGGTGAACCTGGACATGAGTCACCCATAGATGCCCATAAATTGCCCTAAAGTCCCCATGAAATCAAAATTGACAATTCTTGTTATTATTTTATGGAATATTACAGTATTTATTATGAATTATCTATAAGTGTACTTTTTTTTTTTTTTATTCAGTTGCCCTCATAATCTTTAATCAAAATCACTTCCCCTCCCTCTTGCATTGCCATCTCTTCTCTGATAATGTGTTTACTGGCGCGAGGGCGGGGCAACCTGTCACTCACATGAGATCCATCAATAGCAAACCACAACCATCCAATCAATTACTGATGGACAAAATCAAGTCCAGCCCTACATTTTTTCTTGTTAGAAAAGCCATTTCAATAAGGAAGAAAAGACTATCGCAAATTCTATTTAATTCCGTCTTTAAATGCTATCAAATCATTGTGTAAACACATTTACGTGATAATCCATTCATATATGCCACACACACCTAACACCACTAATCATCGACTCATCCACTGACACAGTGGCCACGCCTATGATATGTAAGATCTTGGAGTCTAACCCATGACTCACAGTAACATGTCCTTTTTATCTGTATATGTTTCATCTCATTTGTTTCTGCAGGAGTTGCTATTAATTTCCCAGAACACAAGTAACATGGAATTTGTAGGTGTAAATAAAGGTGCAGTCAGGTCAGATTATGGAAATTATGTGTTAGTAAGGCAGAGGAAGTCTTATTTTTAAATGACCTGAAATAAGCTGCCCTATCATTAGGACAGTGCTGAGTTCTGGGAATGGTTTTAGCCATACGTGTGAAGTTTACATAACATTAAAGAGGTTGACATTTATATATATATATATATATATATATATATATAAATTAAACAATATATATATTCATAGAACATACACAATATTTACCAATAAAATCTATGGCTTCCTGGAAGTGTGAGCTGATGTCTGCTGTGTGACTGTCCTCCACGGGGATCCATTTGTAGTCAAACTGTCCTTTGGCGGGCCGAGAGTCCCTGCGTGAGACATTCAGCAGCGCTGTTATGCGGAGGTCACTGAGATAGTCCTGTCTACAGGCATGATAGGCACTGCCCAGGTACAGGAAAGGCAAGATTTCCACCGGCCGTCCCTGAAGAATGACAATAATAATACATAGATATCAGAACCGAAACTCTCAGGGAAGACAGACTGACCAACAGGTGGTGTACAGGCACTGTTTGAATAGCATGACCAAAGGTCAGACATAAAAGGACCTCCTGGTCCACTGGGTGTCTTTGAACGCTTTTAAGGGGGACTCTTGTGTAGATGGATGGTTGTCAACAGCCATATTAGCCTCACATATATTATACAGAGCATTATCATTGACCACATGGCCTGTTCTCTTTGTTTTGACTCATAGTTGAGGGGGAGCTGTTGCAGAAACCCCCACAGTTAAGGGGAAGTGGTTTCAGTGGAAGTGGGTTAAAATGAGGAAACAACAGCTTGTTTTCTTCTCTCTTACCTGATCATAGTCGGGTTTGTGGTGAGAGCCCAATTTGTCACAGTGACTGCTGACGACTCTTTCACTTTTGTCTTCACTCAGGTCCACAGACTTGGTTTCAGTGCAAAGCTCGGGGTAATGGGAATGGAAGTTCTCGAAGCCTCCTGCAATGAGAAATGTGTTATTATGAGTTGTCTTTTAAATCAAGGATTGTTGAGTCGTTCGCCTTATCAAGAGCTTCACGTGCAGGTCAGTCTGATCAGAGTGTGAGGCAAAAAGCAAATCCCACCAACAGAGGGAGAGTGTTCATGAGCTCTTTTCTTTCATCAAAAAAATCCTCGTTTAAACTGCACGTTTATAAGCCAGTTTGAAAATCCATGTACATTTGAATGCATATGATTGGAAGAAGTAATAATATGGTATAGTATAGCTATAAATATTACTGTGTTGGTTCTCATTCTTCCCTCTCTGACTCATCCGTCCTTTGACGCACATCGAGAATTTATCTCTTGAAAACCAGACGAAAGCATGATCTGCTCTGTCAAACTAAATAAAACTATTAATTTAACAGCATAATGTAAATTTATAAGTGTTATATAATGTAAATTTATAAGTGTTATATAGGCCTATATAATAAAGATGTATCATTTAAATTTCAGTTCACATTCACTTTTATTATTTATTATATATAATATTATTATATACATACATTTATATGTAATTATTTAGCTAGCTACTTTTAGAATGTCACGATTCTTAATTGTATAGGCTATATATGTATATAATATTTAGGCTTTAATTTAAAGAAATTACATTTTATATATATATATATATATATATATATATATATATATATATATATATATATCATATAAAATGTATATATTAGTTTCATTATTAAAATGTAATTTTTTCCGTACAATTCAGAGCATTTTTAAGAATTATAAAATATTTTTTATTAGGCTAATTGGTTTGCCTTGTCCTGACATCGTCAGTCTAAAAGTATACATAAAAAATAAACGAGAGCTTAACATATTTGGACACTGAAAACTTTAAACAAAACGGTCGAGCGATCGAACATTCTTCACTCACCTTTTAGGAAGCAGATGCTCGCGCTACTCGCCAAGTGTGACAAAGTATTAATGACTATCTGAGCAATACTGTCTTTTTTCAGTTTTTGTAAATGAGGTGTACGGTCATCCAGAGCCACGACCGCGGAGATGCTGCCCTCCCGGAGCCGAAACAAAGCTTTCTCGTCCGGAATGACGAACTGTAGAGGTACCGGACCTCCGCGGGACCTCCGGACCACCACTGAATTCAAGTTCACATTAACGGAGCCTCTGATGCTAGAGCTGGAGAAGGAGAAGTACGGTCTACAGTCCACAATAAGACAACTTCCACACTCCTTCCGTATGATCTTCCTCAGGCGTCGGCAGTCAATACTGGAGACCTTCATGTTGAAGCGATAAAGTGAAATGTGTTTAGGACTGCTGTTATTAGTGATGTGAATGTTTCAGGGGTGTAGGCTGCCTACTAAACCCTGCGTACTGTGCCTGAGTCTACATTTCCTCCAAGGGGATTCCGTCGGATCGGTTTTATATGAATGAAACCTCCGGCGTTTGACGTCACGAACCATATATGGACACACCGACACGAGAGCGCGCCTACATTCTGTTGACTAAACCCGCCCTTGAAAGTGTGATAGAAGCGAATTCTGAACATTTAAATCATCAGTTTATCACGGCACTGCACATATTGTGTCATTTTCTTGTAATTCCAGTCCCCTTTCCTTTAAATAACCTTGAAAATATTTAAAAGAGGTAGGCTATGTGGGCATTATGCGCCAATTCACATCAAGACCTGTTCACACCAACGAATGATAGCTTTTTATAACAAGATGGATTCTAATAAGTTGTCATTGTTTTTATAGTTCATTAGCTGGGAATTAATTGATCTGAAAGTGATTCCACCGATATCTTCTTCTGTTGTGTCTTTAGTTGTGGTGTGGACTTCCCTATTCTCATAGAATTAGAACCATTTTTGGTGTGAATCGCCCTTAGCATTCACACGTTCTGTTTATTCAAAGCACGCGCTGCCGTTTTGTTTTCTGCCGCTTTGAATGCTCAGCTTTTTAAAGCAGAATGTTTTCTGATTGGATGTCAATGTTTTTGTCGTTCATCAGCTGGAAAAAAATCGTTCCAATCATTCTTCTGTGTCATTATTGTTATAGTTGTGCTGTGGACTTTCCTATTCTCATTGGAACGATTATTAAAATTTTATAGTTATCGATATAGTCCTTTTTGGGCCTTTATTGGTTGCATTCGTATTTGACCTCTACCGGTTTGTGTGTAGGCCTATATACTAAATTAAGTACCAAAACAGACATCAAAACAGCGAATAACATTTTCTTGGCTGGTGAATGGCAAGTTAGGCTACACGTAATAAACTTCTGCTTCACATATCCACCTGTCCTATATCCGTTCTTCATAATCCCACAACCACTAATGCGATTATACGTCACCTCCGCCACCAGCCAAGGAAATATACAACAGACCTTTGTTTTCACTCACCGTGTACATGTACACTGCATCAGATTACCCAACATAATCAAAATATTTTCTTATTAGCTTATGAGTAATGCTTTTCACTGGTACGAGGGCCCAACATTTCCCAGAATGCATCCCACGGTGAGGAGAGTGAGGGAGAGAGTGAGTGTGCATATGTGTGTTTGTGTGTGACAGGAAGAGCAGGCAGTTGGAGGATTACTGTGGCAGGCCGTCACCCATATGGCCCTGTGTAATCTCTCGGCTGATGACATCACAGTGTGTTGGGGTAACACACGGCCCGCTCTCCCTCACACTCGAAAATGAATGGCAAAATAAAGGCTGGAAGGCGAAAATCAGGAGTAACTGTGTAACTGTATGTTACAATGTGTGTGAGGAGGATCGATTGAGTCTGAATTACCTGTAACAGGATTTTCTGTGTCTTATTACTATATATATTTCGTTTTAATATACATGTATTTCAGTTTTAGTCATTTTAGTAGGCTACTTTAACTTTTTTCAGTTAGTTGCCAAAGCAACATTTCGTTTGGCATCTAATATTTTTATTTTATTTCAGCTTCATTTCAATTAACGAAAACATAATCATTAATAGTTTTAATAGTTTTTGTTAATAATAACAACACTATGGAAGCCCATTTCTGCCACATAAGAAAACAAAATCTTTTGGTAAATATTATGACATACTAAGTCATAATTATGAAATACTAAGTCATAATTATGAGATTTAAAAAAATCTAAATTATGTTACTGTCATCATTTCTACTGTCATAGATGTTACATAAAATGAAAAAATTATGACAAAGTTGAAATTATGACACACTAAATCATCATTTTGTCATTATGAAAAAATGTCAGAATTATGAGATTTATTATTAAATTATGTCATATTTGTGAGACAAAAAAGTTGAAATGACGACATACTAAGTCATAATTATCAGATAAAGTCAAGATTATTACATACTGAGATAAAAGGTCAAAATTATGAGCTAATTTAAATATTGTTGTATTTCAAAATACCATGGTAAATTATTGTACCACGTTAGGGTCTGTCTCATTTTAGAAGGCCCTGACAAAACATTCCTGTACATAGATTTTCTTCTACTTGTGTGAGTCATTCTCTTTCATCACTATTCTGTCCACAGCATGAGTGTGTGTGTGTGTGTGTGTGTATAAAATGCCTTCCTGATGTATGTACGTTGTAGGATAAAAAAAAATCACAATGGAACCCACATGAGTTTTTTGCTAGACACAGATGCAGGTGCTTCCTGGAGTCCTGACAGAAATTCCTCGCCAACCGATGCATTTCTTAATATATACTGATGTACGAGCGCACACACACTCTTATGTCATGGCTCTTTGCTATAAAGAGCCTTCACACTAATCTGATATATGTGCACTGAGGACACCTGGTGAGCCCCGCCCCCACGCTGATGATGATGATGACGACAGTGGTAAATGTCAGAATTCCTAGACTCACAGCTGTGTGCCGGTAATTAGTGGGTCACATTATGACACATGCAATAAACCATTTTAGCTGATCAATAACAGACACTCAAGAATAGTGGGAGATGAAAAAGCAGAGGCATTAAAAGACTTTCGGAACATGGAAAATTTCCAGGAGCTTGAACAAGTGTTCCAGGAACACCACGTTATCCATTTCGACTAAAACGGCTGGTGGCTTTAATGCCTCATATGTTTGAAATTTCACACATTGTGTCAAGTCAAACTGAAGCTTTTAAATTTACAGGACTGTGTTCATTGCCATTGATCATGTTCGTCTGGGCCTCATTCCTAAAGTGCGCGCACACACACACACACACACACACACACACAGAGGCCTGAGTCACACAACACACCCCTCTGACTGTATTACTGATCATTCTAATGTCAATGCTACAGGGCATGGAAAGAGAGATATATAAATATACCTCGCCTTCTCTATTCAGAAGAACAAAGCAGCTCTAGTCAGGAGCAGTAAAAATAGCACAGACTCCAGGTGCTCGCAGAGGCTGTCTGATTGAACAAGAAACCACATCGGGGTCTGCGTCTCAGCGTGTGTCTATTTTCTGTCACATGTATAGGAAATATTCAGTTTACAGCCAGATTGTGTAAGCTGTGTCTTCTCACTTGGATTCGGGTGGACAGTTTCAGAATTACTTATCATTGTTGTTGTTGTTAAGGCATTCACAATAGCTCTGTTTAAAACCTTCCAAGCTAACATGGAACATTCAGAACTTTGGCTAATGTTCTGGCAAGGTTCTCTCAAAGTTATGAACAAATATTCTTCCAATAACATTAATAGAATGTTTGTTCCAAGTTATCTGGTCTTTAATAATGTTCTCAAACCGATACATTCGAACGTCAGTAAAACGTTCTTAGAACATATTTTTGTTAGCTGGATAGACAGCATTTTTAAGTAAGATCCTGATGTAAAGCATTTTGCAAAAGCTTGTTCAAGATGGCGGACTAGTCAAGTGACATGTTGAATGTAAATCTGCTTGTATTTTATTAAAGCTGCAGTTAGGAAGTTTTGCCTCTTTGTCGCCATCTCTGTTTGAAACCTGCAATTGCAGTTATATGCGGAATTATTATCGTTACGTGCATTGTGCATCGGCACGACTCCGTGTGGATGAATCTAATGTTTGCTGTCAGTCACCACATCGGTGTGGATACTGTACTTCAGAATCACAGATTCTACGTCTTGGAAGTGTGACCAAAATAAGAATTTTTACCGGAAAATGTCATCTGAAGAAGTAAGTAACATGTCTGCCACTTTTGTTCTGACCAACTGAGAAAAAAAGCATTAGGTCTACAATAAATGGTGATTAAATCTAACGATCGCTTAGCTCGGATCATGCAAAACTATGTGCAAATTATTATTACTGTTATACTTTGTTCTCAAATTGTTAATGTTAACAACATCAGCATTGCGAGACTGTGTATTTAGTGTGTATTTGCGTTACCTGTAGATTTCAATTTCTCTAGCCACTCCGCAGTCTGAAGTCTTTTGCTTTTGACTATGGGTGAATCTCCAGTTGTCACTGATGATTGTCATTTGGACCTTTCTGGATTACAATCCGCCATCAAAATGATAAGTTTAATTATTTTAACTGCTGTGAGAAAAGGCTATAAATGATCCGCTACAAGCAGTATCCTCACATGCGATATAGCCTACTAGCTGGGACTCCTTCTGTATGTAAACAGACGTAACGTAATGACGCAAAGACGAACTGCTGCATGCGCGAATTTCCTGCAGGAAACCCACCAGTACCGCTCTTATTAAGAAACATTATTACAAGCTTACTGTTGTGAATTGGGCTAAGGTAAGGAGATAGTTTTGAACACTGGCTGGTTATGTACTTGCTCAAAAATTGATTTTGGATAATTTTTAACCAAACAAAGTTACGGACTGCAGCTTTAATTACCTGAAAGTATTTTAAAGAAAAAATTTTATTAAATAAAATGTTAAAAATAGTCAAATTTAATTAAAAATTTACGACTCACACTCAATATTTGTGTGATATATATTTTTTGCTTATTAGTGTTGTATTGTTAGCTTAGCAACATGCTAACATCAAAATCAATTGGAATATTCAGTCTAATTTGTGTGATGATTCACCAAAAAAAAAAAAAAGTTTGTCATCATTTGCTCACCCTCATGTTTTTACTTTCTTCTGTGAAAGGAGATATTTTGAAAAAAAAATATTCTGTCCATACAATGAAAGTAGAGGTCAAATGTTGTTTGTCATTACAGCAGTTTTTCAAAATGTCACTCGATTTTTGGGTGAACTATCCCTTTAAGGTTCCGTTTAAGTTAGCAGCCTATACACGTTTCACATTAGTGAAATTTTACTAATATTTCTGCAACAGAAAGCAACGTTCTGTTGGTTCTGTTGTCTGTTGGTGCTTGAATATGAGCAACATTTCCATACACAAAACTCACAATCGCACCGATTGCTATTGAAATGACTGGATTTCACCTGCAAAATTTCGCAAAGCAATGGTTGAATGATGACATTTAGAATGATGCCAGATGAGTCAAAAGAAATAAAAAATACATACAAATGTAATTACATTCATATCGAAAAGTATAGCTACAAGTTCAAAAAGTATCATGCTGTTCGCTTAGCAACATGCTAACATCAACCATTTTGGAATCGACTGAAATGGGAGCTAAAGTCTTTCTCTCAGGATCTCTCTATGTGTGAGGGAGGGTGGAAAATGACTGACTGCTGTAAATGGATCAACGTCAAGATGAGTAAGTGGCAAACTCAACCGCCACCACAGTAGAGAAGATGCAGTCATGAGATTCTTTACAGCCTCTCACAAATACTTCTTCATCAAGTCCAAGAGCTGGATCATATAAGTCAGAATAAGAGCTCCAGTTGTTTATTTTTGCATGCACAAGCAGATAACCACAAGTAATAAGAAACATGAGTAAGCCAGCAGAGCTTAATATGCAGAGAATTACATATAATCAGATCATGTTGTGAGTGTATGACACATGGGTCAAGTCGGTGTCAACAGTGGAGAACTGTGTCTTGTTTTGTGGCAAATAATAGTTCTGTCATTTACTCACCTTCATGTTGTTCCAAACCTGTATGACTTTATTTCATACAGGTTCAAATACTTCTTAGTATTTGCCTGTTAAGTCGTGACATAACAAATACTGTTTCTGGGTCCAAATCTACACTCAAAAAAATGATAAGTTGGATTTACTCAATTTTTTTTATGTCAACAGGTCTCACGTAACTTTTTTAACATTTATTTCAGTTAACTTAAATTTATTACATAAGGTTAACTCAATGCCATTTAGTTAAATCAGGTTAAAATTGTTAATTTTGTCCAAAACCATTAAGTTTAATTATCCTAAAATTAATATCAAACAGAAATTAAAACAAGTAATCCAGTTTAATCGATTAGTTTATTTAGTGAATGCGTTCAAGAACAATTTTCACAACTTTAACAAAATCATTACTCTGTAAAGACTTATTGTTAGGTGTTAGCCAGAAGATGGTTTTATTCCATCTGGAATGCCCAAGATAGATTATTAATACAACTTTAATTGTTGTTGGCAGGTCCTCAACCCAAGCACATGTTCTACACTTCACCACAATGGTAACCCCAAAACTATTAACATAACAGAGACTTTTAAATACCAACATAATAGAACAGTAAACATTAAAAAGTCTTTCCATTTTCTCATGTTGCTAAAAACTGCTTAAAATAACACTTAATTTAAACATTTACTCTCTTAGATCAGCCCCTTTGCAAAGCATGATGTGAAGTGAAAGTCCTGGTTGAGTTTACTTGATTGAAACATGTTATTTTAATATGAAAACATCAAGTTAAGTCAAAAAGTAATCGTTTCAAGTCAATTTAACATGAAGCAATTAAATTTGAACCAGAAACTTAATACAATGGTGTTGAATCAAAATAAGTTGTTTAAATAAAGTTAACAGCATCAAAAAATCATTTTTTTGTTTCAAGTGAGAATACTATCTCAACAACCATTTAGATTTTGAGATCTGATTGACCCGGAAACTGTGATGAGAGACATCAGACTTAACAACTGGATTGCATTGTTTTGCTTATTAACATGCTAACATCAAACTCTATTGGATTCAACTGTGCTTCATATTTGTGTGAAGTACAAAGTTGCTGACTTTAAATGATGGGCTTTGAGTTTAAATAAATGTACATTATATTTCATTCAAAAAGTATAACGAGATTTAAAATGACACCTTGGAATTGTTCCTTATTTCTGCATTTAAGTGCATTCTTTTGTTTACAGAAGCACATTCTCATACCTATTTTAAACATATGAGCATGTGAGACAATCATCTAGATGCAGATGATGACACAGTGTAAAACACATTCAGCTGGAAAGTTTCGAGGGTTCCAGGGGTTTCCCAGAGCAAACTCTAGATGTAAACACCCTATTGTTCTACCTGGTATGAACTTATTGTCCAGTTTAAATTTGATGAAAGCAGTTCTGCAGACATAATGACCTCAGACACTTGGACTGTCACGTTTATATTCACTTGTCTAGAAAGGCCAGCATTGCTAATGTCACGGATAAATCATTTATAATAAACACTGCAATGTTCCATAAAAAAATAAGAATTGTCAATTTTGAATTCATGGTGACTTTATTTCTTTATTAACCCATTAACCTGTTACTTTACTATCTGTGGTTGCAATAGAATGAGCTAGATTATTTTGATGATTCTGGCACAAATGAAGCTGATCCAGTCTTTGATTTTCTCCTTGTCCGTCTCTGCAGGTCACTGCCTTTAATTCTAGCTGAGTGGATTTGGCTTTCTGACTCCCACACAGACTCACTCATAATGGAGGGGGGAAGAAAAAAAAGAAAAATGAGAGACAGAGGGAATTCAGATCTCACCCCATGTCGTGAGAGATAGCTGCAGGCCAGGGCTGAACGGCCTGCCTACTTTCTCCACCCTGGAAGACCCTTGACAACCATTTACAATCCTTCATGAAATGAACGGGGATGCACGGGGAAGGATGGTTCTTAAAGGAATGTTTCAGGTTCAGTGTAAGTTAAGCTTTATTGACAGCATCTGTGTCATGTTTTCATTTACCACAGAAAACTATTTCATCGTTTCACTCTTAAAAGTCATGTTTACAGTAGGCTAATGCACACAATGAAAGTCTATGGCACAACATTGTACTCAGATGACCTCTGAAATACAATGTTTTGAAAGTATATATCAACCAAATTTTACATTATATGTGTTAGCATGAGATAAAAATGTTTACTAGCAAAGTTATATTTGATTTTCAACTCATTTAAAGCCAGAAAACCTGCTACAATGTGCAAAATGATACCAGAAATGTACCAGATGTGACGTAACTATTGGAAAAGTAGTGTGTGCATGGTAGTGATGGAAAGTAGCATCGCTAAAAGTAGTGAAGCTATTACTATTACTTTAGTTACATTTAGTGAGGCGGTAAGTGTTTTAACATTAGCATTTTTGAGGAAGTATTTTTTTTTTTTATCTCATGCCCTCAACAAATGACAATATTGTAATGTGTTTACCTCTTCTGAAGATGTTGTCTACCAAATAGCCAATTCAACAACTTGCGTTCTATTAAAGGGTTAGTTCACCCAAAAATGAAAATAATGTAATTAATTACTCAACCTCATGTCGTTCTAAGACCTTCGTTCATCTTCGGAACACAAATTAAGATATTTTTGTTGAAATCCGATGGTTCAGTGAGGCCTGCATAGCCAGCAATGACATTTCCTCTCTCAAGATCCATTAATGTACTAAAAACATATTTAAATCAGTTCATGTTAGTACAGTGGTTCAATATTAATATGATAAAGCGATGAGAATATTTTTGGTGCGCCAAAAAAACAAAATAAGGACTTATTTAGTGATGGCCGATTTCAAAACTCTGCTTCAGGAAGCTTCAGAGAGTTATGAATCAGCGTATCGAATCATGATTCGGATCGCATGTCAAACTGCCAAACTGCTGAAATCACGTCCGAATTGAAATACTGATTTAAATATATTTTTAGTACATTAATGGATCTTGAGAGAGGAAATGTCATTGCTGGCTATGCAGGCCTCACTGAGCCATCGGATTTCAACAAAAATATCTTAATTTGCGTTCCGAAGATGAACGAAGGTCTTACGGGTGTGGAACGCCATGAGGGTGAGTAATAAATGACATTATTTTCATTTTTGGGTGAACTAACCCTTTAATGAAAAAACATATGAAGTAGCTACAATGTTGCAATCAAGCTATTTTTGCTACATAGCTTGAACTGGATCTAGTTTTGTTAAAGGGTATCTTTGATCTTAAGAATATTTTTAGTTTGTAGCTTAGCTAGCTAATCTGAATAGTTTGCCCAGTACTGTTTTTATGTAGCCTACAACAAAACGTCCATCAGCCAAGAAAAGTAGTCCCACCACTAAAAGGACGTATATGTCCTACAAGCTATAGTTTGTAGTGTTATTAGCTACTTCTGCTAAAGGGTAACTCTCAGCTTATTTTAGCCGATTTTTATAGCATAGTTTGTAGCTTAGCCAGCTAAATTTAATGAACAGCTTGCCAGATACTTTTGTTATGTAATGAATAACTAAATGTTCATCCACCCAGAAAAGTAGTCCTACCACTGAGAGGATGATGTGGCTTGTAGTGTAACCAGTTACTTTAGTTACTTTTGCTAAAGGGTAACTTTCAGCTCATCTTAGCTCATTTTCATAGCGTTGTTTGTAGTTTAGCTATAGTTAAATTATCTGAATAGCTTGTGCGATACTGTTGTTGCGTTCTGAATAACCAAACATTTGTTCACCCAGAAAAGTAGTCCCACCACTATAAGGATGATGTAGCATGTAGCATGCATTATGTCCAGCTACTTTTGCTAAAGCTTTCAGCTTATCTCAGCTAATTTTTATACTATAGTTTGTAGATTATCTATAGCTTAATATTCTGAATAGCTTCTGCAATACTGTTGTTAGCTAATTTTTATAGCGTAGTTTGTAGCTTAGCTAGCTAAATTTTCTGAATAGCTTGTTCAATAATGTTTTTTATGTACTGAATAACCATACACCCAGAAAAATAGTTCTACCACTAAGCTACTTTTCCTAAAGCTTTCAGCTTCATAGCTAATTTTTTATAATGTAGTTTGTTGCAAAAATTTCTGAATAGCGTGCCCAATTCTGTTGTTATATAATGAATATCCAAATGTTTATCCATCCCGGAAAAGTAGTTCCAACACTAGGATAATTTAGACAACTTTCACTCAAATAACACACATTTTTGTATTATAGAATGAATATTTTTGCTTTTAAACCCTTCAGAGTGTCTTGCCCCATTGACTTTTATTGTAAGTGCATTACCATAACCGTTTTTATTTATTCTGACATGCTGAAGGACAAGATGCCACAGATGCCGACGACAGCGCTTTGAACTTGTTTTGAACCTGGAACATTCCTATATGTAAGTTTCTGTGTATTTTTAGAAAGCCTGATATGAATTGTATGCTTCATATTTGCAGTTGGCATCCCACATCCCTATATTCACTGGAGAATGATATGAAGTGAATGACTCATTTTTCTATATTCTTGATCTCAGATCCCTTGGGAGGGAAGGAGGGATGAAGAATCAGAGGAAGGAGGGCTGGAGGGGGTGTTGTGGAGAAAGGCAATGGCAACAGACGAGTGACACATCTCTTAGCTGGAGGTTTTCTCCCCTCCTCTAAGGCAGAATCTAAAAATACCATAACCTAGTGCCTTCATTAGACCGGACAGAGCTCTCCATACACACAAACACTTGCTCACAACACGCAATACAGCTTTACCAAAACATAACGCGCATCGACCGTTACCTACTCCTCACAAGCCAATTAGAAGCCATGAGATAAAGAGAAAAGTATGGTTGTTCGTCTGCAGACACTACATGTCCTTGCTATGACTCACTGTGTGATAAGTGTGTGGGCGCACACATGTGTGTGTGTTTATGTGTGAGTGTGTCTGAATGTGTTTCTGGCGATGACATTCTTCAAGACTCTTTGGTGGCTCTGACAAACTGTAAACTCTCAAATGTGTGTCACGGAGAAAAACATTAATTACGCTGTGACAGGCTGTGTGTGGTAATTTCAGGAAGAATATTGAATAACTATAGTGGGTTCATTTTTGTAAAAGCCTGTATGAATAAGACACAATTTTGAATTACTCATTGCATTGTTTTGCATTTTAGGGTTGATGGAAATTGTTTTTTTTTTTTTTTTTTTTTACAGTGTACATATATAGAAGTAGCATTAAATTACATAATAGATTCATTTTCCACAGCAATTATTTTGCTTTTTTGAACATAATTAGAACATTTGAAGAATTGAATAAATTTTAATAATACCAATTTAGCCTCTAAAAAAACTATTTAACTATGTGTTTGCATAATTATTGTATTATTATTATTAAACAACTAAAAGCTTGATTAATGATTTTAATTAAAACTTATTACTTATATTAAATATTGCATATTATTTGTATGTATAACAATTTCATATAAGTTGTCCATCCAATGGAAGAAAGATCATTCAGGTTTGAAACAACACAAAACAATATAATTTGCTTTTATGTTTTTAATCCTTCACTGTAAGAAATAATGTGATCAATAAGTCATGGCAGCATACTGTACATATGTTTTAATTTTCTTTACATTTACATTACTTTAACTCATCAAAATATTTTAAGCAATTTTAACTTTTTTAAAGTTATACAAAAATAAGGCAGCAACTGAACTGAAGGTAGTTTAAGTTGAGAACTGAATTTGAGGTAGTTTAAAACTTAAGTTTTTAAGTTGAAATAGGCGATTTATTTATTTATTTTTTACAACAGGCTCAACAGGCCAGTTCCCATTCACATTGTATGGAAAAGAGCAGCCGCAGGACATTCAGCTAAATAACTCTATTTGTGTTCAAGAGAAAGAAAATCAGGTTTAAAACAACATGAGTGTGAGTGAACGAGACTTTAAATTTAACTCTTCCTTTAATAAATGAAGTATCGTAAGTCATATCACTTTTAGTGCAGTTTGTGGCGCTCAAGTCATGTATACGGTTATATAACTGTATTATTGTTTTGGTGCTAATTAATATCGCAGGACAGCACTGTCTGAAAATGGCAGCTGAACAGTCTCGGCACAGATAGACTCGTTGAGTGGGAGGACTGCTGGTGAAGCGCTAAAATCCACCATCTTATTAAAAGTATGCAAGTATGATTACAATGAGTCAACCACTTAAAAGTAAATATCAAACCTGAGTCACACAAGCTATATGAGTAACGGCACCTCTGGAACAATGAATCCGGGTGTTTGAGACCTGATAGGCCTACACAACATATACACAACACACACTTTTACAGGGAATTTTTCTGGTATATTTACCATATATACCATGGTGCATTTGGCCACACTGTTTTTGCAGCATTGAATAATTTTTCTGGAACTACCATGCAGATGACTAATGTGTGACAGTTGAAACGCGCACGCTCACACACACACACACACACACACAAATATCTACAGCCTCTTTGAAGATTCATTTCTCTGAAACAAATAGTGCTGACAATAAACCTTGAGACATTTAAATCTCAAAAATGCCAAGAACCAAGGGAAAGTTGCATAATACCAAAGAAGTTTGAATACATATAAATCTTTACAATAATTTATCATAAATTGTTTGTAATAACCACTAGTATTTGTCGTAAACCATAGTAAACATCTTGAATGGCTCAATGATTTTTGCTAAAATGGTGAATTTGATAAAATGAAAAAGGTTACCATGATTTCCTTGACTGTATCCAATAATTAAAAACATACAATGTCATTTGGACATAATCTGTTGAATTAATATTCAATTAATTGTAAATTAAATAAATATTTTTATTTATTAATTAATTTTAATTACCTAAAATATTAAGTTGCATCCCACATTTTGCATGTAACCCTGTTACTGCATGATTTTCTCCATTACAAAAAATCTTTAAAACTATGACACCCAGGAAGTGACATCAAGCATGGTGAAAAACAAAATTCTTTTTTGTTTTGTTGACAGAATTCATCAAGCTCAATCAATCAGCCCAATCACAGGAAAATAACTGTTTTATATTTTAATGTTTAATGTTTAATGTTTAATGTTTTTTTTTTGTATGTTTAAAAAAAAAAAAAAAAAAACATTCGCAAACTTAGTCAAGATTAACCTAATAGTCAAAATTTTTATTTTGCACTAACCTAAACACATTTAGAAACTATTACCATAGCATTATTTCCTATGAACCTATGACATTTCCACCACAGGAACTGTGTTACTGTAGAATTTGATAAGGGATATCTGTGAATTCCTGTCATTTTAATAACACTTCCTTATTTTTAAATGTCAAGAATAAATGTTGGTGATCCATTTTTGGCAATTGGTTTGAGGAGTTTCAATGACAGTCTCTGTCCTCACACACAATGAGGCAGAAACTACCTTCGTTTCTCCCTCAGTATCGCTTTCAGGATCAAAATAGGGATGTGCATATCAAAACTAACCACTAACACCCTCTCTCACAGTCCAAAAATGGCTGCCGGCAACTAAGGGCTGTGAAAGTATGTGTGGGCAGATGGGGGTTGGTGGTGGGTGCGTCAGTCACAGATGTGTGCCCATGTGAATTTCTTTCTTGACAGATTGTGGTGACATTGCACCTGTGTTACTTCTCTTTAAAAGAAAGAATCCTGTTTGGCAGTATAAAAATTAGAGAAACATTACAACATAGTGTCAGTGGGTATCCTGAAGTCTTGTTTCGTGATATGAATAAGTTTCGGAACACTACTCTTCAAATATAGTAATTCTACAATTATGATGATATTTTTTTTTTTTTTTTTTAATTTCTCATTTTGTACAATTAAGGTAATAGGGCTTACAAAACCCAATTCCGGAAAAGTTAGGACGTTTTTTAAATTTGAATAAAATTAAAACTAAAAGACTTTCAAATCACATGAGCCAATATTTTATTCACAATAAAACATAGATAACATAACAAATGTTTAAACTGAGAAATTTTACACTTTTATCCACTAAATGAGCTCATTTCAAATTTGATGCCTGCTACAGGTCTCAAATAAGTTTTGCACGGGGGCAACAAATGGCTGAAAAAGCAAGAAATTTTGAAAATATTCAGCTGGGAGAACTTCTAGCAACTAAATAAGTTCATTGATATCAGGTCTGTAACATGATTAGCTATAAAAGGGATGTCTTAGAGAAGCAGAGTCTCTCAGAAGTAAAGATGGGCAGAGGCTCTCCAATCTGTGAAAGAGTGCGTAAAAAGATTGTGGAAAACAATGTTGGGAAATTGCAAAGGCTTTGCAAATCTCATCATCTACAGTGCATAACATCATCAAAAGATTCAGAGAAACTGGAGAAATCTCTGTGCATAAGGGACAAGGCCCAAGACGTTTATTGGATGCCCGTGGTCTTTGGGCCCTCAGACGACACTGCATCACTCATCGGCATGATTGTGTCGATGACATTACTAAATGGGCCCAGGAATACTTCCAGAAACCACTGTTGGTAAACACAATCCGTCGTGCCATCTGCAGATGCCAACTAAAGCTCTATCATGCAAAAAGGAAGCCATATATGAACATGGTCCAGAAGCGCCGTCGTGTCCTGTGGGCCAAGGCTCATTTAAAATGGACTGTTTGAAAGTGGAAAAGTGATCTATGGTCAGACGAGTCCAAATTTGACATTCTTGTTGGAAATCATGGAGGCCGTGTCGTCCGGGCTAAAGAGGAGGGAGACCTTCCAGCGTGTTATCAGCGTTCAGTTCAAAAGCCTGCATCTCTGATGGTATGGAGGTGCATAAGTGCATACGGTATGGGCAGCTTGCATGTTTTGGAAGGCACTATGAATGCTGAAAGGTATATAAAGGTTTTAGAGCAACATATGCTCCCCTCCAGATGACGTCTATTTCAGGGAAGGCCTTGTGTGTTTCAGCAGGACAATGCAAAACCACATACTGCAGCTAATACAACAGCATGGCTTCGTTGTAGAAGAGTCCGGGTGCTGAATTGGCCTGCTTGCAGTCCAGATCTTTCACCTATAGAGAACATTTGGTGCACCATTAAATGAAAAATATGTCAAAGACGACCACAAACTCTTCAGCAGCTGGAAACCTATATCAGGCAAGAAAAGGACCAAATTTCAACTCCAAAACTCCAGAAACTCATAACCTCGATGCCCAGACGTCTTCAAACTGTTTTGAAAAGAAGAGGAGATGCTACACCATGGTAAACATGCCCCCGTCCCAACTATTTTGAGACCTGTAGCAGGCATCAAATTTGAAATGAGCTCATTTTGTGCATAAAATTGTAAAATTTCTCAGTTTAAACATTTGTTATGTTATCTATGTTCTATTGTGAATAAAATATTGGCTCATGTGATTTGAAAGTTTTTTAGTTTTCATTTTATTCAAATTTAAAAAACGTCCCAACTTTTTTTTCACAAAGCTCAAATCATCTCTAACTGGTTTCTTGAACATGACATTGAGATCCCTATACTCAAATGGCCTCTACAGACACCAGATCTCAATCCAATAGAGCACCTCTGGGAGATTCGTATCATGATTGTGCAGCCAACAAATCTGCAGCAACTGCATGATGCTATCATGACAATATGGACCAACATCTCTGAGGAATGTTTCCAGCACCTTGTTGAATCTGTGCCACGAAGAAATAAGGCAGGTTTGATTATGAAGGCAAAAGGGGGTCCAACCCGGTACTGGCAAGGTGTACCTAATAAAGTGGCCGGTGAGTATAATAAACAGAATGGGTGTCAGGGTTATGTTTAGTTTTCATTGTGTTTTGGTTTCGTTTTCATTGTTCCCTGTCACTTTTTTCCCCAGTTCTTGTTACTAGTAACTAGTTTTTGAATTCTCCGTCATCGTGCGCTTGCTACACCCACAGATGTCTGGTGTGTGTGTGTATATAGAATTATATAGGTCATTATTTTCATTAAAATTTCCCTCCATTCATATGGCAATGGAAACAATATTTGTGTTATTTCTGTTATTAGTTATTTTCCTTTATGTTACAACATTTTGGGAGAACTTTGTTTCAGATATCTATAATGTTGTGGCATCTACATATAAATTAATTGCTTCAAACTAATTAATAATATGTCTAAATCATCCTGATTTAAATGAAAGTACTTCCAGAAGCTCTGTACACTTCACTTTCACAGTGTATTTTACTGAAAGGCAACTGACTGAGGACCGTTTGTGCATGTAAGTTCATGTAGCGTACAGAGGGATGATTCTGAGCAAGTGGGGGAGCCGTTTCCTGTGGGCCGTTTCCTCTTCCTGTCTCTCTGAGTGACAAAGACCAGGGGGGTTGGCTCTTCCTGTCAAACAGGAAATGGGAACAGCTCTCAGCAGATCTAGACTGGCAACGAAGGGCTGCTATGCGAGACCAGGCATCAGAAACAATGCACATCCTCAGGGCATGTAAACAACGCTAGCCCATCCCATACCTCGAGGACTCAACAAAAACAAAGATCTTTTTAACCATGCATGACATTCTACTGGTCATGTCACTATTTGTAGATATCTTACAAAAAAATATGTTGTGTAATTATAAATTGGGAGTTCACCTACACTTTCCATTAAGAGTGAGAATGAAACCAGTGTGGCGTAAAACCCCCATTCCACTCCAGTGGGTGTGCAGGGTGGGGTTGAGGTGTGTCTGTGAGTGGCTCATTACTAATGAACCAAAGACTTATCTTCTCATCTGTTGCTCGAAGTATGTGTGATGTGGGAAGCTTTTACTCAGCTGTCTGTTCCAGTGACAAAGCTGTGACATGTTAGCACATGTTCCTAATACTGCAGTTGTAGGCTAATAGACTTTAAACTTTATGCTAGTGTTCAAATCCTTTACGTACACATGAGCACATCTTTGGAAAAAAAAAAAAAAAAAAATTTAGAAAGCATTCTAAGAACGATTTACTAATGTTCATATTAGTTATGAAAACATTATTTCTGAATGTTCAGAATATCCAGTTGTTTAAATGTTTTAAAAAAAACATCTTTCTTGGTTATGCGAATGTTAGGGAGACATTCCATTTTATCATTTTGTAAACATTATGGGAGTTACTTTTAAAAGTTCTTTGAACATAGTAACATTTAAAAAATGTTAGACGAGCGTCCAACTAAAATGTGGTTTATGGAAAGAGGCCTTCCAGGAATGATATATAATTAATATTTTTGTGCTAATGTTTTGAGAACAATAGTAAAGTCCTGATAACTTTGAACCAACGTTCTTTTAATGCTACTGGAAGAATGTTTGTTCATAACTTTGAAAGAACCTTGCCAGAATCTTAGCCAAAGTTGTGAGAATGTTCCCTGTTAGCTGGGATCTTCAGGTATTATTCACATACTTAGTACATGCCCAATAATTTAAATTAAATTAGTTCATGTGACTACAGTGGTTCAAACTTAATGTTATGAAGTGACGAGAATACTTTTTGTGTGCCAAAAAAACAAAATAACGACTTTATTCAACAATATATAGTGATGGGCGATTTCAAAACACTGCTTCATGAAGCTTCACAAATCTTTTGTTTCAAATCAGTAACTCAGAGTTAAAAATCAAACTGCCAAAGTCACGTGATTTCAGTAAACGAGGCTTCGTACATCATAAGTGTTTAAAAATTTCAATGGTTCACCACTGGGGGGGCGTCACTTTGGCAGTTTGATACATGCTCCGAACCACTGATTCGAAACAAAAGATTTGTAAAGCTTCGAAGCTTCATAAAGCAGTGTTTTCAAATCACCCTTCACTAGATATTGTTTTTTTGCCGCACAAAAAGTATTCTCGTCGCTTCATAACATTAAGGTTGAACCACTGTTTTCACATGAACTGATTTAAATATGTCTTTAGTAGTTTTCTGGACATCTGAAAGTGTTAATTATCTTGCTGGCAATGGAGGCCTCACTGAGCCATCGGATTTTATCAAAAATATCTCTATTTGTGTACCGAAGATGAACGAAGGTCTTACGGGTGTGGAACGACATGAGGGTGAGTAATTAATGACAGAATTTTCATTTTGTGGTGAACTAACCCATTAAAGAATTCAAGGGAACATGATTTTTTTTTTTTTTTTTAATGATGTGCACGGATAACTCACTGCATACAGCAATATTGCATAAAAAGAGGGATTGTCAATTTTGAATTCATGGTGACCTTAATTATCATGGTGATCATGGTGGCTCTAACAGCCAGTGGTCTCCTTTCACACCCGGCAACACCACCCAGCCAGGGAAGGAAATGCAAGAAAGACGGCTCGGCTCTGGAGCCCACTGTTTATGCAGCAGCATCCTGCCCATCGCCCCACTACCCACCGAGAACACGTACAAACACACACACACACACATGAATAATCACACTCTAAAACCCCTCACTACCTCCACACACAGGCGTTGCAGTGAATAATCTGCTTCCAGTTGCCTGAGATTAACAACAATTACTATAGAAAAGTGCAGTGGTTAGCTTAGCAGTTAGCGCATGTGCTCTGGCATTGTGTTATGAATTCGAATCAGGCTCGCTATCACTGTTCATAAAAGTGGCAAAATGTTCATATGTTTCTCTGAAACATTAGGAACTCCATTTATGTTGCTGAAAAACAGCAGACTGACATGTTTAGAAGGGCGCCGTGGTGATTCATTTTGACGTCTGTCCATTGTTATTGACTCTGACCCATTGTGTGTGGGTCCGTTCGCACTGTGGCATCATCTAAGTTTCTCCTCCCATCCAGTATTTGTGTATCCGAACATGTTGTACTGCATAAGTGACTCTGTTCTAAACCTAGTGAGCTGCCTTGCTGCCTACTACATACAGGCAGCTGACTTTTAAGACAGCAACTTAAATGGAATATGGAACATTGAAATGGAACACTCTACGTCAGGGTTGACCCATCAGGCGATATAGGTGGTCACATATGGTCCTGATGATGAGAAGGTACATGAAAAGTGATTAAAATAATTTAAATGAATAATTTTAATTGAATACAGAAAACTGACAAAAATGTGCACAAAATATTGAAACTTGTAGCAAATATCTGATCTTTATGAGGTCTTTATTGCTTATATTTATACGTTTTTTTTTGTGTTGTATTTTTATGAATATATCCTATTTAAATCAGATTTTATAGTATATTCATTAATATTATATTTCATATATAATTTTGTATATAATTCCTTATTATTTATAACTGTTTATTTTTTAAATATATTTAATTTAAATTAATTTTTATAGTATTTATTTAGTTATAATAATTAATTTGTCACACTGCAGTGCTATTATTATTAGTATAGTATTATTAGTATTATTTATATACTATTGTAGTATTTTATTATTATTTTGAATGAGCTTTTATTTAAATATTTTAGTTTAATTTTAGTTTAAGTAATTTTGTTATGGGCTTTTGCAAAGGCAACTTTCGAATTTTCATTTAAGTTTTTTTAAGTTTAAGTTTTTTTATCTAATATTTATACCCCAGGTTTCACAGACAAGGCTTAAGCTAGTCCTAGACTAAAATGCATGTTTGAGCTGGTGTAACTGAAAGTAACTTGTACTGACAGATCTTAAAATATGTCAGTGCCATTGTTTTGTCTCAAGATGCACACCAGTAATGTTTTTTTTCTAGTGTACGTTTATAAAAGATACTTAAATGCCTTAATTGATCTAAGGCTTAAAGCCGTGTCTGTGAAACTGGGCCATATTTTCTTTTATTTCAGCTTTATTTCTTGTTTTTAATAGTTTGTGTTTTAGTTAACAGTAACAACCCTGTCTAAAATACACACTTTCTCATATAAGTATATATATGTTATCATCTAAAATCTTGATTTTGTACAAAAAAAAATGATGGATGTTATTTGTCAAGTATCTAAGCACTTTAATAAATTAACTATAATTTTAATCAACATTTCTCTTGCGTCATTCACCATCTTGATTTTTTCTGCATCCGAAATTGCATACTTCCCTATATAGTAGGCAAAAAACAGTAGATGACAAAAGACGTATGTCCAATTTACTCATAAAAGAAGCAAAAAGTATCCAGATGGCCCACTTCTTTTGGCGCAATTCTGAAGTATTCGCATATGATGGACACTCTACTATACCATGACGCCACATGAGAGGATGAAGTGAAGCAGTGAAGCGATACAACTGCCGCTGGTAGGTCACATGATAATGACAGTATAGCGGTAGTACTACATTCATACTACACACATTCATACTATATAGAATATACCGTTTTAGCGGTTGTGAAGTAATTACTTATTTAAAATAAGTACCTACTCAAGAGAGTATGCTATTTTGCAGACAAAAAATTCTGGGATTGCTGTTTCCATGTTAATGAAGCTGATTTAGAATACTGGTCAAAATGAGGTAGACCTATCTTACGTAATTATGCTGCCTACTTTTTGGAACTGTCGTTGTGTCGAGAGCACCTATGATGCCTTAAAATGGTACCTAGATACGCAGCTATTGGAACAGATCCAGCATATCTGTGAGTCACACTGCCTGTATTCTCCAGGTAAAACACTTCAGTACCTGGATGTGTGGTGAATAATGGAGAATCCAAACACACACATTCTCACATATGGCTAACGTCAATGAAAGGTTGCTCTATTTTCACAGTCCCGCTTGCCGATCAAACAGTTACGTGCATTGTGGACGTGTGTGAATTTTTAAAAATGATGACGCACACCCCATAACAGCATTGTGTCATCTTATAAAGTGTGTCTTTGTGTTCGAGAGAGAGAGAGAGAGAGCTGCAATATGGGATGGCTAGTGATTAAAACAAGCTAAATGCTGACGTACTTCAAATTTGGACCAATGGTCTAGTTAAAATGACAGAAAAACACCAATTTCCAGTCAATTTGCTTTTTTTTCAGGTATATAAACAAGCATGTATGCAACAAGAATGATTCACAAAGACATACTACACACACACAAATACACAAACCCGCTTTCTAGAAGATTACAGTGAAATTGAAGTGGAAATTGAAGCGTGTGTGATGACAACAAGAGAACTGATTTGACGACAGCAATTACGGAAGCATTAAAGGACAACACACACAAACACACACACACACACACACACACATAGCCTATGCAGTGATTCAAAATCTAGTGAGCTGCTTTGCTGTCAAAGTTGGGCTAGAGTTAAGCTAGTCAGTTCATTTTCATAACACTCCCAAGTACTATTCCTGTCTACTTGAAACTAATTGATTTCATTGGAGTTTGGCATTAACATGTTGCTAAGCTAGCTAACAGTGTGATACTCTAATAAGAATAAAAATACATAGCACACACATAGTGTGTGATTTGTCAGTTTCTAATTAGATCAAACAATCAGTACTTCTCAAGATTGAATGCAATATGATTTTTTTTTATAATAAACATTTGACATCAACCATTTTGACATATAAACTCTATTACGTTACTTCATTAAATCAGCCTTTCTGAGAATTTCTGGATATGTGATATAAAATCTGTGAAGAAGACACACACTAGCTATGTTTACATCCAAAGTTGCGAATTTAACTTATGTGCAAAATTGGAATATCATATGAAACATTTGCAAATAAAGCACTTTCCATCCCATGTGTAAACAAACAAAATTGTCAATTCCTGAGAAATTGGTGAAAGTTTCTAATAAAAATGGAAGTTGCTGCAATCGGGGAAGTCATGTGTGGTTTTTTTTTTGTTTGTTTTTTTTGGCACATTTTTAGAATAAATGCACTTCTTGGCGCTTCTATCCAATGTTTGTTATGCAATATCCCAAAATTTGCATAAAAATAGGTGAATGGAAACATAGCTAGTGACTCACTCTGCACTTCCTGTTGGCCGAATTGAGAGGAAAATGCGTAAAATGAGAAAAAAACACAAGCAAAAAATTATTTCCACAGAAATTTGCATGATTTATGCAAAATATCACACTCACATTGCATTTTACCTGTCTGAATAAAGATGGTAAATGAGTCAAGCAGGGGAGGGCAAAGAGATGGAGGAACATTTTTTAAAAGAACAGTATATACAGTTGATGGATTCCAGCAGTATTATTATTTTAACAACAGTTATTAATTTTACTTTTGCTGATGATCAAGATGTTTTCTGTAACCCATATTACAATGGACATCATTTAACAAAGTATAAGTCATTTGTTACAGTACACTCTTAAATATTAAGGTTCTATATTGGCATCTGTCATTCCATGAAGAACCTTTAACTTCCATGGAACCTTTCCACTGCACTAAATGTTTTTTATAGTTAAAAAGGTTCTTTAGATTATTAAGTTCTTTAATGGTTCTTTGGGGTTAATATGTGTAGGCCTAAATTATGACATACTCTTTTATTTTTGAGTGAACTATTCCTTTAAATGCCACCTGGGTACCTACTCTGATTGGTGTAGAAGATTGACAGCTCACACTGATTCCCTGAAGCATTTTTTATATGTGTGTGAGTGTGTGTTGGCAGTATCATGGCACAGCCTGTTGTGAGAGATGAGCTCGATGAGTCTGTATCCTGTTGGACTGTAATGATGTGAATCACATTTACTCAGCACATTGATGTGAGTTCCACAACAAACATTTTCTGATCCTTTATGTATCTATCATTCATTCTTCGTCGTAATAGCCAAAGCCGACTGGCTATAATAAGACATTAAAAAAAGTATCTTTGTATTTCTAATTACAAAACAATTATCTTACATCCAATCCCTGCTGCTTTCTGTACAGTGGATTCAAGGCATATATTTTGTCAGTTTATGTGTTCTCTGGGAATCAGACCCATAACCTTTGCTGTTGCTAATCGCATCTGTAGCAGTTGAGCTACAAAAAGGGCTGCAATCATGCTATATTGGTAAAACAGTGCTTGAGATAATAACAAAAATAGTTTTGTTTGGATGCACCAGTAGTCTTTTCTTCCATATCGTGACATATATCAGGCCCTGTTTACACCTGGTATTAAGATGCATTTTGGTTGATCGGATCACAAGTGGACAATGGTAAATACAGGTGTAAACGGGGTCTAAAATGTTTTTAGCTTGTCCACTTTTGACCACTTCCAGAGGTAGTCGAAAATGCATACGACCAGATTGCTTTCGTAGTGTAGACACCCATGTGGTCGAAAGCAGTCAAACAGCCACAAAAGACCACCTACTCTCTGCCTACAACCCTAATGTGTAAACATTATGGAAAGTGCGCTAGCCAGAGGGGAGTGAAACTTTGTTGGCTGAAGACCCAAGTTTGGTTTGAAAATGAAAAATGTACCAAGCACAATGTTCCCATTCAGTCAGTCACATGCGATGTTATGTCGAACTGACTTAATCGGGTCTCACCTGTGAGCCCAATCACCTCTAAGTGGTAACTGAAAGAGTCAATGAATGCTGGCCAGTGAAATTTGCATGCTGAGTCACACCCACCTGGACATACGGGTATAAATATGACCGGCATTACTCACTTCATTCATATTTTGCTTTGGAGACGAGGGGTTGTAACAGCGATCACTCATTCCAATCATCCTTTTAAGAGAAGAGTACATTTCTTGCAGAAAAGAGCATTGCTAAATAGGAGTGTATCTCTGAAAAACAGCAATTTTAATTGGCTTGAAAGCAGCTCATTGTGAGATCTCTCTGCCAGTGTGATGGCACATTCATTGGTGTTGCACAATCCAGCTTGCTGTGCATGGAGAGTACAGCGCTTCACATGCTTCAACGTTCAGAGCAGTTTACCTAAAAGAGGAACCTTTCTTTCCGTCTGTGTGTTTCTAGATGTGGTGGTTTTCTGACTCATCTTACGGCCATGATCGTTGTCTCTCATGCCTGGCATGCAAACAGCATGCTGAGAGAACGTTTGTGGATGGTGCATGCTCTCACTGCGAGACCATGTCCATGTTGGCATTGCAGTCTCGACTCTCCTTCTTTAACATGGAGGCACGATTCCCCTCTGCTGTTACCCAGCCCGCTGCCACTTCTCAGAGCAGAGCCACGGGTCTGGTTATCACTTTGGGAGACCTGAAGGTTATAGTGGGAGCTTCTCTGCCAGGCCAGCCCCCATGGACTTCCCACTCCTCTAGCATGACATGTGCCACCAAGTTGCCGAATGTTCTCCTTGTGCTCCTTGTGTCTCATTCGGCGCTCCGAATGTGGATCAGGTGTCGATCACTGCATCGGAGAGTGGGCTTTTGTCCTCTGGAGAGGATGAGGAAGCTGAGCTGCCCCCCTCCGAGGTGGTTGCTCACGCTGAATCGGATTCAGAGTTTATGGCCATGCTTCCCTGGGCCTCCACAGGCATTGGGCTCGTGTGGAACCCTCCACCTTGCCCCGAGCGCTCACGGTTGGATTATTGGTTCGGTGCCTTTCTTCCTGGAGGTGCATGAGGAGTCATGGAAGTCATTTTTTACTGCCCGAAGCCACTCTGCTGCCTCCTCCACTCTCACTACCCTCGATGACGGAGCCCCACCAAGGACATTCCACAAGTGGGGCGTGCAATTGCGGTGACAGCAGCCCTGGCTGCTAAGGCTTACAGCACTGCTGGACAGGCTGCCTCCATCCTGCATGCCATGGCCATCCTGCAGGTCCATCAGGCAAAAGCTCTCAAAGAGCTGCACGAGGGTAGTTCTGAGCTGGGGTTGTTGGAGGAGTTGTGCACGATGACTGACCTCACCCTCTGGGCGACGAAAGTCACGACGCGGGCCCTCGGCCCGATGATGTCCACTCAGGTGGTCCAGAAATGGCATCTCTGGTTGGACGTGGCTGAGATGAAGGACACCGACGCCCCCCATTTCCCAGGCCAGCCTCTTCAGCGACACTGTTGAGGACTTTGCCCAGCAGTTCTCGGCAGTCCAAAAGCAGACTGAGGCCATAAAACATCCTGCCTCAGTGTGACACTGCCACCAAGCCGCCGCAGCCTGCTCATCACTGAGGGCGTCCCCCTGCAGCTGCACTGGCTCCGGGGCAACTGGAGTCATCCAGCCACCCCATCGAGCCTCCCGCAGGAAGGCGACACAGCCCTTCCAGACCGCTAAACCCTCAAAGCTCACATCAAAGTGGCCCTGAGACGGGTGGCCCAGAGATGGAGGGAGCTGCTCTGAACCAGGAGATGTGAATGCAGAGAGCTCCCTTCAAGCCCCTGGAGTCAGATGAGCTTAAAATCCTGTCTCTAAAGACAGTGCTCCTGACCGCGCTCGCTTACTTCAAGAGGGTGGGGAACCTGCAGGAATTTTCCCTGGGCAGTTTCGCTGGGTCTTTCCATGGACAGTTTTGCTATGCTCCATCTCTGCATCGGTAGTAGCTCCTCCCTGATTAGGTAGGACCTAACACAGAGATCTTCCATATGTAGCACTGCCCCACCGATCAGTCCATATGTGTAGCCACCACACGTTACCTCCCTTTTAGCAGGGTGTGGTCTCTGTAACGTCCCTCTCCATTGGACTAGGCACGCTTCCCCTGCGTTAACAACACTGGTCATGGCTGGAAAACAGTGGGAAGCACTCTTCCGTGTGAAATGTCTCGATAAAGGAACAGCAGCTACGATCCTCCCTAGAGTAAGCCCTGTCCCTAAATGTTATTAAAGTAGGCCCTACATAAATATTAGATAAATCTAAAAAATGTTTTCGTTCAACAAACAGAAAATGTGAAGTTACGTCAAGTTGCGTTGCATGCTGGGGCGGCGCCGCCATCTTAGGAGGATTGCCCTCTGCTACTTCTACTAAAATTAATACTGATACCTGTGTACATTTTGTTTTGTTTTTGCAGAGGGGAATCAGAGATTGTGGGACACACATTCAATGGACAGACACTGACACTTTTTTTATATTTATTTCAACAAATGACAACCAAAATCAAATCCCTAGAAGCCGAGTGAGAGTCATACTTCCAAAGGTAATGAAAATCAAAACACTGCCTTAAACTCCTTAGCAGAAAGGAGTGACATCAACACGGCGTGACATCAGCTTCTCATTCTCTGTATGCATTTCATATATGGACATGTTTTCAATTTTTGAGTTAAAATTTATTTTCATTGGGGAGTTAAAAATGACTAAGTGATGTAACTGTCAGGAGATTGTAATAAATGAAAAAGTCTCATTAAAGGGACAGTTCACCCAAAAATTGAAAATTATCCCATGATTTACTCACCCTCAAGCCATCCTAGGTGTATATGATCTTCTTTTAGATGAACACAATCAGATTCTGCATATGGTCGTCCGCCGGAAGTTAGTTATTTGAATTTATTAAGTTTTAAATATGGATATTTTTCTTACAAAAATGCATCGCTTTGCCTCAGAAGGCCTTTATTAACCCCCTGGAGTCATATGGATTACTTTTTTTTTATAGATGGATGCATTATTTTTGGCTTCAAAATGCGGCCCCCCATTCACAACCATTATAAACCTTGGAGGACTAAGGATATTTTTATTTTAAATATATCTCCGATTGTGTTCGTCTAAAAGAAGGTAGTCATATACACCTAGGATGGCATGAGGGTGAGTAAATCATGGGATAATTTTCATTTTTGGGTGAACTATCCATTTAAAAGGCAAAAATGCTTTGTAGATTAAATAGTTTAGTATATATTTTATTATTATTTCTTATTAACAGGTTTATTTTAAAATATTATTAATATTTAAAACAAAAACTACGAAACCACAGTCAGTTTGGTGTAACATCAGGAAACCATTTTATTGTCATGTGACCCTCATGGCTGAGTATCAAGGTCATGGTTACACCGCTTGACAGAGTCACTAAATCCAAATTTTTGTCTAAAACCAGCAACACTGATGAAGTTTTCTATTCTTTGAATAGTAAAAGATTTCTCATTTTGATAATCTATTTTGTCATTTAAAGGATGGTGTCTGTACTGTTATTGGATCCCAGAAAGGGTTATTTTTCACAAACATGACACGTCATGTTCACCAAACGGCTCATCACATGGACATACGATGGACAGGAAATGTATCTGTGAGATTTTTGCATTCAACGCACAAACCAGCCTCACACATAAATGGAGGTGTCATTTGACGTCACAAACCGAGACAGCAGTCAGCACATTCATGTTGTAAAAAAAAAAAAAAAAAACCTGAAAACACCTCATTCGCTTCTCTTGCTGTTTTTCCAGTTCATCAGGGACATCTTGCTAATGTGTGAAGAAACAGTGTGACTGAGAACTACACCCAGTCTCGGCACACCGCTGTTAGACCAAAAATAGAGAGAGGAACAACTTTAGCAGCTAGCTTTGTGTGAATGTGTTTGTTTGGATCTGTAGAATGAGATTTGTCATTGTCACCCATCTGTCCTATTACATAGCAAACAGGAAGTGACCCGTTTGCTTCAGCATTATTCACAAACACACACACACACACACACACACATACACATACACAAACTGTCATTACTCACCTCTGAGGCCTCCATTACAAGAGCAGTGTGCAGTCTGATACAGCACCACAGATTGTACCTTGTACTGTATTTGTACACTTTCTGTCACCAAAAACTATTTGTGCTTAATAATATATATATATTTTGGACCATGAAATCTAAATCAAAGTTTTGGGGCTTTTAGTCCATGTATGTTAGCTTTGAGGCTATAACAAATATGTGACTGAACTCCTAAAAGTTTATTGGTGAATCTCACAAAATATATGTTACTTGTTATTACTGTCATGTGAAAAAATTATGTTTGGGTAAGTCTATTAATTTCACCAAGGCTGTGTTTATTTGATAAACTGTAATATTGTGAAATATAATTAGAATTATAACTGTTTTTTATTTTTTTTATTTTATTATATTTTTTAAAATGCAATTTATTCTTGTTTCAAAGCTGAATTTTCAGCAACATTACTCCAGTCTTCAGCGCCACATCTTTCAGAAATCATTCTAAAATGCTGATTTGCTGATCAAGAAACTTTTTTTTTTAAATATTTTTTGATTTTTATAAAAAATTATAAATGTCTTTACTGTCACTTTTGATCAATTTAATATGTCCTTGCTGAATAAAAGTATTCATTTCTTCTTCTTCAAAAAAAAACAAAACTTACTGACATGTAATTTTATATTTCTTTTATTTTTGGTATTGAGGTGAAATGTTATCTATACATGTTTTTATGAGCTTATTATGACAAAATGAACACGATATATGCATTTAAAATTTACAGTCTGAGCAAAGACAGACCAAAAATATTCATGATCTTATTCACAAAGGCATGTTTTTGGTCAAATAAAAATGCTCTCCAGAATATTAATAATTTAGTTGAGAACATTCAACCGATATCCACTGAGAAATGAAAATTTTAGACAGGTGGTTGCTTAAGAGCCCAGATCTTCACCTCTGATCACCACACACATCTGCCTCCTCCTACCTCACTGCTGGGTGAGTCAGTGCTGACTTTGGTGACTGGTCCAGGATCAGCGCCAGCGCCGGTATTGATTCTTTCTTGTGGACTGGGAAAATTACTGTCGACTTGATCCCAGATGAGGTCTTCAAAGAAAAAGAGCAAACAAGACAAATTTTTTTCTGCTTCAGTGAGCACATGACCTCTTCTGTCAGTCACTGCAAGTATTGCTTTTTCTGTGGAACACAAAAGGAGATATTGTGCAACGTGTCTACAAAACAATATTATTTATTTGATTATTATTATTAACAGCCTAATAACAATAACAATTTAGCTACCTTCTGGATCATTTATCAGCAGTCTTGTCCTTCAAAGTTTGTCTAGGCCATAAAATCACACGTGCAAAGGGTCAGTGCCTGTATATGACTCACAGGGCTCGTGCATTACTGATATGCATGTAAATTCACGAGCCCCGAGCTGTTATTGCTCACGTCTGACTATTAAACTCATACATGGTGAGTCATACCACACTAGAGCTCTGTAGGAAGTGATATGTCACGCGGGGAGCTGTCAGTCAATTCCTTCAGTCTATTATTGCGGTGATACGGGGCAAGTAAATCTCAAATGCATAATATAAATAGGCTATATAGGAATATCGCATTTAGCAGCATCTGTTGGACTGTAGGCCCAAACCCAGTGTGCTAAAAACTTGTGCCGTACCGAGGCGTTATTCGGTGATGGGTAAACAGACCATGAATCTAATTTCATAGAGCTGGGGCGCCATCTAGTGGTGGGCACATGACAACTTTTGGCTCATAAGCTTTTATGGACACCTTTTACAAAGCAGAAGCCATTTTCTAGTATACAATGTATCAATGTAGTTGATAATCATACTTTCATTAACCAGTTAGGTGACGACACCACCACTCTCTTTCTAAAAGATGATCCCTGTTGCTATTGATCATATTAAAGTGTTTTCTAAAGCTTCTGGCTTAACTTTGAATGTAGATCAATGTAAGCTGCTTGTCATAAAGTCTTGATCTGCCTCTTCCCTTCATAATATCCCTGTTAAATCTCATGTATGTTACTGGGGTATAACTATTTGCAAAGATGACAATATCAGAAGAAAAAATATAAATAAAACATATATAATATATATAAAAAATATATTCCTGGCTTTAAAGGGACTTACCTTTGGGAGGAAGGGCACTCCTTGCCAAAGTTGAGGGTATTTAGAGAGTAATCTACCCTGTTCTCTCCTTGTATGTGGACAAGTCTATCTGCGCTGAGATGGATAGAAGGCTTTTTTTACTTCTTCTGAAACACGAGACACTATAAAGTCTGTCGTTATAAACAGCTATGATTATGGGGGTCTAGATTTTCCTGCCTTCTTTTCCTTAAACAATACATTTATGATAAATTGGTTGAGGCAATTTTTGAATGCACTTAATTTATAAACAAAACTTCAGTCCCCACCATTATTTTATCTGGAATAACCATGATATCTGTTATAAAAATAAATCTGTATTTTTTCCTGATTGGTTTAAAAAGAATATTCTATTGGTTTCTCAGCTTCTAAATAATAATGGTCACTTATAGAAAGAAAGATTCAACATCTCTTTCAGAATGACATAACTATTGTTCCTTCTGTTAATAGAATAATTATCTTATGATTTTCCCTGGAAGAGTGTGGTCTTTACCCAATACGCCTATTTAATTACGAACAAGGTTAAAGATAGGCTATCCTTTAAATTGCTACATCGAGTTTACCTTGTGAATCTTTATAATAAATAAATAAAAAATAAATGTTTCCAGAGAAGGATCCTCTTTGTTCCTTTTGTGAAATGGTAGATGAGTCTGTCCCTTATCTTGTTTGGAAATGTGTCCATGAAACTTTTTTGTTTGTTTGTTTATACGTGCTTCTCTCTTAGACAGTTTTTCTTTGTTGTACAAGGATGTTTTGTTTGGTTTTTTCATGTTGATAAGAATCTAAAGGACAAAATTTGCATAAAAATCACATAATCATATAGCTAGCCTATTGTCGTTATCGTATGTTTAGTAGTTTAATGTTTCATGTTTATAAACGTTTCTCTGGGTTGGTTATGTACACAGACAGAAAGCGAAAGCAACTTAAGCCCACTTAATCCTCACTTCTGAAGCGCTGAGCTCATCGCATTTTTGAAATACAAGTTTTTTGTTTTTTTTTTGCTTTAAATAGGAGGGCGTTCGTATTCACGATCATTCAGAGAGTACATGAAGGTTATGAAGACGTAATGAGTTGAATATGTGCAGGGAGAGAATGATCTTCCTCTGAATCACAGATCGCAGAAGCACAGTGGGACAGCGCTGGAAGCCGCTAATGCTCATCAGATCGCGACATTCAGTGGAAAATGAATAGAAATGAGGATTCTGCCTAAAGAAATGTGAAAAGTGTGAGTATAACAATATTTCTCCAAATATGCACACTTTTTAACTAAAAGCCTAATGGATGCAGTTTAGTGAAGAACTTTCAACGTAGGCCTAAACCTGAGCACACGTGACTAAATACGAATCCGTGTTATTCTATTCAAAATGGCAAAAACGACAGATTTTGCATGTTGACTTTGCACTCCTGACATAAATTAAGAAATGAATATCACTGTAACCGAGTTATAAACAGTGGTCTAATATCGAAACATGATACGCATTTTCTCAAGCTCAAAAGTTGCGATAAAAGACGTTTTCTGTCATTTTAGATAGTTCTCATCACGCCGAAGTAAGTTCTAGTGTTCATTTTTCTAATAAGTTTGTACAATCACAATTAGTATTGAACATCAAAAGCTAAAGTTAAAGCTAAGTCTCCTTCAGGAGCTCCCAAAGAAGTCTGCAGGTGCAGCCACGCCTCATAGCATCAAATAAACTAAACTAAAACCAATCAGAAGACATAAAAATTGGAGCAGCAAGGCTACTTATGCCAAGTTTACAGTACGAGATTTTAAGTTAACGAGCTCGCCGACAGGTCGGGCTGTGATCGGGGGGAAATCAGTGGGTGATCGGCGCTCGCCAGTCTTTATGGATAAATTCACGTGCTGTAGCCTATAAATCCGACTGACAGGACTCTCTGAACTAAAGCGCAAACAAACAAGGCGCCCATCTCGCGTTATAGATTAAGATCAAGATCATTATGTAGTTTTTAAATGACAAAACACTCACTTGCAAATATATGAGAATCGGAATGTCAGATAGTTGATGACATGGTGAGAAAAGCGATAAATCTGTCATACAGAGTGGCCGCGGTGTGTCACGTGACAATCATGACGCGTCGTCATGGAAACAGTAAAGGAAACGTTCTAATGGTGGTCAGCCAGAATATTTTAAACTTATGTGTGAAAGGGTTCATTTAATTTTAATGAAATTTAATTAAAAATTTAAAATAATTTCTTCCCAGTGTTGTTGTCAGCTCCTGTAGTGTGTCACCCCCTGTTGCGGATCATTTACGTAGTGTCATGTAGTGTGAACACCACAACGACTCCACAGCAAATCATATATTCTGAACAGCACAGCAATCTGTCGACGTTTAAAGTCCTGTAGTGTAAACTTGGCATTACCGTAGCTCCACCACACGTTCACTATATGGTCACGTTCACTACACTTTTTTTACAGGCTATGGTAATAACGTGCAGTAAATGTTGATAACAATAATCTGGCAAAAGGTGCGCAAAGCCACGCTTTACAGATTCTGGGGCTGTTTACACAACACCATTTTCTACAGAGCCCCAGACATGACATGCAGGAAAAAAATAGTGTGCTAAATCGTGCGCACAATTTACTAATTTGTTCCCTCGATTTACTAAAACGTGCCCACGATTTACTATTTAGTTCCCTCGATGCACATGATTTATAAAAAGAGGGAACGAATTAGTAAATCGTGTGCAAGATTTTTTTTTTTTTCTTGCATGTCATGTGCAGGCTCTGTAGTTTTCAACTAAAAACTGAAAACTTTTTTTGCATTTTGGCCATTCATTTACACAAAAATGGTGTTTTGGTGGCCTGAAAACGCAAACTTTTGAAAACGGGTTTCAAAGTGCAAGTTTTCAAAAACGGTCTCTGTGTAAACAACAAAAATGTGAATCTGTGAAAACGATTACATCATGCACATGCGTATTGGCCTACATGTTCAGTGTTTCATTGCCATCTAATGGCCTGCCAGCAGAATACAGCGTTTTTAGTTGTTTTCACGGATTCGTATGAATGGGGATCGTTTTGACAATGGTGTCGTCTGTACGCGGGAAACTCGAAGGAAAAAGTTCTCAATTTTAAGCATAGCTTTGTCGTGTAAACGCACCCTCAATAACAAACTCATTTTGCTAAAAAGTCACACTGCTCACCGAAAGCTCTGCTTGATTTTTATGCAATGTTTTGTAAAGCATCAGTAATCAAAGGGTGCGGTGATTAGATAAGGGTCAATTAAGTATAATCAAACTCAGACCTTTAGACTCATTGAAGAGTCCAAACTGCCAACTGGAGAAGCTGAATGTCATAAAACTGAGGGTACATAACTGTGATTACCAACAGTATATAGAGAGAAATATAACTTTGATTACCAACAGTATATATAAAGATACTACTGTTATTTGCCTAAGATCATGAGACTATTTCCTCACTTTTTTAAGTCTCTATAGTTTTTATTCATGTTTTATTCAAGAGCATAATTATTTTTAATTAAAGAAGAAACAACAGACAAAATTCTTTACAATGTCACAATTCATTTTAGCCCAAGTAAGAATAATATCCAATATTTTTTTTGAACACATTTTACTGAGTCATGCTGCTCACTGAAAGCTCTTCTTGATTCTTATGCAAAGTTTTGTTAAGCATTAGTAACCAAGAGGTGCGGTCCTTGCATAAGGGTCAATTGCATAATAATTTACTGTTCTATTTCAGATTGTCAATCTGTATGTTTACTGATCTGTGTTGTTAAAGTGTGGCTCCACAATCATCAAACTCCTGTCTAAAAGAACCGGACCTGAGTACCAATAACTTCAGGAGAGATTCAGGAGTGAAGCTGAAGCACTGAAAATTTTGAAGTGCCAACTGGAGAAGCTGAGGTAATTTTAAAATAGTGAAATTTTAAAACTATATATCGTTACTGTCAGATGGAAACCTTGTATGTCCAAACCTGCTACTTTTCAGAAAAAAATAAGAAAAACCCTGTAGTTTTTAAATAATTAAGCACTGTCGTCAAAGTTGGTATTGTGGCTTTACATATGGTCAGACATTTGCATGTGTCATTATACAAGAAATCTAACAGATACAATAGGTGCCTTCATACCTTCGGAGCTTAGTAAATTACAAAAAAAAAAAAAAAAAAAAAAATAGCATAGCAAAGGATGGACAGCTAATATTATTTATTATATTTAACAAAATTTTTCATTGTGTTGTATGTTTAAAACTTTTATTTCTATTTCTTCAACATTTTTTTGTGAGTCAGATGAATAGAACATGGCACATTATGCTTTTTTTTTTCATTGACAGTCTGGATTATATCTTGGATCATGGAACTTAGTGGAGAGACCATGAGTAAATCAGAACTACAAAAATGTAGGTCTACACACACATACTTTTTTTTATACAATACCAAGGTCTAGAATAAGCTCATTATTTACAATAAAGTTTCAAATATAAAATGTTTTGATTGTAAATATATATATATATATATATATATATATATATATATTATGTGGAACCGAAAAGTAGATCCAAGGCCAATCTGATTCTTGAACATATTTTGTGTTTTTTTTAATGTTCTGTTTTCTTGTGTGCAGATTTCTGTAATCTCACACTGGATCCGAACACGGCACACAAAAGTCTCTCTGTTGTAGAGGGCAACAAAAAGCTGATATCTAATCCAGAACTGATGTCACATCCTGATCATCCAGAGAGATTTGACAGCCTTCCACAGGTTCTGTGTAAAGAGCCTCTGACTGGACGCTGTTACTGGGAGGCTGAATGGAGTGGGTTGGGTGATATGGTAGTGTCATATAAAGGAATCAGCAGGAAAGGAGAAGGTAGTGAGTGTAGGTTTGGAGCCAATGAAAAATCCTGGATTCTGAGCTGCTTTGGGGAGAAACTGATCGCCTGGCATGATAATATGGGAACACACATACCTCCCCCATCACCTCCCTATAACAGAGTAGGAGTGTATCTGGACGAGCCGGCCGGCATTCTGTCCTTCTACAGCATCTCTGACACACACGCACTCAGACATTTATACACATTCAGCACCAAATTCACTGAACCCCTCTATGCTGGATTTGTGCTTTATACTAATTCAGTCTCTTTGTGTGATGTTGAACAACAGAATGAATAATTTCTGATCACTTTTTCTGATCACAGCTGCCTTCTAACAATCATTATCCTTACAAACGCTTTGAACAACTCAGAACGTCAGTGGAGAAAGGCATATAGCTTATCATAACATCGTAATAGACTCGCTATATTGCATAATCTACACAATTTTTCATATCAACTGAAAATATACCGGGATAACCTGGCTTCTCTCGAGACTTTCCTGCTTCAGAGCAGTCATATAGTTAATGATATGCTAAAGCCTGCCAGCACGTTGTTGTGATTGGTTACAAGGTAGTCTGTGACGTCACAAACACCCACGATTTCAAACCGCGGGTTTTAGTCTGTCTTTGGTTTACTGCAGTTTCAAACATAAAATACTCAGCAATGGTGCTGAGTTATGAATTTGCACATGGTTGTCCTAAAGCATATTAAAAACACTATATAGACATATAAACAACATTAAAAACTTGATTTTCACCACAGGGGGTCTTTAATTGCATTAAATAGGTTACACTTTAAATAAAACATTTTCAGTTGGTTTGTAAAAGGTATTGTATGTATGTATGAGCTGAGTTTTAGTTTAATTGACAGTTTTGACAAGCAGGTGTCATCAGTGTGTGGCGAGAAGCTTCGAAAGGTGATTGGTTCAACTGATTCAAAGTTTCAAGAAGTTTTATTTCTCTCATCACTACAGTCAACATTACAATGGGATATACTTTACCTTTTTTTGTGCAAAAACTTTATTAACGTTATAAGTGAACCTCAAGGAACATTAAAATAATAAAAGAATCCATGTCATGACCCTTTATCATATTCATTAGAGCGAGGCTGTGAGGGACATGCATCTCTTCAGTGGGTTGCACTGTTATGTATTTGATGTGTTTTGGATTGTTCTGCTGACGAAACACTGCAACAATTCTTTCCAAGAAAAGTTCAGTAGACAGAAAACTAGACAAAATGAGCTGTGGAAAATTATAAGTGTTATTAGAGCTTTATACAACTTTTTTACAGCAGATTCCATTGAAAACATAGCAAGTCTATCCCTCAGCCTTGCTTTCATACTGTCATGGCGCTGCTCTGAATAAAGTTAGCGATATCCAATGAAAATTCACAATCGTATTTGTTCAACCCAGACAATACATTATTTACATAAAAATACAAAAACTACTAAAATGTCAATAAAACAATCACTTTTTAAACTGTAGTGTTATTTTCTTAAAATTACTTACCGCTGAAATAGTTGGATACATTTTCGTGCTGCTTATTTATTCATTATGGCTGCCAAAAGTTGGCAGAGATCAAGGTCCCACAATGCAATTCAAAAATGCATATAAATGGACGAACACCTGTGATTCAGGTTTTACGGACTGTTAAAATATGAATGCAGCATCTTACAGCGTATGCCAGTGTAACTCATTCAGATACAGTATTTCCCTGTTTATCCATTTAATAATAGTTGTGAGAACCACCTGTTTGTTACGTGTCCTATTTCAAACGTAAATCACATAATTCTGAGATACAAGACACTCTGATTATTATTTACTGTACCGATCAGAAAACAATAATTACTATTTTCTTCAGTGGATAATTTTAAGTTTAGCTTTTGGTGAATTTTCTGGATATGATGACTCTGTTTCTTTAAATTCTTTAAATTCTCTGGTAAGGTTCACACATGCGGTAATGGCCAAATGGTTCACAATCACAGCATTATGTTATGGTCAAGCACGCTTCCGGTATTGTGATGTAATACCATTTCCGGTCACTAGGTGGAAGCATCGGCTCATAGAAATGAATTCGTATGAATCTATACATACTTCACAATGTTAATTAATGAATACAAATTAATTTACATACGGTTGGCAAAATGTACAAATAAAAAATAACAGTTTTAGTGTCTTAGTGATTAGTGATTCTTTTTTAAAGAATCAATTAAACATTTAACAGAATATTTGATTCTATATATTATACATTAATTATAATAAATTATATAAATATAATTATCTTCCTTTTTATATATAATATAATAAAATATAATAAAATCCCTTTTGAAGACCATTAGTTTACAATTTTCGGGGGCTGCCATATTTTGCTCCTAATTTAAACATGACGAGCGCAGAGCAGCCTTGATTTCCTGCCATATAGTGCGCGTCGCCGTCCTACCGCAGATCGGTATCAAATGAGGATCAGATGAAGCCGTTCAGCCCCGTGTGTGACGTCAATCACCCTACTCATGTCATCTGCGCAGCGCAGCTGACCTCACGCGCTCTTCACTGCAACTACCCTGAACTACAGTTCAAATCGCTCGAGCTCTCTGGGCTGAACGTGCGCGTGGCCTGAATGAAAGTACCAGATTGGGCGCAACTTTCCAAACGCGTTATAGGTAAGCGGCTTTTAATACGCTTTGCGCGGGTGTATTATTTAGGCCTCTGTTAGAGTGCACAGGGCTGTCTGTGACTTTATTTAATGGAAATCCCGCTGCGCTTGGGAACGTGCTCGTGCTGTTTCATATATGCCTTCAGTTGCAGCACAGTTTATCCGTTTATGATGCTTGTTTGAAGTGATGGACGCAGTGGTGCCTTTGAAGTTACAGTATGTCCCTCCCTGCGCTGCACTGAAGTTGCTGTGGTTGTAACAGAGACGCTGTCATGGAGATGCAGCAGTGCGTTAAATCTCAGTAATGGTGTGTTTGATGCAGATGAATCAGAGGAATGCATATGCGTGGGTTATTAGTGTTAGCGAAATAGACACTGATGCGTATGTTGTCAGTTGATATAATTTTAAATATATAATTTAATGTAACTTTAAATAAAATGTATAGATAAATTAAATATAATGTAATCTATTTTAAATATTTTCTCTATATGTAAAATATTTAAAACACACACACACACATATACATACATATACATACATATACATACATATATATATATGTATATATGTGTGTGTATTTTATTGGAAATTTGCGTATATATTAAATATTTTTTAAATTTAATACATAATTTAATATATATATATGCCTTTAGATAATAGCTTATATACTGTTATATCAACAGGCTCAAAACGCTCTAACTTTGGCCCCGGGCCTGCAGGCCATCATTATTGTTGAGGGCTGCTGATGCATAGTCAAAAGTCAAAGGCGCATACATTGATGTGTGTGCACTTTTAAAGCTGTCCTTGCATTTTAGTAATTCTTGCATTCTTTAATTGGAGATCCTGGTTCATAATTCATTCTAATTTAGTCAAGCTTGTACATGAGATATAAAAAATAATTTGTCTGCAGGGCAAGGTGTGTATGTGCAATAAAAGTGCAATAAAGCCTCTAATGAGCTTTTAATATTTAATTAAGCCTGAACTTGCCCTCTGTTCACATTCAGGCCACTGACTAAAATGTGTTTGGCTCTGTTTCAAATCCTAGTGAGCTGCCTTCCTATTCAGCATTTATGGCATCTTAGATGTACTGTACTCTATGCTTATTATGCCCAAAATTGCAGTCTAGGTAGGGAGGAAGTAAGCAAATCATAGACTTAAAAAAGATGGACAGCGTTTCTCCGCTTTCTTCCACTGCAGAAAAAAGAAGCCAAAATATCCCAGTAATAGTCATTGCCGATTACATTGTTCGGATCCCGAGTCTCAGTAGTAGAGCTGTGGTATCAAGGTCCTGCTCACACTCCCGCTCCCACAGACTCACTCGCAAGCACAGCTGTCAATCATGACATTACACCCTGTTTTTATAGCATTAAATAACTAACTAAAACCAAACTTATTGGAAAAATGACTTGAACATACGTCTGCATGATAAGAAGTACCTAAAATGACAGAAATGATCTTTGGGAAAAAATTATTTGAAGTGTAATTGGATTTTTTTAGTTTGGCTCACATCCAAGGGTTTACAACCTATACTTCAGTCAGCCAGGGGGCGATCAAAATGCTTTGGCTTCACTTTTCAGGACTTGTGCAGCACATTTGAAGCAAATATTCAACATTTGGCATCCATCTCAATGTCTGTGTTGTTTATGGCCAACTCAATTTGGAACTTGTGTGCGGTTTTCTGTGCGCACACAGAGCAGCACAGAATTCAACGAAAATCCAAAACGTTTAGTTGATCCTGATAAGCACTCATTGTCACAGTTGTAAACATGATGGCTTTCTTCTTCCATGAGTGGGCTTGGCATCAGGATGGTTTTGTTTCCAGGCGGACCGTTAAAGAATGCGACACGCTCGTCTCCCGGAACTCCTGGAGAATTCAACCAATCGGATGACGACTTAAACTCCTGAAATGTTTCACATTTTGTGTGCCTTATGCATCAGACGTTCCAGAGACTATTTCACTTTTGACACAACAAGATTTGCAAGTAGAGTTGTCAAAAGTACTGACTTCGCTACCTATCGGTACTGAAATTTAAGAAAGGTGATGCTTTGAGTGCTGAGCGGATTTGTAAATACCTCAGATTGGCCATTGTGTTCACTCCTCATCAGATATGTCTGTGATTGGCTACAGTTATCAATGCACTGGAGCGTTTGAAAGCACACGGAAATGTTTGAATTTGAAAGCGTTTTAAAAGTGGGAGCGTATGAAAGCAGGCATCTATCAGTGGAATGATCCGTGATAGACGCCTGCTTTCAAACGCTCCCGTTTGCGCCACATTTTTAATATTTCAGTACCGAAGTCGGTACTTTTGACAACTGTTTGCAAGTTCATATGTCAAATCTTCATTAACCAGCAGGTTTTATGTTAGAGATGCACCGATTGCAATTGTCTTGGCCGATTCCGATTTTTTTTCAAAGTGTGATCTGCCGATACTGATTTTTGCCGATTCCGATTTTCTTTCTAAGAACTATAATACAAAAATCTACTTTTCTTCAAAGCAAAGTTTTATTTTCATAAAAAAAACAAGTAAAAAGTCAGTAATAAAATAAGAACAAATAAAAAAAATTGCAAACAACAGCACAAAAAATGCAACAGAATAAAGAGAGCTATGAAACTAAGTTTTTCAGATTAAGTAGGTTTTTATTCAGATAAGAAATACTACAGAAATTAAAGTAATCAAATGTAAAGTAACACATCCAGTGTTATTTTACATTGGTTACCTTAATTTCTGTAGTCTTTATTGTAAATATTAAATACAGATTCATTCTTACCATTGAAATTATAAAACGTATTCTGTCAAGAGTAGAAAGTGATTTTCTTTGTCTTTAGTCCTTTGATTAACATGACAGACAGTGACAGGAATATTGGACTTCTGTCCCTTTAAGAGTTTTTGAACGGACCCAATACTGTTACACAACATGCGTTCTCTTTCTCAACTATAACGATCCAAAACTGACTGTGTTTATCTTAATAATCACCAAGACAGGCATTTTGACATAATTTTGTATGTAATTGACCATTTAAGCGCAGTAAGCCACTTACTTTGGTACTTGTTGTGACTCTGTTTGACTTCTGTGTCTGTTTGAGCGTTGCTTGTGCGCTCCGCTAATATAGATCAGTGGTGCACGCGGTTTTGGTGTGAGCGCGAAACCTGCGGGAATTACTAAAATTATGCGCAATACAAGCACTATTTAACCGGAGCGAATTAAACGAGTGAGAGAGAGGAGGCGCCCGCGCGGGTGTGTGTCACTTCGCAGTCCGAGAGAAGAGAGCGAGAACGCGCAACTGACGTTATTGCCTGTGCCGTAACAAAACGGATCGGCTCGGAATCGGTAAGAAGTGAGACTGATCATGAGGAAAATCGGCCGATTCCGATCCCTGGCCGATCGATCGGTCCATCTCTATTTTATGTATGGGTGGAGAGCGGAGCATTTGAGTCGCACGTAGAACATAAAACTGATGGAAGAAACTCCAGTGGAGAACAGTGACTTGTCCATCCCGTAAATAACTGAACTGTGTGTGAAAGTAACCGTATTAAAGACTTAAATATTGGACTGACAACCGTATTCTGTTGCGGAGTGAAAGTGGCCTTCGTTTGTGTAGATAAACAGTTTTCTGGATTGTAGCTAAAATCGACTAGATTTTAAATGAATGGTGCACATTTCTATCTTTAATGTTAGAATTTGAGTTCTTTAAACCATTTTTTTAGCCTTTCTCCTTTATTTTTTCTGGCTCGATGGGTGTGTCTGCTTGTCTCTCTCTTCACGCATTTTTCATAAGGAGCGCATGAATATTGCAGATGATCAGGCTTCTTTCTGTTTTTCTTCTTCAGATCAGGGAAAAAACCCATCATCTGACTGAGAATGTTTTCTGAGGTCAGATATAGAGATGCATTTAGAGTATCTGTTATCCAGCAGTGTATAGAGAGAAACACAACTTGAAACCATCATTTTATCTTCTCTTGCCCTGACAAGCTTTGTGAGCCAGTCTCATTTCTGCATGAGAGTGTGTGTGTGTGTGTGTGTTTGCCTATGTGTGTCGGTGCTTGAGTAAGTATGAAACCATTTGGAAAGCACCAGTCTTTTATTTGAACCTGTCCAGTGGACAAGCATGACTTCATCATTACCTCACAGTTCCCCATTAACGCTTATCAGAAACATATGAGCTCCACATGCTGACTGCGTTCTGCCATGGAAACTTTTCATTTTGTTTTGAGGATGTGTGGAGTGTGTGTTAGTGCTGGTGGTGTTGTTTTTATTGTGTAAGTTACTCTCGCTGTCTTTGGTCTTGCTGCTCCATATGAGTTTAATTTTGGATTTGTTTTATCCTGGTTTCCTTTTTCACCATTTGCATGTGGCACAGCGTCTGAAAAGTTGCAGCTGAGCACTTTTGTATGTAAATGTGTTCTGTGCTGCTAATCCTGTAGTTTAAATTAGGGAAATGCCTACATATTTTCAAAGTTGACTAGTTGTTGATCTGAATGATAGAGCTGCATGATTCTGGATAAATTGAGAATCAATGTTTTTTTTGTTTTAAATAGAAATCACAATTCTCCCATGAATCTGGACAGACAACAACAACAACAAACATGTAATTTACTAGAAGTTCTGACAAAATGTTAATTGCTGTGACTCACTCAAACACTTGTTTCTTTACTGGATGATGAATAAGTGTTTTTGAATTAATCTCTTGAACAAATGATTCAATGACAAATTTTTTAACAGTCACTTGTCACCACCTACTGGTGTAAAGATGTAATGATAAAATCGTTAAGCACCAAGTTACTTTCAAGGACAATTGAGGGTAATTGAGGACAATTAAGGGACTCAGACACAACTATTAAAAAGTTTTCACTTCCCGGCTCTTAATGCATTGTGTTTCCTTCTGGAGAATCAGTGAATGTTTGAACCTTTTTTTAATAGTTGTGTCTGAGTCCCTCAGTGTGAAAAGATGGATCGCGAAATCATACAGTCACTGCTGGAAATGGTTCAAATACACAAAAGATGTGGAAAAACTTGAGAATTTTTGGGACCTGGAGGATTTTTTTGAAGAATATTGGGCAGTTTAACTGCTCAGGACAAACAAGGGACTCATGAACAACCATCACAAAACATAAAAACAGTCGTGGATCATCCAGGTAACCAAACACAGTATTAAGAATCAAGGGTTCATAAACTTTTGAACTGGGTCATATTTATAAATTCAGCTATTTTTTTTTGTCTTGTGGACAAAACATTGTTTATGTAAAATATCTTGCTCAGGACAGTACTAAATAAAAAATGACATGCATTTTGTATGATCTCTCTTATTTTGTTAAAATTATTCACATTTTCACAGATTCTGCAAGTGGTTCACAAACTTTCAAGCAGCACTGTGTGTATATATATATATATATATATATATATATATATATATATATCTATATATCTATATATATATATATATATATATATATATATACACACACACACACACACACACACACACATTACAAAATAAATTGGAAAAATATATTACATATAAAAAAAAATATATTACAAAAAAAATTGGACTCTAAAGTTAGTACAGAATCAAAGCCAGTCTAACCAAGTTGTATTTCAAATTTGAAGTTGACCTCAGAAAAATTGAGCTTCCTGTAAGATTTAGTTTAGGCGCTATACCAAAAATACCCACAATCTATTGAAAAATGTTTTATGCGTTCTCCTGTCACTCACAAATTAATAAATGTCACAAATGTCACAATATCATTATCACAATATCGAAATATCATTTGGCAAATATTGAGTCTCAGACCTTTCCAATGATGTGTTTTGATTTGATTATGAAATAGTGCAGTAAATTTTGAAAAATTTGGAACATGAAAATGTAGGTGTACAAACGTAGTGAAAATGGCGAAAGTGTTTGTAAAAGTGGTGCCAAAATTTAAGAACATTTTTTTTTTACTACATAATAAACAAAAACAAAGCTATTTTTGTGAAATATTTTAATGTTCTTGACATTAAAAAACATCTTTGTTTGTAAATGAGACAGATGCCGTTACTGTGAATTAACAAATAATTCAGTCAGGTGATTCAAAGCCATTACTTGTGAGTTTTTGAGTCTTTTTGACTCCAATTCATTACAGCAGCCATCTCTCAAGAGTAATTCATTTGTGAATTGTCCTAAGGCCAAAAGCAGTCAATTTTTGCATCAGCTTTTTAAGGTCAAGGACATAGGAGGGGAAACAAGTGTTTATGACACAGAAGTAACACATGGAAATGTCCTTTCTCTTGATGTCTTTGACCTAAGAAATAGGCCTTGTTTTAAGAGAGGAATATAGCTTATTATCATTGGAAGACCCCCTCAAACTAGAGTTTTACAGCCTAAAGTCCATTGGAGAAGAATGTCTGCATTGACATTCCAGATTTTTGTAGTTTACCAGTCAAACACAAGATTTATAAACCCACAAAACGGTGCACAGCAGCATAATGTGGCCTTAGACATATCCACATATTGTTCTGCGGGGTTATTTGATTATAGATGAACAAGCTAAATGACAGAGTGCAACATGAGCAAGTCTTATATAATTGGATGAGCCGGTGCATAAGACAGCATCATTGTCAGGAATGGCGTCTCTGTAGGATAAGGGTCAGAATAATCTCTTTATACATGTGTGGGTGGAAACAGGCCCCATAGATATGGTTCTCGCAGCCTGTAACACAACTCTATCCCACCACAGGAAGTGAGAGGAGGGCAGACCCCATGAGACTGCTTTGGATGTGACACTAAAGATTCCTTTCACTGACTTTGAATGGGCTTATGTCTTGTCTAAGAGATCTTTTCCATGTCCTCTTACACTCTCAACGTCCTTCTGTACGGAGATGCGACAAGTTTCCAGAGTCAAGTTATGTTTCTGTCCTCGCTGAAAGCATGACCAGTCAGAATTTGATGTTTAATTTGCAGCTAGCATGATTTTTAAAATTTGATTTGGCTGTATCTGCCAAATCAAAGTTACTTGGTACAACCAATGTGCAGAAACATGCAAGCTTTATATATATATATATATTTTAAGATTAAGGTGCAAATGTTATTACGCCAAAAAACAAATTGGTGTAGTAACAATTTTCACACACAATTTTTTAATTATAGATAAATGGTAGGGCTTCACAATTCTGGGTAAATTAAGAATCATTTTTAAGATTTGTTTTGTTTCAAATAGAGATTGCAATTCTCATATGATTCTGAGCAGACAACTAAACAAAATAACGTAATTTATTAAAGGTTCTGACAATGTTAATTGCTGCATTCCAATTAAAAGTGTTAATCATTAATTTAAATGAATTATAAAAAAAAAAAAACATTCTGTTCGAATGAATGATTCAGTGACTCTCATAAATACTTCAATTGTTTTATAACTGGATGAATCAACGTTTTTGAATGAATCTCTTGGATGAATGATTCAATGACAAATACATTTTTTAAGTAATTTGTCGGCACCTGCTGGTGCAATGATGTAATGATACAATAGTTATTTGAAGCTCCTATTTACTTTCAAAAGGGGATCTGCTCTAATTTGATCGAACAACAAACTTTTATCCCAGTACTTGTTCCTTTGAATGTTTGTCACACAGAAATAATGATACGTGGTTGAAAAGACCACGTTTGTGAAGCTGTTTAATACCTATACATGATAACTGCTCTCTGGTCAGCGGCAGCGCAAACACAGATTTGAATGTTCCGCTGTGATTTTGTCAAAGGTTTAAAATCGTTGTCATTAAGGAATGAGATTGCGATCTTTTAATGATTAATTGTGCAGCTGTAATAAATGGTAACACAATGAATTAAACATGACATTTTGAAGTACAAAGTAGAGTTGTCAAAAGTACTGCTGAAGTCGGTACTGAAATTTTAAAAATATGACGATTTGAGCGCTGTTGAGCAGATTCGTAAACGCCTCTGATTGGCCATTGTGTTCACACACACTCATCGTACACATGTCTGTGATTGAGTTTAGTGATCAACACTTCAAAAACATGTTGTAGTCATCAATGACGCTCTTCACTGAGCGCTTACACAGATACACACAGGAGCGTTTGAAAGCAGGCGTCTATCGTGGACCAGTCCACTGATAGACACCTGCTTTCAAACGCTCCAGCTTTCAAATTCAAACACTTCTGTGTGCTTTCAAATGTTCCCATGCGTTGATCATTGTAGCCAATCACAGACATATCCGATGAGCGTGTGAACACAGTGGTCAATCAGAGGTGTTTACGAATCCGCTCAACAACACGTCACATTTTTAAAATTTCAGTACCGACTTGGTACTGAAATTTTAAAAAGTCGGTACATTTGACAACTCTAGTAGAAGGACTGAAATAGAATTTTCTTGTAAAATGTATGCTAATAATCCTTTAATATTTAAATCTTCTTCTAAAAAGTCTTTATATTTGAACTTTTGTTGAAAATGGTGAAACTTTTTAAAACCAATGTGAACTAAAAGAGTGCATTTCTAAGAACCTGGCACAAATATTTCCTCTACGTTGTTTTATCCATTAGCCTTTGGTGAACAAGCTAACAGCATAGCCTACCAGCATAGTGATATCTGATTAAGAAACTTATTTAAATTAGCAAGAACAAGATCACGATGAAGCCCTATAATTTTGATGAAGGGACTAGACTTTTCTTCTGAAGTTTCCGCAAGTTTACAGTATCCATTATAGACAGTGGTGGAAATGGCAGAGATTCACTCTAGTTGGGGACATATATTTTTAACCCTTGAATGTTTCGCCAATCATTCTTACATATTCGGGTCTTTAGCGACCTGGATGGATCTCTACCTGTCGCGATAATATAAAACTCCTCTGATATTAGAGTAACAATTACAGAAAAATAAAATAAAGCATATTTTGTCACCTTTGGAGCTTGGAAGGGCTCGGTTTGAGTAGATGTTTTATGCCATCATCACTGTCCTCGTCAGAGCTCATTTCCCAGTACATTCAGCCAATGATAGTTTTGAGAATATGTTTGAGATCACGAATATGAGCCCATTTTATATCATTCAACTATATAATTTTCAACATCTTCAAAATCAACATTTTGATCGCTGACAGCTTCACCAGATCCTCCATCAAGTGACAGTGACAGTCATATTTGATTGCGTTCAGTACTTGCTCTACAGTAAATCGCTGAGCCATTTCACATTTTGCTAATGATACTTCCTATTCTTTCATTTTCTGTCTGAATGAAACGTCACTTCATCATTGTGTATCAGACAAACAGCTTATTCCGTCATCAAAGATTCAATTATTGTTGTGCAGAAAAAGATATACGTACACTGATACACATCGGGTCGTTAGCGACCCTATACAATTTTTACAAAAAATGAATGGGAAAACAGGCATTCTTTTAAAGTTTTATGATTTTTTTTTTTCTTGTTATATTGTTTATAATGAATTGATTGAGGAATAATAAGAAGGTTGATGTCTACCTTTAAAAAATGAAAGAGGAGGAGGGTAGTGAATGACGTCCCTAGGTATGCATTTAAGGGTTAAACCACAGATGCAGAAAATCACACTATATTTTATGTATGAAATTTGCATAGCTTTTGGTGGCTATTATGTGGATAAAAGATGGAAATCCTCTACATTTTGAACTGGATCTCCTTTCTCTCTTTGAACTTCACTCCCTGGTTTTATTCCCCTGAGCCATTTTTAGGACTGAATATAGATGCTGCATAAACTGTTTATTTTTGTCTGGTTTTATAGTTTTTGGTTTTAAGTTTCTGGACTGTGGGAATGAAAATGCGTAGGCTCCTCAGTCGATCCTCCTCTGGAGTGGCACTCGGGCTTCCTCCAGTCCAGCTGAATTCCTGCAAGCAGAGAATCCATTTGCATTGATATTAGAAGTCCTTCACCATGGTTACGACGAGGTCATACCCTGTGAGGAAAAAAAATGAGAAAGAGATGCCAAGAGCTGACTCAAATGAGTTTGAAACGAAACCGTTTGATGTCCCAGCCAGTTTTGTGCATGCAGGTTCTGAGAGGCCAGACGTCTTATGCAAGAGATTCAAATCAGACTAAATAAAATAAATTAAATGGTGATTAAAAATTTCATTTTAATTAAAAAGAGATTGTATGCGCTTACAAACAAGGCCATTTTCATACTAGCTATCAATGATTTGTAGCAATTTTACTTTGCTGATGGTATTGGGAGGGATGTAGCTGTGGTTTGACAGTTGCCAGCTCAAGCAACTCAGATGTAGTTTGTGTGGGTAATAATCTTGTTTGGCGGTGTTTAGGGTGAGGCTTGACCCCGGGGGGCATGTGTCTGTGTTGGGACCACATTAGTAAAAATGTTCCAGGTCAGGAGTTTAATGGGCCCAATCACTGTCATTTCACATCTGCTGAGAGCAGCACAATCACTTCCAGATGTGGCCGTCACATCTGTCTTTCTTTCTGTTTAAAAATGTGGTCTAAAATACTTTTGTTATTGTGTTGGTACCCCTCTGTGAGCTAAAACCAAACATGAGATAATTTCAGGTGTAAGTAGTAGAGTTTAACTACCTTTCAAAAGTCAGTATTTTTTTTTTAAGGGAAATGAATACTTTTAATCAACAAGGATGCCTTAAATTTTATGAAAAGTGACAGTAAAGACATTTATCAAAATATTTTTATTTCAAGTTTTGTACTTTTTATTCATCAAAAATTTAATCACAGTTTCCACAAAAAATATGAAGCAGCACAGCTGTTTTCAAACATAAATGTTTCTTGAGCAGCAAATCATCATATTAGAATGATTTCTGAAGGATCATGTGACACTGAAGACTGGAGTAATGATGCTGAAAATTCAGCTTTGATCACAGGAATAAATTACGTTTTACAATATTTTCAAATGGACAACAGTTTTTTAAAATTGTAAAAATATTTCACAATATTACTGGTTTTACAGTATTTTTGTTAAGATAAATGCACCCTTGGTGAGCATATAAGAGACTTCTTTCAAAAACATTCAAAACAGACCCCAAACTTTTGAACAGTAGCATATTTAACCCTTTTGTGTCAATTAAAAAAGTTACACATAGGTCCATATAGAGGACAAAAATGTCCATGTCAAAAAAAGTCATAAAAATTTGAAGCCTGGGAACACAGACTTAAGTTTGGTCTCATTTTAAAGAAGTCCCTTGGCAGAAGTTTCTGAAAATGATTTATGAACATTATTTTATATAAAATATATATTTTATGAAACAAGTTGGACTCTAAAACTGCCAGAAAATCAAAGCCATAAATCTAATAAAGTTGTGTTCCAAATTTGAGGTTGATATCTCAAAAAATGAGCTTTCAGTAAGATTTTGTTTGAGCGCAGTACCAAATTTTCCCCATTAGATGCCAGCAAAGCTCCACTGGTACACACAGTGGTTGGATTTGTGATTTGCTGTAGAGTTTTTATCTCTCACACATGCACACACAATTTTTTTCATTACACACATGCAAACCACACTCTGACATGGCTTCAAAATTTAAATTTTTACTAACAAAACAAAAGCCTATTAACAAAGATTGCAATATTTATAGTTAAATGACCCTGGGATTAAAAATTGCGGTTTCAATGGGGACATTTTTGTCCAAAAGGTCCTATTTTGTGTACCTAGTGCAAAATAGAATTTTTAAAGGAAATGGGGGTGAAATGGTAAAATTCCAATAAAAATACACACTTGTGCCAAAATTTATGCAGTTGGCATTAACACAGGCAAAATGATCAAAAAAAACAAAACTGAAAAAGACAAAAATGTCCATAAGGTCGCACAAGGGTTAGACTCTCTGTGGTCATTAAAAATCCCAGGATGTCCTTTGAAAAGAGTAGGGATATAACCGCGACATCCTGGCCAAATTTGCCTATTGGCCTCTGTCCATCATGGCCTTCTAATCATCCCCATATACTGATTGGCTTCATCACTCAGTCTCCTCTCCACCAATAAGCTGGTGTGTGGTGGGCGTTCTGGCACAATATAGCTGCCGTCGCATCATCCAGGTGGATGCTGCACATTGGTGGTGGTTGAGGAGATTCCCCCTTCTATATGTAAAGCGCTTTGAGTGCCCAGAAAAATGCTATATAACTGTAAGGTATTATTATTATTATTATTATTATTAAATCATTTTTTGACTGTTGCATCAAAAGTAGCTTCATTTGGACTGAAAAACATCCATCACTCTGGATGTCACTGCCCCTGCCAAACACAGGCCTTTTCCACAGGCCAAAGTTGGATCATTGTGATCTTTTGCTTTGAGACAAACATAAACATGTCGAGACTGAATGTAGCTCCATACAGTGGTTTTGCGTCGCTTCCAGTGGACGACAGGCCTTTGTTGCAGTTTAAAATCAACGCTTTGTATCCATAAAATGCCCAGGGGGTCCTTTTGTCTGACATTAAAAGGTTCCACCTTTGTGAGTCTCAGGCGGTACTGCCATGAAAACAAAGACATCCAATCACTCTTCTCTTTATTGATAGATCCTAAGCGCTTGTTTAATTTAACGTGTCAGATTCCGAGCACTTCGCTTCTCGGTAAGGTTTAAATCACACAGAGACTCATATCTGGTCTACGAATCCTGAGGTTTTAAATCACAGTCAGTTTAGAGGAAGTGGGTCTGAGCTCACATGGTTGAGGTTGATTTTACGGCCCAAGCAACAGAGCAGTTTGAGGTCAGATTAAAATGTACAGCGTTTAGTCAAGCTCTTTTCTAAAGACGTCCTCCCTAATACCTAGCATCTTTTTGACAACATAATTGAAGGTGTGAATCGTCAAGTTAATCCTTGACTCGACTTAATTTGTCATTGAATCTTTTGGAATTCCGAAAATCTACTTTTTTGCCATCTCTCACGGTTGAGTACACAAACCTGAGCGCATGTGTACTAATGAAGATGTATACGTGCTGGCAGCCATACATCCCTCCCTCCGGCTAAAACAACTCAGCTTTTACAGGAATGCACAGAGCATCTTCAGGTGTGGAACTAGCCTGAAGTTATACACATGTATATGTTGTGTATTTATATATGGATGTTTCATCTGGATCAGTGCAGTTAGTGTGTTATTTTTACAGCCTGTTACAGAGTATTGCAAAACAGCATTTTATACAGAAACCTGCCCTGTAATGTACTTTCATAAAAAAGGATTGTAAAACTTCATACACAATTAATATTCCATTACAAAGGAAATCTCATTTATTAAGCTTGTCTGTTTATATGCGTACGTGTGTGACCCTCTGATCGTGACTTTGAGGGTGGTGTATGGCATCCCGCCCACAAAGGAAATGTGCTCTATTGAACTGATTGTGTAAAAAGAAAAAGAGAAAAATAACCTAAATATAACGACTCATCTGCCTGGGCGGACACACCCTACCCATAGTTCCTGTTGTCGAGTGCCAAATCACATCTCTGTATTAACAAACAGGATCCAAAAGTTACTTTTTGCCACACCTGCCAATGGTGAGTGAAATGAGAAAGTATAACGCAAGTGTATTTTGCCTTTTGTTTAAAAAAATAAAAAATGTTTGTTGCCATGACAATTAAATTATTTTGATTTGTTTGTTTTTTTTCTTGCATATTGGTAACAGCTCAGCATGTCACTGGGGGGTGGGGAGGGATGCAAGATCTGTACGGCAGGAAGTCAGTGCCAAAAATAATCGATTCTGAAGTGCTGGGTATTGAGATTATGGCTTCATATAGTCTAATGGTTCTCAACTGGTTTGGTCTTGGGGTGTACATTTTCCCATGGCCATTAATCACATGATGTACCACTTTATGTAATTTATTGGTACTTTTTGGTAATTGAGAGTGTAACTGTGATGCTATATATGCTCTTAATTTTGACCGCAAAAATGCATTCTGTGTGAACCGGCCCTAACAATTTACGAAAATAACGTTGGAATAATGATACTGACATCTTATCTGGCAGCAGATGCTAAAACAATGCAAGACATGGTCAGTGAAATGGGGAAAATAACCATGGAATGCCTAGAGACGTTTTTTTTTTTTAACTTGAGCGTCATGCATGAGATATTGCAAAAGACATGAGCACAACGGTCAAACATGTCCGTCTAGTGCGTTTACATAGAAAAACTTTGGAATCGTAGCGCAGTGGAATGGAAAGAGCAAAGCCTCTGCAGAAATGTCAACAGCATTCACTCACGTCTTTCAAAATAAAAGTAAATAAGTCTTGTTGTTGTGGTTTCTTTGACTACAAACTCTGCATCCCACCCAAAACGGTCTTGCGACCCACCGGTTGAGAAACACTGATAGTCGACTCTCCTGATTCAAACCTTTTAGAGGAGACTCTTGATGATCATGATTAAAAAGTTTTTCAGTTACCTACTGTACTACTACAAACACCAGGGGTCATTTTCACAAATATATATATATATAATATATTTTTGTGTTACCATTAGAAGTTCTGGGTTTACTTTTAAGCGTTAATTTTGGGTGAATTATTCTTATATGAAAAATTCTGAAATTAGGAGTGACACGCCCCTAATTTTTAAGAGTTGATTCTAAATTTCCATATTAGGAGCAACTTATAGCTTTTAAGATTTTTGGTGAATACGTACCCAAGTGCTTTAGGAGCTAGTAATGGGGATTTTGATTCATCCCAGTGACTGGAATTATTTTCTGTTCACAAAAAGATTTGTTTAGATTCAGTGTGCTTTATCTGCTAACTCTTTCTGTAGGTTACAAAATTACACCAGCAGGTGGCAACCAGTCAGTCTTATGAATATTTGAATCAGATTTTTTTTAAAAACACGATGTCATTTTTCCTTGCGAGTGTGCATTTTCACAAACAATGCATTAGTGTTTCATCTTAAATGCTCATATGACAAACCCACACAAGACTTGATGTGTGTTTCTGTTGGGTGTCACATACAAAACTAAAAATACCTCATAATTAATTGAAGGTCACATCTTGGAGTAAATGATTCCTGCATATAACAAAATGTATCACAAAGAATCATTGGGAGTTTGAGAATGTTCATCTAATATGTCTAGATTTAACTGATCTACTGGGAGATCTTTTAAAGTTTCTATTGGCTGTTGATGGGAATCTGAGCTATGAATGGCAGTTCACTTCGATAATGATTGTTTATGTTAAAGTGGGTATTTATGGATGTGTTAATGACCAATAGGATCAAGTTTACTACCGTGTGCTGAAATAAGAGTGCCAAAGCCTTCTGAAGGTGGTGCTACAGCCAAATTATGGATGGATGTTCATGCTAATTCCAAATACATGGAATTTCCTTCTATTATTGGAGTTTCACCATGTACAGCAGGGATCATGTTCCTCAGAGACACTACTAGCTGCCCTGTTAAATATCTGATACACATGACCAGCTTTGATTTGGCATAAAATGACATAAACGATCTGCACGTAACACAAACTCAGCAAACAAATGCACTGCTGTTTGACCCACAGTCCTTTGGTCCTTTGGCACTGTGTTCAAGTTCATGGAGAAGAAGCATGGCTATTTTTATCCAGCTTGTTGCATCCTGTCATAATGGATGAAGTTTAGTGGTTGTAACAGCAGAGCTTGGCCCGTGGTCACGTTGCAGTGCGTGATTTCAGGTTTGGGGTGTCTGATCTGATGAAATTTATGGTGGTGTTGCTGTCCGTCAGTCTCTCATGATTATGTCTGGCATAGGCTAGTTTTGCTGAGCTAGACTTTTGACTATTTACAAAGTATAGTTCACATTTGAGCTTATTCATGATAAAGTAAAGGAACATATCATCTAGTTGAATATGCACATGCCGGGTTCTTAGAAATGTACTGTTTGAAATGCGATGTTTCATATAGATTTTGAGAATTTTACACAATTTAAAAACAAACACTTTGAATACATGCGAGTTTAAGTTTTTAATATATTTTCAATATAAAGTGTTTTTTTTTTTATAAATGTAATTATTACTTTATAGTACTTATTACTTTATAGTTTTTTTAAATAACTTGCGTTAATAAGCAGCAAAACATTTTTGTTTTTTCTTTTTCTTTAATAATGAAAGATTGTGCCAAATGTTTAAGGTTTTCTTGTCAATAATTTAAATATCTTTTAATGAGACGCCTCATTATATATATCAAAATGAATTTTAATTCAGAAATTTTATGCATTTCATTATGTTTTTAAAAATAAATAAATTAATAGATTAAAAAAAGACAAAAAAAATTGCATCATGTCATTTACCCATGAGATTATGGGTGAGGCTAGTCAGAAGCTAATGGAGAAGGATGTTGCAGTTTGTTCTCGTATCACTGTTTACAGGGCAGGGCCCACTTTTCAGCTGCGGTTAACACTTGCGTTATGATGTCCTAATTTTGCTACAATGTTGCTAAACTGGACATAACACTGAAAAATTTAAAGTGCAAATGGAGGACAGTGTTCTTGAATAATGACTGAGGTCTAAATGTTCACTCTTTTCCACCAGCTCTTTACCACTTACAGGCCGTTTCCTGGATGTGGCAGTTTAGTCAAGGATGAGGCAGTGGTTTACTCTTAAAAATGACCCTGAAAGTAAGTGGCACAGCAGGTTCTGTCTGCCTGAGATTAGATCTCCCTCATGATATTTAACAATGTTTTATATGCTGTTTTTGCAGTCATATTCTTCTGTAATATAAAACACCAGCATCAAGTTTGTAATGTGCTGTCACCTTAGAAACAAAATCACAGAAAAAGAGGAAAAACAACTCTAGTTTCACTCTCCCTGAAGACTGTTATTACCAGCCAACAAACCCCAAAGGCTTTTGGTGTCGAGCCACAATCTCTATGTGACGCTTTCAGTTCTTGAACCGACCGGCATCAATCAAACTCTGTCATGGGTCGCCATGCTAGTTTAGCATTTGTATTTTGACAGCAAGCCCACATTGACCCCCTCCCTGAGTGAAGCTGATATCATTGTGTAAAGAGTCTCTTACTGTTGTTTGTCTTAAGTACTTAAACCTTTTTGACTGCTGTGCTTTTGAATTTGTGAAAAATGAGGCTTTTCAAGATCAAGGCATTGTGGCTGCATTTAGGATAGTCATGTTGCTGCAGCTGCACCCCTTAAACTTTGTCTCTTTGAGTTTGAAGTGTATTGTAATGTGCTCTTGAAGATTGTATTAGTAACAAATTAAAATGTTCTTCATAATGGCTTCAAAAGACTTGAAATGTTTTTTTTTTTGTCAAATATAGAACAGTCATATCGACTAGTTTTTCGATGCTAATTACAGTGGCCTAGCCCTTTTGATGATTAAAGGGGTGGTTCAGTGGTTTTTTTCTAGACTTGATTGTGTTTTGGGGGCACAGTTTAACATGCTTTAATGCTTCGTTTTTTTGAAAACGCTGTATTTTTCATATATTTTACCTTTATTCTACACCTCTGTTTCCACTGTCATATGAACGGCTCGTTTGACTTCCTGGTTCTATGATACCACTCCCTCCGAAATACAATGTGCTCAGATTGGTTAGCAGGTTGGTAGCTGGCCCAGTGTATTGTGATTCGCTGAAGCGTCCGGAAACGCCACGCCCCTTACCATCCGTTGCTTCAGTGAAAATGTAAATAATGGTGTCTATATTGCTGTATCAAATTGAGCCCGAATTAGACCCAGATGAAGAGGGTCAAGCTGCAATCGCGGCTTTTAAAGGACGTTTCTGAATGGTATTTCATTTTTTTTTTTTTTTTTTTCTGTTGAAGTGTTTAGATATGCTGTCACTGCTGTTTGTTGGCTTTCAATATACGGTTTTATCCTGATTAAAGCTTTACTGTAGCAGAATACATGACTGAGTAGTCGCATTTTTGTAAAGTTAGCGTTTAATTTATAGCATGAACTACTGTTTGTCTATGAACATAGAAGTTTGTTGGTATTTGTTGGTGTTTGTTGGAGAAGTATGCACTAGAATTTAGCTAACTGGCTAGCGAAGCAAAAATGAGTTGCTCTTTGTATATGTCCTTGATGCAACCAAAAATGGCAACAGAACTATATGTTTAAAAGACAATAAAACGTACTTACAGTTTGAAACCAATAAACAGCAGCTTCTGCTTTTAAAGTGGGAACTGCTTCTTTCAGTAAAAGCCTTTGTGCAAATCCAGCATTGAACTCGTGTAGATTCTGGAAGCTGTCTTCAGTGGCGCATCCAGTGTAGAAAATATCACAGATTATAATGGGTTCTATATCTTTTGGCGTGTCGAGCCGCTCGCGTCCGGTGTACACAACTCTTCCGCTTCCATTATGCTGCGCGACATGGCCTCGCCCACTTTGTTGCGTGTTCCCGGGGGTGTGTTTTGCAGGGTTTATGATGTCACCAACCCGGGAAGAAGCTCGTTGTAGTCCAAATCGGTCGTTTTTGTAGGCATTAAACTGCCATAACTTTAAGACAATATCTCTGTTTGCATTGAACTTTCAGCGCTGTAACTTTGCAGATACTGTTTATGCTCAAGCAGCAACATTACACACTAACTAAAGTTAAAAAAGTGAAATTGCAATGAACCACCCCTTTAAAATGTTTTAAAAGCCATTTTATGGCATTTTGTACATTTTTGCTAAGGAGGGCATCTCACAGGTCTTTATAAAGTGGTTTGACTGTACTTGTGTGGATATTTTGAAAAAAATTTACCTCAGAAAGTATAGCAAAACAAAATCTTGCATACAGTGCTGTGCTTTCACATGTCATTCCTACAGTGTTTTCCTGACGGTAGGACGCACATGGTTCACTGTGAGATAATCGAGCCCTGCAGGTCTCTGGCTTATCAAAGCACAGCTCCAAACTCATATCATAGTTTCCATTGAGGATGTGTGGCTGGATGTGAAAGCTACTTTGAAGCTGTAGTAGCTAAAAGCTAGCAGCTCCTTTTAAATTAAATAGCAAAAAAGCTAGTCTACACTACTACAACCTAATAACTAGATAAAGTTTGTGGATAAACTTTAAGTTGGCTTGAAAAAGCCTAGCCAGAAAGTTTGAAGGAGTTTTAAAAGCCTTTCAGTTTGAAGCTTTTCAGATTTGTAGTTTTAAAAGCTAGATAGATAGCTAGATAGATAGTCAGATGAGATAGATAAGAAATGGATAGATAGATAGAGGTGGTCGCTAGGGTGTTGCTATGCGGTTGCTAAGGTGCTCTGGGTGGTCGCTAAGGTGTTGCTATGCGGTTGCTAAGGTATTCTGAGTGGTCGCTAGGGTGTTTCTATGCGGTTGCTAAGGGATCCTGGGTCATGGCTAGGGTGTTCCTGTGTGGTTGCTGAGGTACTCAGGCTGGTTACTAGGATGTTGCCAGGGTGATTTGTGTGGTTGCTAGGCGGTTGCCATGGTGTTCTGGGTGGTTGCTATGCGGTTACTAGGTTGTTCTGGGTGGTTGCTATGAGATGGATAGATAGATTTATTTAGAAAGAGATAGATTTATTTAGAAAGAGATAGATTTATTTAGAAAGAGATAGATAGATAGATTAGAAAGATAAAAATAGAAATATATTAGATAGATTTAGCTTGATAGATATATAGATTAGAAAGATAAAAATAGATAGAAATATATTAGATAGATAGATAGATAGATAGATAGATTTAGTTTGATAGATATATATAGATAGATAGATATATTTTATTTGATAGATAGTATTTTTTTTTAAACCAGTTTATTGAAATGAACCTTCTGAATGAAAATTCTGTAAAACTAACTGAATTCCCCAATGTTTAGATGAGTGTAAGAGGACATTTAGGACAGCATGTTTAAAACAGCGAATTAGCGATGCAGCATTTTGTTTTGCTACACCACTACTCAGTATAAAAAGTATTAAAGCAGCTTTTATATAGCTACTATTTTGTGAAACCAACTGAACTAATGTCATGCTACTGAAAAATTTAAAACTCGCTACTTTTAGCCAGTGTGGATGCAGTACACAAATCAAGTACTTACAGATACCCTAATAAAATATTACTCCAGTAAAAGTATGAAGTACACCTTTTCAATTTTACTTGAGTAAAAGTACAAAGTACTTGGTTTTTAATGTACTTAAGTATTAAAAGTAAAAAGTACTGTTTGATGAATGTTTATTTATTTTGCAATTTTATATACTCCATCCTATACTGCTCAAATACTGTGTATTTTATTTATCAAAACTTGTCACTGAAAACTACTACTGATAATTCAAGTGTACAAACAAGTGAAAATAAAATATACCATATAGTATATAGAAATGAGGAAAAACAAAATGTGAGTAAATGTGTGTTAACAAATATAAACATACAATATACAATAAACAGACATCACATAGGGCAAAATGTGTGAACATTTTAAGAAGAACACTATGCAAACATGCTAGTTTTACATCATTTGAAACTGCTACGGCAGCGGGGAAGATGCATGGGTGAGATACAACAGGATGTTAATAATTGCATTATTTTAACGTTATGTTTTGTTTTTAAATAAAACATACCCTGTTCAGATTGTAATACACAGATGGACATGTCCACATTCAAGCATTTCATATAAATGGCTTAAACATCTCGCCCTTTTACAGCACATTTAAAACAAAAATACTTTGTTACTCTCCACCACCGCTTTAAGCTTCCTAACAGTGCTGTAAACCTATATGTGTTTGATTTGTGTTTATGTTGTGAGTGTGTTCGAATGACAGAGATGCAGTCCGCAGCAGGAACAGGAATGCATCTCGTTTCCTCTTCCTATTCTCGATTAAGTGGACAGGAAGTGCTCTTTTTCTTTTTGACAGATGGTCTCTTGGGTTACAAAGCTGACACAACAGGCTTTGAAGAAAGACAATGTCAGTGGTGTCACTTTCTTTCCTTGAATTTGTCTTTTGTCAGTGGACGTATGTAGGTCACCCCATATGATCTCATGGAGCAGTCATTGTGATGGCTCTATTCAGGGAGGAAGAAGAAAACAGTGACCCTGTGATGTCACGAGATGGGTCTCCGTGATGACTGCAATGCACCGGAATGGATCTGGTCCATGGCCTGAGTCACAAAATCCTCAAAGAATTGACAAGAACAATTTTTAGTATTAAGAATCACAGTTTTGCTCAATGGAACAGTTTGGGAGAGTTGTAGTATTCGTATGTTTTCTGAAGTAGTGCTTGCTTGGCTCTCGTGTGTCAGCCAAGAGTGGCATTTCACAACATGCTGATAAGCAAGATCACATTTGCCTCCGAATCTGAGGGGTATGTGGTCGGTCGTTAAGATTACGAGTACAAATAAAAGCAGGAAAAACGAAAAGTGGAATGTGAAGATTTCATGAAAATGGCTTTTTGCTACAGCCATACATTTTTAGCATTGGACATTTTTTGACTTTGACCAGTAAAAACACTTTGAGACCCTTGCAATCTGTTCCATTCTGTTGCTTTCCATCCAGCTGTTTTGGAACTTATGCTGCACTTAAGCTAGGAAAAGGGGTGTCCAATCCTGGTCCTGGACAGCCAATATTCTGCAGATATTAGCTCCAGCTTGTCCCAACCTACTCAGCCAACATTGCATGGTGTGGCCAATGTAGGCATGATATGGGCTTGAGGTATGGGCCCAACATGGGTTTGTCCATGGGTTCCATGTCGGCCCTATCTGAATTAGCCCCATAGACCCTAAATGTGTTTGTCCATGGCTTCCATGATGGCTGAAATGGAACCCATGGACAAACCGATGTAGAGCCCATACCTCAAGCCCATATTGTGCCTACACTGGCCCCACCATGCAATGTTGCCTGGGTACCGGCCTGGAAATTTCTAGTAATCCTGAAGAGAAGCCCTATTTGATGGCAACTAAAACAACATTCTATTGGTTATTTTAAAAGTTATCTGGAATGCAGCACAAGGTTGCAAGTGGGAAATTTGAACTTGGGAATTCCCTTCTCTGACCTTGTCTGCAATTCAGCATTTTGTCTTACATAAATTCATCCAATCTCAATCAGGTAAACCAAGAATCCAGCACAATGATACAGGGCTTCCTTAAAGGCCCACTGAAGGGCCTTGGGACATTATTCAGTGTGTTGACGTAATTTCCACTGAAACAGGAAGACAGGGCAGGACATATCAAACAGCTCCTATTTTAAATAGCCAATAGCATTTTGTTTATATCACAGCTCGGCCAGAGCTGTTGAGCTCAGTAAAACCTCAGTTTCCTTCTAATCTCTAACCGTTTGTCCTCCTAATCTCCTCCATATATAGCATTCTGTGCAGAATTCAAATGGGTCCAATACTTTTTCTGGTCTGCACCGACTCGTAGATATGATACGCTCTGTGCTATCATGTCTCTGGGCCAGAGCAGACCTTGTGTGCGCTGTGGCAGTTCGCGTGACACTAACGTGAAACCAGATTTCATTCGCCTCAATAGAAAGCATATCTACACTGTCTTAATCGTTCCCTATCCCCTATGCACTATGTCACCATGTAGAAAATAGTAATTGTGTGAACAAGTGATTGATTTTAGCCGCAGCTTCAGTGTCTATTTATAATCTAGGGGGCGGGATGCTTTAGATTCTAGAGAGCATTTGATTGGACAGAAAATCTGATGAGAAGCTGAAGTGTGATGTCATTAAAATCATTGATCCATATTGGCGGAAGTGAGAGACTGTAAGTTTTGAATGCTTATATCTTCTAAATACGAATTTTGTCATTGTTTTGCAGCACTCAAGCTTATAGATAACAGTAAGGCTAACATATTCATACTAAAAGCCAAAAACTTTTGAAACAAAAACAATTTTGATTTCATAGCGACTTTAATACCAATTAGTCAGCTAGTCGTACAGCCTCACTAGTGAATTTTGAAAAGTTTTCATTCCTAGTTAGTTCGACTGTAGTATCCAACCATATCAGGAGTCAAGTCAATGCCTTCACTCCCATTAGTAGTCGCTCTTCATTTTCATAAACTTGAACTGTTCTAAATTTTGTTACAATGGTATCGGTTAGAGGTGTTGCTGATAATCACTAACTCTAATTGAAAATGAGGTTTATTAGTTTGCATTTACACTTTCAGGTTCAATCCCACATTTACATACAGTTGTCAATTTCATTCCTAGCTAATAGACATTCGACTATAATATCCAACTATATCAGGAGTCAACTCCATTGGTCCATTGCAATTTTGTCACAACGGTAACAGTTAGCAGTTACCAATAATCACCAACTCCCATTAAAAATGAATGACTTTCGGTCTTTTTGTTTGTAAATCAGTTTGAGTGCCCCTTTTCTATTTTTCCTGAAATTGCATTAAAGAGAGCTTGTCTTAATTATTGTGAGGTCTTCAGAGAGCTTTGGGAGGAAAGGTTGTTTGGTAAAGGTAGTTTGTGATCCACGTGAGAGTTTTCAACATGACATTTTGCATATTTTGTCCTCATTTGACAGTTAAAACAAAAGATTGACAGTAAGGAACCTGACAGTGCATGAAAAGGTCACAGCCGCTTCCCCGTTCCGTCCATCTGTGTGTTTGGGTGTGTGCAGTCATCACGCCTCATAGGACATCTATGCGTATCAAATCGGTTGCTCTTTCAGTGCTAGATGAACTGAAACCCTCCCATCTCCACACTTATGTCCGTAAGATACAAATCATGATACATGAGGGTGTGACTGTCGATCACTGATGAGATTAGCAGTTTGGTGACTCATACCAGCATATAAACATACATTTTAAACAGATAGTTGACCAGAAAAATGAAAACGTTGTTGTTTACTCACCCTAATTCAAAACCATATGCTTTGTGCAAGTCTTCTGAAAAGATGATAAAATTTTTTCTGAGATATCAGATTGAAATGACTCTTTAAGGAAGTTTTTTCTGTTGTAGCCTTTTCCATGGAAAGATAACAACATACAGGTTTTTGTGATGGAACAACAAGGATGAGTAAATAATCAGTAAATATTAAATAATGACAAATTTTTCATTTTTTTTTTTTTTGTTGAACAGATTTAACATAATTGCTGCTTTTTTTCTTTGAAATGGGTCTGTTTCATTAGAACTTCATAAATTCATAAGATAAATCAGTTATTCAAGCAGTATTTAAAAGTTAGGAAACACCATTTGATGCAGTGACAGGCTGTTTTATATAAACCACATGCTGTTTGTTTAAAAATCTCGTCCTTTCATTCGAGCGATTTCGTCAGCCCATCTGCTCTAGCGATGAGATTGAAAGGACCTTGTATCTTCGCTGAGTGTTTATATGTGTTTGTGCTTTGGCTACGTTCGCTACACACAGAGTTCCTCGTCAACACCGAGCTGGTCGTTCCCAGGGGATTCTGAGTCACTACATCAGATAACCATCAGGCGAGTTAAAAGCAGGTTTTCCTCTAGTACAACGGCAGTGTTTCATTGGGTCAACGGTGGACCGTTAAACCCCGTTTGCCAAGCACGGTCAGCAAACAAAGCACACTAGTTAATGTAAAGCAGTCAATATTTATGTAGCTTTCCTTTTTTCCCTTTTTTTTTTTTATTTTTAATAAATCTTGTGTACTTTACTGTAAAAATGTTTCAGGCATTATTGGAAGCATTTTTCAGTTCTTGTATGCAGTTCATAAGTCCATAGATACAATTAATAACATTGTAATAATGTTAATATATCAATATGCCTGAACATAAAAAATTCATTTTAACAATGTTTTAATCAATGTAAAAAATCATGTTAACTATAAATTAAATGGTAATTTATAATTCCAACAAACAAAATGTACAATATTGCTTTTACAATTTACAATATTTACAATATTACAATGTCCTGTTAAATCAGTTTTTACTATGAGGCAGTTTACAAATACTGTACAAAATACTGTAGAAATTTTATTTATTTTCATTAAAATAATTTTGTAGTGTTGTACAAGCCAATACTCTCCTATAATGATGGATGGGACAATCCAGTTTGTTTGTTTGTTACTTGTCATAATTCATAATGTATTAGATGAAAGACCTTTTATTTGTATTATTTGGTATTAAATTCATAGGATTGTCAAACAATACACAATATAGGCCTGGTTTTACAGACAGGGCTTAGATTAAAGGGTTAGTTCCCCCCAAAATGAAAATTAATTCATTAATTACTCACCCTCATGTCGTTCCGAACCTGTAAGACTTTCATTTATCTTTGGAACACAAATTAAGATATTTTTGATGAAATCCGAGAGGTATATGACTCGTCCATAGACAGCAAAATAACCACAACTTTCAAGGTCCAGAAAGGTACTAAAGACATTGTTAAAACAGTCCATGTGACTGCAATAATTTTATGAAGCGATGAGAATACTTTTTGTGCGCAAAAGACTTGTCTATGAAACCAGGGGATAGTGTTTTATATAGATAAAATATTACATTTTTATATTTATGTAAAATCTAATCTCTCTTTTGGGTTGAATTTTCAATCTGTTATTGTGAGACAAAATTATTCATGCTTTGAAATAAGATTTTGGTCCATAAACACAAATAAAACTGCTGGTAAACTTGCTTTTATTGGACTATAAGCACAGTCATGTCTCCCCTCCCCCTTTTAGTAACTCTGTGGCTTTTTTTATACTAAAGTAATTAAGACATTGCCTGCTCCTCAATGTGCAAACTATCCATCCTAAATAGTATGTGACATTAGTAATATTCAATACTATTTAGGGTGGATTGTATGCACATTGGGATGCAGGGAGTAATTAGGACCATATCCTCATTATGTCATGCCATGTGTAAGCTAGGTGGGTGAATGAAATTCACTTTGTTTTGGGCAGAGAGGCTTGTATTGGCTGCTACATAACAGCACAGAGATTATTCTCCATTCAAAAGTGCACAAGTGAAGTACCCTAGTAATCACTGGCATGAATGTGTTCATGTTCTTAGGGCTTGTCAGTCACTGCAGTGGCCCTGAGGGGCTTTATCATTTATTGAAAGGATTCCCAGGCACCATCTGTTCTGGCATAGATCAAGCACAGGGATACTCACATACTGAGATGGTTTACTGAACGCTCATCTGCCCGTTATTCTGTCAAATATAATTTGTCAGCCGTTCAAAGTGGACTTCCTCATCTTTTTGATCACTCTTTTGAGTTCAGACCATGTCTGGCAACCACAGCAGCTGCCACAGGTGTATCTCATGTACACCTCATTTAAACCCCGTAGGGCTGCACGGTTTTGGGAAAAAATTGACGTTATTTCATTTTTCTTCGATTTTTATATTAGGGCTGCAGCTAACGATTATTTTGATAATCGATTTAATCTGTCGATTATTTTTACGATTAATCGAATAATCAGATGAAAAATCAAAAAATTGTATGTTAACATTTTTATTTTATTATTAAATTTATTTTAATTCATTATTTTAAAGAATAGTATTTTACATCCTGCCCAGTGCTATCCATAAAATGTAAGTTATGCGCTGAGGAAAACACGTGAAATGCATTAAACTGCACACGCATCTGTCAAAGCACGACAGGGCAAGGCACGGTAAATGCTTATGCTTTTGTTTGAAGCGCTTATGAATATAAAGCATTCTCATGTTTCGGACAACTTGGATCATGTTCCTTTTCTTGGAGCAGCTCACTCTGTGTCCGCTATTTTCCATATGCGTTTTGTCCATAGAAATGGGTTATTCACTACTGTAAAGCGACGTGACTGGCTGATGGTTTCCGAGCACAGCACGCAGATCCGACTAATCGATAATCAAATTCATTGTTGATTATTTTCATTATCGATAATTATCGATTTTATCGATTAGTTGTTCCAGCCTTAGATTATATATTGTGAAATGAAAAAATACGGGAAGTTTCACCAGATTACTTGCATAGCTCTATTTAGAAAGAACTAATAATTCTAGAATGATTGGGGTTATTTTGTTGGTGAGTGTATTTGCATAGAAAAATTAAAACATTTTTACTCTGAAGACTTTTTTTTTAAAGTGCGAAATCCTTTAAGTTTACTGTTTACAAGAACCAACTCTAACCATAAAGTGAACATAAGTAAAACAGCTTTTTTTAAAAAAAAACAAACAAAACAAAACAAATTCCACTTGAGTTTAATAGGCCACATTCACACGGTTTTTGATAATAAGCATGATTTTATTGTGATTATTATTATTAAATATATTAAACAAGATTTTTATTTCACTGTAAAATTACAATACTACAATGTATATTTTAATTTCTTCATATTCAAACAGTATGTAATCAAGCTTTTATTTTGGCAGGTTGCCATCAAATACATAAATGCATTGGTGGTTTTAGAGTGAAGGCACTGGATGTTCATTTATACGCGTGTAGCTCACAGCGTATCAGAACAGCTTGATTCACTGTAAATGAACCAAGACTCAACACTGTATCATGAACTACAACTACGTGTGTAAATTATTTGCTTTACTCTGAAACCGGTAGCATATATTTGCTTAAATAAATCACGCTAAGCCATATCTTATATTTGATATATCGTGCAGCTGTAATTTCCCAGATTAGTGCAGTAATATTGTTCATAATTCATAAAAAAACATCAGCCAATCAGATTGGTGCTGTTAATTTTTAGCCAGCACTTGACATCTTTGTACGCAACATGCATCAAGCAGCCAGCGAACGGGCTGTGGGTGTGCCATCTGAGGTTGAGGCTAGCATAATGATGGTGTAGGCTACCAAAGTAAACCCCAAAATTTCAGCACATTCCTCTCATAAGCCCCATGATGCTCAGGGTGACAAAAAGAGCCAAACACAGTTGTGAGAGCCTGTGAAAATCAGAGCTGACAGAATCACACTAACAATCCAGTGTTGCGTAAGTGTCCCGTTTCCCACAAACGCTGTGGTCTGAGTTTTTTAAAATAGCTGGGAGCTCACTGGTCTGCAATAAAACTTTTGTTTTGGTTGCATCAGAAATGCGACTAGCCCGCTTGCATAAGTTGCAGAGCAGGAATCACCTCGCTTCAGGGGCCACTCGCTGTCTGTAGGACAACACGGGCCAGACACAATTATGTAAGTACTGATGTTATCTAAGTGACCCTGAACCCCATTGGCACGGTGAAAAAAGCATACCAATTATAGGCATGTAGCGTAACAGGATTAAACAAATTTGAGTACTGAACATTAACTTTTAGTTTCAGTTGGTTTCTAACTGTGTATCTATAAAGGTTCTTTATTGGCATCTATGGATCCGTGAAGAATCTTTAAAGGGATAGTTCACCCAAAAATGAAAATCAGGCAGGCAATCTGCTTGGTTACAAAATTCATCCAAATATCTTTCTTTGTGTACAGCAGAACAAAGAATTTTATACAGGTTTGGAACAACTTGAGGGTGAGTAAATGATGACAGAATTTTCATTTTTGGGTGAACTATCTCTTTAATAACATCCATGGAACCTTTCCATTACACAAAAGGTTCTTTATAGTGGAAAAGGCTAATTATTATTAAAATGAACAAAATGGTTCTTTTAAGAACCTCTCACTGAAAGGTTCTTTGGGAACCAGAAATGGTCCTTATTTGGAACCTTTATTTTTAAGAGTGTGGCATAATCAGACATACAGAGCAAAATGATTCATAGACTTGCTGCATTTACTACCCACTGTGTGGTTGACCTAGCAGTGTTTAGACAGATGTGTTGGTACAGACGATAAAGATGGTTATCACATGCTGCGGAACTCCCCGAGGGCTCTAGACTGGGTCAGTTTGATGGGTTTTTCCCCTCAAATGAACTGGAGGTCTGTCTGTCTCTTGGATTTCACCCACAAACATTTGACAATAACGATAAATGTGACTGCACCTTAACTTTAGTGGTACCAATAACCATTAATATACAACCATTTGTTATTGTTATTAAAGTGCTGTTATCATAAACAGTTTGGTCCACCCGTTGAGTCTGTCCATTGTCCACAGAGGGTAGCAGTTTGTGTTGTCTGATCAAAGAAAACTGTATAATGCTTATAAAACTGTTTAACTAAACAGAATATAGGTTAAAGAACCATTAGCACCCAGGACGATAACTAACGATAACTATTAGGGGTGCAACAACAATATATTGTCACAATATATCACAATACAAAAATGCAACAATATGTATCGTGGATAGTGACAATTGTGTATAATTCACCCAAAATGAAAACTACTGTGTGAGGGGAAAAAATTCAAGTTTTCAGAGTTTTAGTGTCAGTTATACATTGAACTATATATAATGTTTAATATAATGTATAATAATGCAATGGGGGAATATTTGTGGGAGCTGATAATGCCAAATGTCTTGTGTTACCAGTAAAAAGTGGCCTACATTATTTTAAATATATCTAGTCAGTGACAGAATGCAGGCATATTCGTATTTTTCTGTATTTTAAGCTTCAGAATCATGAATATTTTTATTCTGGTGTCACCACTGTCCTGTGCATTGGGTTACCAGCACCAAGTCCAAGCCTATTCATTTCCACCCCCAATGTAATACTAAATTTAGTATTTTAAATCAACAGTTAATAATTTGTTAACCTTTTACCATATGTCTTAAATTATCGCAAAAATACCGTATTGTGAGTTCAGTATTGTGATATGTATCGAATCGTGACATGAGGGTATCGTTACATCCCTAATAACTATACATTTTTAATACTCATTCTAATTCTGATAATAGGGAAGTCCACAGCACAGCTATAACGATAACGACAAAGAAGAACTATATCGTTGGAATCACTTTTAGAAAAAAAAAATTTCAGCTGATGGAACACTCTGACAGCCAATCAAAATACACCAGAGTCTAATTCCCTGAGCATTTAAAACGGCACACGACAAAAATGCAGTGCACTTATGTAGCAGACTTCAAGTGGTAACCACCGGACACCACGGAAACACAACCACACCACAAATGGGATGATGGATATGCAGATGGATTTATTCCTTAAATAGAGTAGCGTGAGGCAATATTAGTATACACATCAGAAGGCCTACTCTCTCATTCCTCTGCTTCTCCGTTCGCATACACTGTGCGTCTGAGCGCGAATGCTTAAAGAATTATATAGAAATGATATATAATATTTAACATGAGTAAATGTAGTGTTCAATTATCTCACATAACATGACCGCGCAAATAAAAACGTAATAGTAAATACATAACATTTGTAAAAGTTAACATTCAAATATGCTGTAAACTCGTAGGAATGCATATGTAACGTACTATAAACTCTAAATTGCATCAAAATTTGATTGTTAAACCACTGTGTACAATAAAGTTCTTTTTTTGCACGAACACACTGTCATTGCATGAGATTATAACACGAGGCAATTAGTATAGGGATTGCCTAGTATACACTGAAGTACACATGCATTCTAAATCAACTTGCGAGTAAATTCACAAATTACACAATAAACATTTAAATTAATAATCACAGATTGAAACAATATACCTTAAACAGAGTAGCGTGAGGCAATATTAGTATACACATCAGAAGGCCTAACGTTACTCTCTCATTCCTGTATGGAAAGATACACGTGCAAACGAAACACTACTTTTAACCATAGACTGTAAAAAAACATGGTTAAAAGTACCACTTTCAAGGAAAATACGCTAATCACACGGATACAAATTATGACAGAAACTCTTAACAATGTTTTAACATCATAAATGTAGTGATTACGATACAAAGAGACAGTTAATGCAGGATAAACAAGAGAGAAACTACCTCTGCTTCTCCGTTCGCATACACCGTGCGAACGCTTAAAGGAGAAGCGATATATTTCCCTTTGGTGTCTCACTAATTAAGGCCCCACCTACAACATTGATAGGAACTCCTGATCGGAACCATTGAAAATAGAACTTAATAAAAATTAGTTTAATACAAGTTTTGCTGTAGTTAACTAAATATACAGAACATTTCTCTTTAGACATGAAAAAATATCAAATTAAACAGATGTCTCAGTCAACTAGCTACGCTTACAATAAACCAAATGTTATTATGTGTCGTGACGTGTGGGCGAAGCTAATATAGATATTGTTATAGTTATTGTTCTCTGTGTGAACAGGCCCTAAAGGGTTAGTTCACCCAAAAATTAAAATTATGTCATTACTCACCCTCATGTCGTTCCACACCCGTAAGACCTTCGTTCATCTTGGGAACATACATTTCATCAAAAATATCTTAATGTACTAAAGACATCGTTAAAACAGTCAACGTGAAGCGACGAGAATACTTTTTATGCTCCAAAAACAAAACAAAAATAATGACTTTATTCAACAATATCTTCTCTTCTGTGTCATTCTCATGCATAGTTTACGTCCAGCGCTTCCAGGTTCTACGTCAGAACGCGACTCATTATTGGCCGGCTCTTGCGTCGGCATCACACACCTATCATGCTGCTCACGTGTGCAGCTTTGGCCAATACTGAGCCGGCATTTGGACGTAAACACGGAAGCCTTCACTGTGCTTACTGCAGCAGCTACGTATGGATAATGACAGGGAAAAGAAGATTTTTGAATAAAATCATTATTTTCGTTTTGTTTTTGCACACAAAAAGTATTCATAAAATTAAGGTCGAACCACTGCAGTCACGTGGACTGTTTTAACGATGTCTTTAGTACCTTTCTGGACCTTGAAAGTGTTGATTATACTGCTGTCTATGGACGTGTCATATACCTCTCGGATTTCATCAAAAAAAATATTAATTTGTGTTCCGAAGATGAACGAAAGTCTTACAGGTTTGGAATGACATGAGGGTGAGTAATTAATGACAGATTTTTTTTCATTTTTGGGTGAACTAATCCTTTAAGTTAGCAGGCTAATTGTTTAGCAGTGTGCTAAGCTTGTACGTTGAGAGATTACCTTGCAAAACGTGCATTAACTAAACAGTTAAAAAAACCAAAAAAAAAACCAGGAAGTGTTAGTTCTAGAATGCAGTTACCCTCATACCCTGTAATGAAACTCTGAGATTTGAAGAAGAGGAGCGTAAAGCATGTTTAGCACTATTCCTCAAGGTTTGTGTGCAGGAGTTATCATTTTTAAGATTCAAAGAGTTTTGCCTGGCCTACTTTCAGTGTTTTTTCCATTTATCGACTGAGGGGCTTTTCTGGGGAGTTGACTGTCTACGTTTTTTAATCTTTTGGCTTTCGTGTGCATTCCAAGCGTTTGAAGAGATAACAAGTTACGTCGTATCAGGGAGGAAGTGCACCTAGTTATTTGGAAAGCTTTGAGAGAAATCTACTGAAGCCGATGTTTTCTTTCTTTCTTCCAGCTGCAGCGTTTATCACTTTGGATGATTATGTGTTTATGTTTGTTTATTTCAGGTGATCCAGCAGCGTGAGCACTAACAGGCGGTGCGGTCTCAGGCTCCCAGCAGGTAAGTCTAAATAAAGCTCATTCCCACAGTGAGTCTTCCAATTGAACCTTGACTCACGACACATTTTCATTCAGCGCGCAGCGAGACGTGCCTTCAGGGTACGACCTTTTGGTTGAATCTGGAGATGCTTTTAGATTGGAATGTTTTCAGAGGCTAAAAGTGAAAATGCTGTAATGTTTTGAAATTTTTCTGTTAACAAAATTGTCACTAGATTTTGAAGGTCAATTTTTTGGTGTTGGCATTTTTTGACCACAGTAATTTTAGCAAAATGGCTGAACAGGCAGATGCTGATAATCTCAAAACGGTCAAATATTGGCGAATATATTGGTGTATGACTTGTCAATATTGATATAAAATCAATCATAAATAAATTATAAATCTTGTTACTTATTACTTTGAATACTTTCTGAAGGTTTAGAAGTTGTAAAATATTGTGGAAAGTTGTACAATTTTTGCCGACTTTTGTAAAATATAACTAGAATAGACATTTATGCCTATAGTTCCTTCTCTTAAGCCTAGCTTCAAGACCACATCTAACACGTTGTCTGTGTTATTGTGCTCATTTTACATAACTGATCAAATACTATGTGCATCAGGTAGCTACAGTTCCAAAATTCAGTTCTCACGCAAACTTGCATGACTTTTCTAAGACTTTTTGTTAGTGCGACGAGGAGCCATATATATTTGGCCATAATTGACTGCTTGGTCCATTTAATATAATCTGTACTGTCAGCTTTGATAAAGTTGTTGTTGTTAGATTTGAGTAAACATAAAATTAGTGTGTGTTTGGATACCAGAGTCTTTGAATATCATGTCATATCATTCGACTACTAGTGACAGCATTTTCAGTTTGAAATGTTTAGTCCCTGTTTCTACAAAAATGGGCACTTTGTGAATGGTTGGTCAAGTGGTGTTTTGGGCCTTTTTCTGAGTAAATGACATGGATGTAGTCACGACGACCTGGCGAGACATTTTACAGTCCTGGAGCAGGAATCGCTGACGGCTGTAATGACCACAAACCCAAAACCGGCAGTTTACAGCCTCCCCTCTCTGTTGCAGTCTCTCTCTTTTTCTGAGCTCTTGTGATTAATTTAACATCGCTGCAGTTCTTCCCGGTTCTTCGGCCGCTGAGAGAGAGAGAGTGATGACGGCGCGTCCCTGAGCATTAGCAAGCTTTACAGGACTGTTGGGAGACCCCTTAGAAACGAGGTTTAAAATGCTTGGATTACACTTCCTGAGTGATTTCTGACGTCTGGGAAATGCAACTGAAGCCCTGTAGATTTACTAGTTAGGTTTGCTGGGCTTTAGTGGCATAAAATATAAATGTAAACAGTTGACTTGAGACGAAGGCGAGGTGGTTTTTGTTTTTGAGTTTCCCTAAATCTCTTCTTAGGGTCAATAACTTATTTTGAAGTGTTGTTTTGGGGTGCTTTTGTGAAGAGATTTATGAAGAATTCTTGGTCTCTTGTTACAATGATGTTGCAATTCAGGGGCGTTTGAGGACACAGACAGAGAATGATGGGCAAATGAACAGTGTGTGTGCAGTCGCTCTATTCAAAGTAGCCTCCACTCGTGTTGCTAAGTATGAAAAGTTTATTCATGATGTGCATGTTCAGTGCACAAATGATGTCTAGAGGACTCACTAAATGTTTTTTGCCTATTTTAGTCGTCTACCAGACAAAAATCTTACATTTGATTACTCAGTAATAGCACACCTCTCATCAACTCATCATAGTATAGTTGGTTGTGTTTTTTTTTTTTTTTTTTTTTTTAATTCAAGGTTTTTCCATCATTTAAAATTATTTTAGTCACCCCAAATGATTCCTGATTAACAGTTTAATAGCTTTATTGTTATTGGCCAGCTATAAATGTAAAACAGAGACAAAGTAAGCAAACTGAAAATGCCGTATTAAGTTTATTAATCACTAAATTAGAATTAATGATAGAAAATAGTTATTTATACACAAAATAATTTTTTAATGGACAAATAAAAAATGCATTCAACAGTAATCACTTTTTTTTTTTTATTTTATTAATTATTTTATTTTAATCATTAAGTCACATTTGGGCTCCCGTATAAAACATGCCATTGTTGCTGATTTGGCAAAGATAGATTTCCGCATTTCAGATTTTTTGCTCCATTGTTTCTGTATTTTTGGTATTTTCCAATTGGTCTTTTTTACTCTGGATAGACTCTGAAGTCATTGCATAAAAGTCATTTTCAATTTTCTTTTTGTTTTATGATGGTCTGTGGTATGTTTATGATTGTGAAGTCATCTGTGATCCTTTCCACACTATTGGTGTAATGATCTGTCGCCGAGGTCTTAGTCTCGCTTTACTTGCTGTATGTGATTTTTGGCTAAACCCACTTAATGCGACAGCTCTAATCAGGGTTACTGGTAAAGTGGATTTGGGTCGTGTTGTTATCATAATCCCATAAATCATAGTTCAGTTTAAGCAATGTGGATTTTGATGTGAAAAAGCACGCTGAGGGACTATAGAGAGCTGTTTTGGATGATTTGTTCACCGTTTTCCTCAGATTCTAAAGCAGTGACGCATAATGAGCAATTGTTTGTAGAGTCCAAAATGACACTGTCTCTTTCTCTGCCTCTCTTTCTTTCTCTGCCTCTGACACAATTTCACGTGTTTTATATGTTAATGAAAGGTGAATAATGTCTTGAGAGCAGTCCAAAAATTCATAGGATTTTGAACGACAAACAAACACGATTTCTGTCTGCAAATCCCTTTAACTGAGCACATCAGAGTCTCATTGGCTGCTCTCTGCTGCCTCATTCTCTGGCTGGACTGCAGAAAACGTCCCAAATGGCTCCTCAAGCCTACACTTTCCTCCCTAGCCCCTCTCCTCCCTTCTTTTCTGTCTCTTTTGCTCTTTTTCACTGCACACGCATACACAAAACCCCTCTGAGCACTGATATCTCTCCCCACCTCCGTTATGATGTCATTTATGCATTACTTTGGGAGTTTAAACAGACAGGGTATGAAAGTATTTTACCATGCTACTAAAGTCAGTAACTGGACATTCTGTCCAAACTGAGTGGAGTTGCGAGTTAAATCCTTTGTACTCATAATTTTGTATGTGAAATTGAAAGATTTTTGGTAAGGTAAAAGTACAATTTTAAGATATTTTAAGATATTTGGCAGGGTTGGAACTTTACCTTATCTTAATGAGACAGTGATTAACTGAATTAGTTAAAAATGTACTTTCACCTGATTTTTCTGAGTACAATTTATTTTTATGCTTGTTTAGAGTATAGTGCATTTACTTTAGCAACATGCTAACACCTTAAGACCCCAATATACTTAAAGCATAATCAAAGAATGAACTGATGTAATGTCTTTTTTCGAACAAAATCAGGCCAAAACAAAATTCTTTGGAGCTCATTTCTGAAGTTTAAAACAGCTTGCCAAGCAAACTTTCCAGAAAAATTGACTCTGGCCGGTAAACACTTTTGAATGTGGTGGTAACATGTTGTACCTTGACAAAGGCTGCTTGTCTGCTGAAATGAAAAATGAGTGTACAGTTATAATGTCTTTTTATAAAGTTAATTTCTTTAACTTGCACATCCAAAAGGTGTGCATTTGGTTAAGCTATTGCTCTATTTAAGAAACACTTTTGAACTGCCATTGGTCCGTGGCGATTATGTAATAGGATTGTGGGATATCAAAGGCAGTAAAGGATACATCTACGCTGCCTTCAGAAATCGATCAGATGAAGGTATCTCAGAATACAGGAAGTGAAGCTAACTTTGGATTCAGATGTGCCTTAATGCCTTCCTACCTTGGAATGCTTCCTCCAGTGGCAGCATTTTTGAACTTTTGGATGCAGCCAAAGCCTTTTAAAGTACACTCCATTTGATAATGTGCATGAATACAGGCACTCCACACAAATGAGCACACCAGAAAGCTTCATCTTTTTCCAATGATTGTGCTGTTTAACCCCCTCACACAAATGTTTGTCATTGCATGCGTCTGTTGTTGTTGTGTCTCCAGTACTGTTGTTGTTTTTTTTCATTTTTTTCCTTTACTTTTTCAACTATGAAACAACAGCCAGTGTTTCCAACTTGTGAACCAATTAATTCGTGCTAAAAACAAATTTCTCCATTAAATCAAAATGGACAATTCTATTTTTTTTTTTTATGAAATATTGCAGTATGTATTATAAATTAGTTGTCCATGCACATCATTTTTTTTAATTCACGTGCTCTTAATGTCCCCATAATCTTTAATCAAAATCACTTCCCCTCCCTCTTGCATTGACATGTCTTTTCTGATGATGTGTTTACTGGTGAGAGGGCAGGGCAACCTGTCACTCACATGAGATCCACCAATAGCAAACCACAACCATCCAATCAATTCCCCATGGACAAAATCAAGTCCTGCCTTACATTTTTTTTTTATTGTTCGTTTCACTCTGATAAATAATAGGGATGAAAAGACTATCGCAACTTCCATTTTCAACTTAAAGGGTTAGTTCACCCAAAAATTAAAATGATGTAATTTCTTACTCACCCTCATGTCGTTCTACATTAGGGATGGGCATTTCAAGAAAAATAATATTCGAAGATCGCTGAGAGTTATTCTATTATTATTCGAAAATCGCACCCCTCCCCTGCACAAACACACAGAGAGAGTGGGAGAGAGACCATTCACGCTTTCAATCTGTATTGATAAACTGTTTAATTCATTGGGGAATATGCTGTCTTACTCAAGCCATATAATGATTGTAATGTGCTGAAACGTATTAATATGTTCGTTAATATAAGCGAAAGTAAAATCCGCACGGTCATTCATAATGGTGCGAATCAGAGCGAGCGTTTTCAATTAATTCCGTTGAGCTTCCATAGGAATTAACTGAAAACGCTCACTCTGCGCCAGTGGACACACACCATTATGAATGACCATGGGGATTTTACTTTCGCTTTCAAATTAGCCAGTTCGGGAGCGGCGATTGCTGAATGGTGGGTTCATTATTATTCTTAATGAAAAACACAACAACAAAACAGTACAATGACAAACTGCTTAAATGGGCGCTTTTACATTTCGCTTTGAAACCAAATCTACCGCCGTCGTCTTGTTAGTCAAGAGTGAGGTGAAATCTGACTCCTGCTGCTGATCTGTGCTGCGACTCTCGTTCGGCTCACGTTGAATTGAGCATACACGTTTGGTTTTTAATTGTAGTGTCTGTTCTCTAACTGAACTAAATGATTTTTATTACTATAAAGAATCAAAACGACAGTGGAGGCGGTGCCGCGGTGGGCAAGTGATGGTACTGCGTTGTTCCTGAACACCGGCAACACCGACTATCGCAGCAAGCCTACTTCTCAAGCCATAATGATTTCAGGCTGCCTAAATGCATTATAACATTGTGAACAGCCTGAATGACGGCACTTGTGTCATGTGAACATTGATTTTAACGTCTCCATTATATACCACGCTAGTCTACAGTTTGTGTGTGAGACAATGTGGTGTTCTGTTGTCTGAGAGTTGGTTGACAGCTTTTTAGGTACGTTATTGGCAGCACGCACCACCCTCTGGTTACATGAACGTGTCACCATTAAAAACATGAGGATTTTTTAGATGACAATCTCACAACCTATTTGATATTCTATAATTAAATCAACTAATCGAATATTTGAAAATCGTGACACATCCCTATTCTACACCCGTAAGACCTTTGTTTATCTTCGGAACACAAATTAAGATATTTTTGATGAAATCTGATGGCTCAGTGAGGCCTGAAATCACCCATCACTAGATATTGTTACATAAAGTCACTATTTTGTTATTTTTGGCGCACAACAAGTATTCTCGTTGCTTTATAATAATAAGGTTGAACCTCTGTAGTCACATGAACTGTTTTAAATATGTCTTTAGTAGCTTTCTGGGCGTTTGAAAAAGGGAGTATTATTGCTGGCGATGCAGGCCTCGCTGAGCCATCGGATTTTATCAAAAATATCTTAATTTGTGTTCCGAAGATGAGCGAAGGTCTTACAGGTGTAGAACGACATGAGGGTGAGGAATAAATGACATAATTTTCATTTTTGGGTGAACTAACCCTTTAATGTAGACAGCTAGGCAATCTAGCTTTTGGAGCGGAGCCTGTGTCTTACATGGGTAGATAAGATTGTAAAGCTGTTGATTTCTCTGCTCTGTGGTCTTGTAATGTAATAAGAGCCTGTCTGCATAAAAGGACTCACTCCCACTCAATACAGTCTGTCGAGTGACTTCACTGCTCTAGTATGTTGAAAACACAGTTAAAACTCAGACACTTAGTATTGAGGGTGGGATTATTGTGTGTGTGTGTGTGTGTGTGTGTGTGTGTGTGTGTGTGTGTGTGTGTGTGTGTGTGTGTGTGTGATTTATCCAGTTGGGTGTTTCCTCACAGGCAGCAGCTTAGTTAACCATGATGGCTCAAGGAACTGCACTGCACCGTTGCTCTGCTGCATGTAATTTCATGTACAGTATGTTTGCATCTGTGTTTACCGAAGGCAACTTTAAAGGGCCCTTTAGGCAGTAAACCAAAGGTTGTTGCGCACTTACTGGAATCTATTTTATGGAGAAAAAAAAGAAAGGTTTTGTTTGTCTGAGTAATCTGTAGTAATAGCAGTGATCGGTCATGAAAATGTTAATTGCATGAGTTGACGTCAACATGACTTTTTGAGAAGTCTTGTTTTCTTCAAAACAAAAAGTTGCATCATAAATGACGTAAGCGTGTGAGTGCGGGCCAGTTAGGGAGTGGGGAGGGGGGACATTCACGCCAGGGCACGGTACAAGGTGCATGGTGTGAGTATACCCTAAATCCCTACATTGAAGATAATAATAAAGATAATAATAAAAATTAAAAAAAAAAAAAAAAACAGAAAAGAGGAATGTTCTGCATGAACACATACATTCACTCTGGACACAGTTACCTGTTACTGTCATTTCTTTATCCTGTAAATGTAAGATGTCTTACATTTATATTCATTTACATGCTGTTATCCCTTTACAGTTACCACTCTCATAAAATACTTGAATTACCTGTTGACTTTTAAACCTGAATTTAACGTCCAACAACAGACATTTCAGCAAAATTAATATTTATATATTAATATAGTCTCACTCTCTAATGCATCCTGTTTGACGCGCATTCAGTAAAGTTTTGAAGTTTAATGCAGACAGTCAGGACAAGCTTTAAGCAAAATGAATTTGTAACACTTACAGATAAGGATATAACTGTAAAATGAAAGTTTTGCTCTGAGGAAACATATCACATGCAGCACACTGACAGGGCAAGCAATGTCAAACATTATGCATATGCATTAGCTTGAAACTTAAAATAAAGAATTCTCATGTTTTGGGCAGCTTGGATCACGTACCTTTTCCAACAGCAGCTCACTATTGTTTAGATAAATTTTGTCCATATGAATGTGCTATTTAGTGCTGTAATTTGACACGACTGTCGGAAGTTTTACGCGGACGGTGGGCAAACGCGACTAATCGATAATGACATCCGTTGTCAACGTTTTTTATTATCGATTATTATCAATTTAATCGATTAGTTGTTGCAGCCCTATATGTAACACTGCAAGTTATCACAGGAGATTTCGTCTCTTAGCCCTACTTTTTGCTCTTTTGATCACGTAACATATGGGTCTACATTACATCTCTGTTATCCCGAAACACACAACACAACAAACACATCTCCGATCACGGCCTCCTCCATCCTCCACTTGTTGACGTTAGTAAATGCAGCGCTTGTATGACGCTGCTGTCGGTCGCTTCAGAGTTCCTACTTCCGGTGCAAATGCAACCAGGAAATTGGCCCTTGGGGGAAATTATTTCTCAGCAAACCACCCTGGTGTCTAGTTCCTATAACTACATGGTGCGTAAGGGGCTAAAGTTCTGGTTTGACACCTAGCACGTTTCTCTTACATTTTTGAGATCTCGTCGAGCACTGCAGATGAACTTTTGCCTTTAGCAGTTGAAATGAGCTATTGTATTCTTTTTCGTGTTTTTCTCTGCTAAATTTGAGCTTGTCTCACACGGTCCCCTCCCTGCCTGATCTGATACGTTGTGTATCCCCATCAACAGACACATTGTGCTGGGTGCTGATCTAGTGTGCAATGATGCATTTGGCTTCTCTGGCTGGGCAACCAGGGCAGAGAGATGCTCAAAGGACTGTTTTATTGGTGCTCCCCCTCTCTCAGACACTTTCTTGATTGTTTTGAGGTTGCCAGAGGAGGGTCAAAGCAACCTGCTTCCAACCTGCCAAGACCCCAGAAGCTCTCTGATATAAAACTGTGGTAAATTACTCTCTCTGTAATAGATTCACCCTGAAGCCATGTCCATCACCTTGCTTGTACTTTGAACCTTTTGCAACAGCCTTCACAAATCACAATGAGGCCTAATAATTATCTCAGATCTCAAACACAGTGTTTTATTACACATTTTCTGTCATCTGTGTCTTGGCACAGGAAACATAAATGACCATCGACTCGGTCCAGCCCTTTTAATCACCCTCAATGTTTGACTTATCGGCCCTGTCCAAAAATACTGTTTATCTAACACCAACCCTAAATCTGGCACAGAAACAGGAAAAGGCCTGTAAATATGGTTCTGTTTCAAAAAATGTAACTTTTCTTGCCAATAATAGAGGTTTCATAACCGTTTCTAGGGAAAGGCGTCGCAATCTTACATTTTTAAAAGCTCAGTTTTTTTAGATGCCTGTAAAACTTTGTTTAGGATTCTAACTACTTAAATTTTCTCAATACTAAGTATGATGGTGATGATGAGCTTTTTTCTGTCTTTGTGGAGAAGTACAGCTGCAAATTCTTCATGTTTAGTCAATGTCAGTGCAGTTGAATAATCCCCAGATATGTTAATCCAGTCTTTTTGTTTCATGTGCTATTTTGCAAGCCCACTAAAGGCCCAAATCATTGATATAATGCTTGAGTATGCAGTACACCACTTGCTAGTGTCGATTAAACTCTGATAAAGTTAAATGTAACATCATTGAAGTGAAATTCAACTTTATAAAGGTTGAACAAATTCTGCCTTTTGGATGCAATCTAGATAGGTGCATAAAGTATGCACTGCTTGGGTGGCAGCCTGTGATTTCTTCCCATACATATCGAAGTGTACACTATAGGTCATGCATGCTTGGTGCCTGATTGCTTTTTATGTGGCATTCACACTTCATTAACAAGTTGGCCAGTCAAATATGTCAGAGAGCACTATATTTTATAATTAATAAAGGCAAGATGTAGCCGTAGGCTACAAATTGACTGTTAATTTTTAAAAGACTGTATGTCTATACCTCACAGCCTCATTTTCATCATTAATTTCATCGTTAAATTAAGTCTGGCGTCTAACCTACTAAGGTCTATAGATATGCAGCATGCAATTAGCTAACTGTTAAATTTGGTTGCAACATTGCTGCAATGTATAATGTGTGAATGTTTTTAATTTATTATTCATCCCCATTGGAAAAGATTTTAAGTGTGGCCATTACTCAAGTAAACTGATTTTACTTTCTCCTACAGCGTTATTTAAATTCCATTGAGCTGCTTATTCCTGGATAATTTTTCATACACACAGGATGCAGAAAATGTAGATTAGTCTAGCGCCCAAGTCAGGTGTTGTGGTGGCCATCTTGGTTACACCCTAAGCAGCTGATTTCTATTTACAGCTGTATAGCTGTTGTTTAGTTGAATGGGAATAACTTAAATCATGAAGACTGTATATCAAGATTATATGTCAATAACATATTTCAAATCAGCCAAGAAATGTGACAAAGAAAAATTAAAAAATGTAGCTTTTTTTTTTTTTTTTTTTTTTTTTGGCTCAAATCATGCCAAAAAGTTAAGTTGATTGGCTCTTATAACTTATATTCCTAGCCACTATTTTGAGCCCTGTAATGTCTGTAATATTATGGTGCCAAGATATGAATGGGGCCCCAAATTTGGATTCTATACCCTGCCCCAAATCAAAAACCTACATATGTCTGTGATATTCTGGTGAAGAAATATGGTAGGGTCCTCTGAAGGCCTCTGGGGCCACACATGTCATGGGGCGTCTGCTTTTCTGATGTCCGGTATCTGTATATCAGTATAGGCAGGTTTATGGTGTTTTAAATTTTTAGATTGTTGTGCCTAAGGACACCCGTGCCAGACACGCAGTTGGCTTGGATTCAGAAAAATCCAGAACTTGTCCTCAGTGACTCTGATTCCAAAGCATTAACTATCACAGAATTTTTGTTGCGTAACTCTCAATACGTTAGCAGAATCTTCCAGCTTCTTGACAACTTTTGGACTGCAACATACTTCCCCTCCTACATGAATAATTGGTTGCATATTGATTTTTATCGTCCCCCGAGAGGCCCACACTAGCAGAGGCCCCACTGAGGGCTTTCATTTGGGTTTTCTGGGGTAAATAGTACACAGTCATACTTTATCCTCCCATAACTGTTGTTCTTCACTGTCTCCTTTGGTCAGCACTCCCTAGCAGAGCTCGGCAGTTCACTGTGCAATTAAAAAGACATCAGGAACCACCGGTTGTGTAGGAAAGAGCTCCACGTGGATGTTTTGCTTGTATTAGGCTGTCCTATTTTAGATGATTGATTGCCTTTTTTTTTTTTACATTTTGTTTACATATACAGTGCTTGCTTTGGTCTTACAGACTCCAACAGGAGCTTTTGAGACAAACTAGACAGACATTTACTGATGACTTACTCAGCAGAATAGTAAGTAAAGGCTCTATAGGCCGAGTTATTCAGATGCTAATTTAGTGTCACTCTCACTTTCTCTTTGTTCCTTTTCAGTTAACAAATTGACCCTGGGACAACCGTTTAACAATACTAAAAACCCATTAAGATGACACAACCAATTGGGAGCCCTACTTTTTGTTAAAAAAAAAAGTTGCAGGAGAAGCTAGCCTAGCACTAACTGCCAAGAGCTTCACCACCAACACTAGAGTAAAGTTTGTGGCACTTCTGGTTTCAACTCACATGTGAGGTGTTAACCAACCACAGTGAATGAACCACATATGAGAGACATGTTGAATTGAGGTGAATTTATGAAGACTACAAGAGTAGGTTGTTTGGGTGAACCACAGCTCTCATTCTGTCTCATTCCCCCACTCATTTCCCTCAACCCCAATCAAGATTTACTGAAGATGAGAAGATTCGTAATTATACCACAAATTAGATGTAATTATTGTATTTTGCACATTATTTACTCAATATACATAAAATCGGTTGTTGGCCAATATTGGTGAATTTTATTCTATATTAGATTTTTAATTCTACATGCTTATTTTCCCATTCAGATTACCATCATCTAACACCTCTGGTTACTTTTTTGTAATTTAATTTTGACAAAATATTTTAGATAATAACGTCCCATTATCGGCCGTAACATAATTATCGGCATATCAGTATTGACCAGAACTGTGCATCCTTATCCAGAGTGGATATAAGGGAGAAATTCTCCATTTCTGATTGTGGATCTACAAAGCAAACTCTTGGCAGTCTTTCAGCTTTGAAGGCTGTGTTAGTTTGTAAGACCATTTGAAAGCTGCTTCGGCTTTGTTGTGGTCTGATGCTGGGCATTGTTCGGACCGGGTCACCCTTCAGAGACCAATGAATACGACATCTGAAGAAATTGAGAAGGGGGGCTATCTTTTTTTCTTACCCTGGTAGTTTTTCATTTTGCCTCCCTGCAACTCCCTTCAGTTCCAGAAAAGACTGCCAGAAGACCAAAAGAGGCAGAATCGGAGTGAAAAAAAGACTACAGCCTAAAACTTGAACAAAAGCCAGCCAGCAGGGCTTTATTGCTGCGACGGCCTTCTACAATGTGCCGGGAGAATTTTAATCAGAGACCCCTCCCTTATGTGTGCGTGTCCCTTTCTCTCTTTCTGTTTCTCCCTCTTTCAATCTGTCTCTCCTAACCGTGTGAGATAAGTATTGTGGTATCTTCTCCAGTGGAGACTGGAGAGCCCATGTAGGAACACTGGAAATTTGTGCGTTGAATTTGAGAAGTGTGAGGCGAGACAAAACCTTGAGAACAGGAAGTTCTGGAACTTGAGCAGGTGAATTTTTCTCTCTGTTGCAATTTTTCTTCTGTGCTGAGGTTAGTGTGCCTTTATCTCCTCTGCATTTTTGTGGTGCATTCCTCTGCATTTATATTGGACCAGAACTGCAATGAGTCGTCGTCGCCGCCGCCTTGCCAAGCACCACTGTACTGATTAATCTGCATTTTTGCATGCATTTCTCTTCAAAGAATTACTTAAGACAAAAATACAAATTCTGTCCTTTACTCACCCTTATGTCGTTCTAAAAAATCTATCAAATGAGAGGAAAAATTGTTTCGATGTTTTTGCATTGGCTCGCAAAAATTTTGCATTCTTCCAAAAACGTTTGTATTCCCCTGAGAAACATTGGAACCTTTAGGTACTCTCTACAAACTTGTTAGAGTTTCTTCCAAACTTTTTTGTACACTTCAGAATGAGTGTACATGTACATGTACATTCCTAGACCTCAGTTGTGGAGGTGAGTTGTTTGTATATTATCGTTAAACTCAAACTAAATTCTCAGAGCTGTCATCTTGCAGTCGGGCAAATAAATAACCCATTAGCGTACAAGGCTGCAACCCTGGGCCCGAATCAAAGTCAGATGGACTTGCCTCAGCAAAGCTCTCTATTCCTGAGAGGTCCGCTTGGGGAAAAACCTTGACAGATAGATCTTTGTGCAGGTCAGAGGTCAGGGTGTTGGCAATATGCTTCAGTTTAAATAGCAAAAGGAGCCACTTTGCCTAAGGGCTGACTTTTTGTGTGTATTGGTTAGCGAAGGTGCAAAAGTGTGTTTGATGTAAACTGATGCTGAAACAAGGCCCTGTCGTGTCATTTCACTTCTCTAAACACTCTTTGCCTGAAGGGTAGCATGCAAGGATTTGAGTACAGCAGTCAGCGGGTGAGTTCGTCTTTCATATGTTTCTGTTTACTGACGTGATCTTAAGTGGGCATAAAAGCAGGTTGCTCGCAGGCCCTCTGGCCCATTTTGCTCTGTGTTTCCAGATGAATGCTTCCCGTTCATAGATGAAATGCTGTGAAAACCACACCAGTACACATGATTGCCACTGCCCTCTGTATAAACCTCATGCGCCCTGTATGTGTTTGAAAGGAAGAATCCTGAATTGTAGAGCTGTATATTCATAAAGGTTTAAAATTAGATTCTGATGACAAAATCGTTTTGCATATGAAAGAAATTCTCTCTCTGCTAAAGTAAATTATACACGTCATTGTGTCAGGCTGATTCAAACCAGTAACTCCTCTTTTTGAACTATTCGTTAAAAGGATCGGTAGTCATTTGTTTTGGGAATTCTGACTACACTGGTCATTCTGTATGTTTTTGAGTCGCTAAAAAGAACGTTTATAGGAGTCAGACTATGTTGGTTGGTGTTGAATGTTTGTTTTTGCATGCAGCCTGCTAGAACAACTCAATTGAAAGATATTCATTTCCATTATTTTGAGGTACATGGACTTTTTTTAATTGAAAAACATTTACTTTTACTTTTCATTTGTTTGTCAAAATGAATGAAAAGTTTCCTAAGTTTGAGCTGAAAAAATGAAAACGTATGTAAGCGTGTGAAATGTTGTCATGGTATAATTACAAACAAGCTTTTGCACTATGACGGCCACCATGCCAAGCATTGGGAAAGCGGAAGAGCCAGTTCCCGTGTCCTCAGGCTAACCATAAATCATTCTTTTTTTTTTTTTTTTTTTTTTTTCTGTTTACAGTGTGAAAAGTTGCTATCACTCAGCTTCACAAGCTCCACCCATGCATCTCATAATCCCAAGAGGTACTCAGATGTGTGCACAGATGTCATTAAAGAGTCAATAAACTGGAGAACTTGAGTGAGTGCCGCTTTCCCCATTACTAAAATTCCTGATAACTGTCCCAAGAGATTTCAAGAGGAATTTTGCATTTTGCCAAAAGCCAGACAATATCCAGTTGCCTGTGGTTTCAAAGCTTGCAGTAAATTACTTCACATTATTACTTTTGTTCTGTAAACTGGGATCTGAAATCCACACTGGCACTATAAGAGCTGTAAATCATAAAGTTCTGAAAAAAGTTCTTTAATAGAAGATCTCTGTAGTACTATGATATTCAGTGATATTTTCAACACTACTTTCAGTGTCATAAATAATGCCTATATATATAAAATATACAGTAGCATTCATTTTAGGTTGTTCTTTGGGACTGTAGATCATCACAAGTAGTCACACAAGTATTCAGTATATAATGGACTGACAGAAGTGTTATAAATAAGCCTACATGTAGAATATTAAAGTGTTTGATGTATAGTGTGCAGAATCTAGATCTTGTTTTGGGTTCTCAAACATATTTTGGTCAAGGCATTTTCTCTTTTTTGGCTCAGTTAAATGGACAGGTTCTTGATCTGGGTGTTGAAGTCTAGTCTTGGGGTTTGGTCTCATTCTGGATCTGTGTCTACTCTTCATCTAGGTTTTTGGGTTACATTAGGTCTTGGTATGTGTCTTGAGGTGTCTAATCTTGGTTTGGGGTCTATTTGTGGTCTGGTTTTAGTTTGGAAGTGGGTCTTGGGGGTCTGGTCTAGTCTGTTGGAGACGTGGCTTAGTGGTTAGTGCATGATCTGATGTTCTTCTTTATGTGTTTATATTCAAAGTTTAGCATTGTGGCTAATCTACAGTTGTCGACATTTGAAGTGAATCAAAAAAGTTCATCAAAGTAGGACAACTTTGATGAAAGGTTTTGAACCACTTCAAATGTTGACTACTGTATATGCTAGAGCACTCCTGCATGTTGACAATTCACTTTTAGCAGATACGCCACTGTTCAAATGTTTGGGGTCAGTAAGTTTTTTTATTTATTTATTTTTTTAAATAAATTAATACTTTTATTCAGCAAGGGCACATTAAATTGATCAAAAATAACCGTAAAGACACTTTTAATGTTATAAAAGATTTCCGTTTCAAATAAATGCTGTTCTTTTTGCACAATATCACTATTTTTTACTGTATTTTTGATCAAATAAATGTAGCCTTTGTGAGTATAAGAGACTTCTCTCTCTTTCTCTCTCTCTCTCTCTCTCTCTCTCTTTCTCTCAAAAAAAAAAAAAGAAAAAAAAAAGAAAATCATACCATCCCCAAACTTTTTGGTAGTGTAGTCTATATGCATTTTAAAATTTACAGTTTTATCTTCTGGCAAAACAGAACAAAATAAGATAAAGATAAAAAGTTTGGGCTCATTAAGATTTTGATGTGCATTGACGACTCATCTTGCACTCCCTTGTTTTGTCCAATCACATGCTCTTTAGAAGCAGAATGCCCCTTCCCCTAATACCATCTACCACAATCTAGTAAGTATCAAATCATGGTTTGTAGATGTGACATAACTAAAGCCGTTTTTCTTTCTTTCTTTCTTTTTATTTATTTTTTTTTTTTTAAAAAAGGAATGCTAAGGGGTTAATACTAGTCTGATCAGATCATTTCCTATTCTGGACAGATCCTAACCTGAGATGTCATGTGACTGATGGTAGGATTCATGCATGCTTCAATGACACAGAGTGTAAATACTGTTATGTAACATTACCTGCATTCAGCCTCTGCTATCCTTTAGTCATTTGATCACTTGGCTTTAAAATTAAACAACAGGAAACCTCCCTCTCCCTCTGTACTTGCAGGTGTGCAAATGGTTGTGTGTGACTTTGTGTCTGTGCGACCACGTATGTGTCTTGGCGGCCTGTAGCCCCCAGAGTGTGTAGACTAATGGTGTTAGTTTGAGAGAGATTGAGTAATGTGGAGTCAGGCTTCATGATAAACTGAACCAAATGTATTCGGGTTGGGTCTGGGCTCATGGGCCGGGACTCAGTGCATTCTTCTGCTGTGATGTAGATGTGACATGTTTGCAACAATCAAAGAAAAGCAGAAAAAAATACTTTTTTTGCACAGAAAGTGTTTGTTTATGAACACGCTGAAGTTATTTTTGTTTCACTGCTTGATTTAGGGTGGCAGAGCCTGATTTGGCAGTAAGAGGGATCGACTCATGAGGATACGTGTATGTGCGTCTGGTTTCACTTGGAGCTCATTTGGAGGACTATGGCGATGTAAAAGTTAATCACTGTTTCCTTGTAGCAATATACAGTTCTCTTAGGTAGGCCTAGAGTTTTACATAATGCAACCTTCATATGTTTTAGTTTTTGCTCTTAGTATAATAATTCTGGCCGATAATTATTTTCATAGTATGACCGGTAAATACCAGTAAATAGGGTGATATTTAAATTCTATTGGTTTTGTCTAAATAAATAAATTAAGAATAAAACACTAAAAAAATAATAAATAAGTAAATAAATAAATCAGTCATTTTAAATGCTACAAGTGAATTTAAGCATCACAACAACATAATGTATTGTATTAAAATGATATATTTGTTTTGAAATTTGCTGAAGTTTATATTTAAGTGTTGTTATAAAATTATTAGCATTTATAAAGATCAACCTTAAGTGAGATAATAATTAAGAAGATAATCTAAATTAAAAAAATCAGGAAATGATCATTACCAATTCCGATAACTTCAAAATCTCTAATATCAGTTGATATTAGACTGATATATTGGTTATATCTATATATGCAACCTTACATCCTAGCTTCCATATGCTATCCAGATTGTTCTGTGTTTCCAATATTGTATTTAATCCAAGATGTCATCAACACACCTGGAAAAAGACTGCTGCTTTAGGGTGTATGTGGGGATCTGATCCGACTCCCTTTTGGCCCATCCCACTCTCACGCCACTCGCATTCCTCCATTCAACCCTTCAAAGTCTCATTTCCTTCCAGATTTGCTATCTGACACAGAATGCCTGGTCTGATTCGGTGCTGACAGTGATATCGTGACAGATCCAGGGAACAATTCTTTTCAGAAAGCACCACATCTGGTCTGCTTCACTGATCTCCATGGGAGATTGTGGATTTGATCTGAGAAACAAATAGATCTGCCTCCAAATGAACTCAAAAGAAGATATTTTGAAGAATGTTTCAACTGTATTTGTACTTACAATGAAGGCAAAAGGCGAACAAAAATATCCCGGACGAGCCCCCTGACAACATTTAGTTTTGGACCCCATTGACTCAGATGAAACATTCTTCAAAATATCTTCTTTTGTGTTCCACAGATGGAACAAAAACATACAGGTTTTGGAATGACATGAGTAAGTAAATGATGACAAATCATAAATCGTGCTTCTCTTCTAAGATTTGATTGTACTACAAAATGATCAAAAAAACACTTAAGCCTGTTATTGCAAATCATCATGCTAACTTTAAAAACCCTGAATGAAATCAGAACTTTATGGGGCATTTGTGGGTACAAAATCCATGTGATGTTTTTCATGACAGAGCAGCGGACAGGCCCCGGGCCCTGTGGCTGCGTTGAGAGAAGAAAGGGACAGGAAATGTCAGGCCATGAGGCCACACATGCGGCATGTGAACCATCGCCACAGGGGGACAGAGACCCAGAATTGTGAGAGTGCAGAGGGAAAGTCAGAACTAAGAGGGAGCGAAAGAGGGTGGGAGAGTGGAGGGATGAAGTCATGACAAAGTTTTTAAGCTGAGCTTTGGGCCCATAGCCGGCTAGAGTCTTCAGGGAGGGAAATGGAATATCCATTGTTATCCAGAAACACGTAAAGCAATATTCCCTATCCTGTCTCCCGTCAACCCACCTCTCCTCTGTTTCTTTGTCTCTCAAAAACGTCATACACTTTTAAAGCAGGACAACTTTAATTGGATTTTAAAAACTAGAGATAAACAGTATATCGGATATATTAGAGATATACAGTATCAATGTATTGGAATCAGTCAATATTGGAAATTCAAATGTTCATGCTCATTTCTTCTATTTTTACATACAGGTGACCTTTTGCATCATCTAACACTCACTTCAGTTCAGTTTATCTTGAACAACACTAATAAATTAATGGTAACAATGTTAAATGTAATCTTTTGTAAATCTTGAAATTAATATCAGATTTTCATGCTGTAAATTACAATTCAATTGTTGCATTCATCAATGCATGTTTCATTTTTTTTAGATCTGCCTTCATCCAATCAACAACCGATGGATAGAACCAAGTCTCTGCCCTACTTTTTTTACTTGGATGTACATCACAATATGGACAAAAAGAAATGTTGTTACTTATATTACATTGCGACTTGAAAATATGAAAATAACTGATTTTAGTTTTTAGTTTTTTAGTTTATATTGATTTACACAAAATAGTGTAGAATTTAAAGTTTGGTCATTAATCGGTTATTAACGTGAAGACAATGATTGACTAAGTAATATCAGCCAGAATTTTTGTATCTGTACATTAATATCACACACACATGGACTTCTGTGCTTCCTTGTGTGATGGAAAATAAAATGCTGACTTACTCAGATCCTGTTAACAGATGCATTACCTTGAGCCATTCTCCTAATCTCTATCTTTTGTATCCGGGCTTTTATCCCATTCTAATTGTAATCCTGCTTTTAGTTGTAGTCATTGTTTTAGTCTTTCCTCAAGAAGCCTGAAAGGATTCCTGAAACAAACATCTGACCACTTCATGTGAGTGTTTGTTACTCAATATTTTATTTCGTTATATTGTTACATATTGGATTTCATGGTCAGGACCCCTTTCACAGTTGAGGGAGCACCCCGTACTCAAGATGTACCAGCTGTAGAGAGACAGAGAGATGGGGAGGTTATGAATTGTGCCGGCTGTTGTTTTTTCGTGCATTGTCATTTCCTCTGCAGCTGGAACAGGCAAGAGGGGAGAATAACACAGAGTTTTGGAAAACTAAACATTTACCCAGCGTGAGTTTGGGTGTTCCTCTGTGGAGCATCACAGAAAACAAGATCAGGAGAGACGGATAGAATCTGTTGTCATCAAAGCACCATTTCTAAATGTCCAAACTAGAAATTACTATGTTATAAATTACTATCATTGATCCATATTGGTGAAAGTGAGAGACTGTAAGTTTTAAATGCTTATATCTCGGGAGGCTAAACAAACTGTTGGATTCCTTGAACTAGATGTTTTGTGGCCACATTGGCTCTCTGGCTGCATTTGAAATGCATCATTCTGCATCTAAGTATGCACTTTTAACACATTTTGTTTTATTCAGTTTCTTGTTCTTGTTTTATTTATAGGTCTGGTGGATATAATGTGGCCTAGTTTATATAGGGTTTTCTAAAAAAAAAAAATCTATTATGAAAAGTGGCAATTTTGCACATCCCTACTTACTTTTGGACAACTAGTTGACTGTAAAACTGAATAGTCATGCAAACCCTAGAAGAAGCCATTTAAAATTCCAAAGTAATGCACCCCCAGGCTCATGAAGAGCTCTTGTATGCTGAAGTCATGAAAGAAAGGGAGCACCACTTTATTACTCAATATTGAGTCTGCTGGACCACCCAGTGTCTGATAGACCCCCTGTGAAGGAGATCATGCAAACTGTCTTGATGCCAGACCTCATTACAGGGGCCATCTGATGGACATTCTGTGAGTAAACAGCCTTGTTTATAAAATAAACATAATATTACCTTCAGGTATCTTGTTTGGACTTCAGGCCTCAGACATCCGAGTAGTCCTGATCGCACTACAAGACTTACAGGCTAAAAGTCTAGAAATTAATTCATATCTTTGTGGCCTTTAAAACTTTTTCAAAAAGTTTCAAACTTTCTTGTCAGTCCTTTATAGACTGGTGCAGGTAAGACCCGAAAGTCTAATTCGCCGCTGGTTCATTGGAGATTTTCCTATGGGGTTTTGTAATGTTTTTTTTCTTCAATTTATGAGTGAAATAAAGCCTGTTGTAAACATAACTTTGACGTTTTGTTCTACAGCGTACACTGCACACACTCGCACCCCAAGCTGTCTTATCTGGTTACTTATTAAAAACATACGTTTTCAAAAATGAGCATAACTGCTTCAAAATTCAGGCTTTCAAAATGGGTGTAATTTAAGTTGTAATAGAAAACATTAAAGTACAGTCAAGTTATGTTTACCACAGGCTTTATTTTACTCATAAATTGAAAAAGCCCATTACAAAACTCCATAGGAAAATCTCGAAGGAACCAACGGCGAATTAGTCTTCTGGGTTCTGACATCATACCTGCAGCACTCTATTGTTCAGCAAAAAGGTAGTCTATTGGTTGAGCTGCCAGACCATTTAAACTGATTGCAAAGAAGTCTACTTCAGTTTGCTTCAGGAATCTCTGAATGAAAATTCTTAATAGACATTGACTCATTGAGATTCAGTGTATAATACAATTTGTCAGGATTTGTAATATGGACTTTCTTGCTTTTTGGCAGGTAAAGAGCAGAGTTATGGAAGCCATTAACATTCCATGGCTACATGTGGACACTTGTTTATTTTTCCATATGTGGGTGGGGCAGGGAGAATATTGCACTGTCTGTCATTGGAGACAGAGAGGGGCTCTCTAAAGGGGGCCTGAACCCCTCCACCCTCCCCACTCCCGTCGAACAAAGAGCAAGGACAAACAAGTGCTGGAAGTCAGTGAGGTGGAAGAAGAGAGGCATTAGTACTGGATGGAGGGATGGCAGCAGTGAGGAATAAGAGGAGATGGACAGAGCAGGGGCAATGAAAACAGAGGATAGCAAGACTATGCAGGGACGTTCATTCCAAATATTCATTCTGCACCAAGAAGAACAGGGACAAAAAAAGAGGGATTTTACAAGCAAACATAAAACAATATATTCTCATCAGTAACCACGAATATTTTTTTTTTTTTTTTTTTTTTCACGTCAAATTAAATGGCATCTACTCTGACTAAGGTCTGTGCTGTAGATATTGATGTCAGCAGGTTGTTCTTGGGGAAAATTACAGAGTGTGGGCTGTCCTTAGAAGATCTTTCCACTGACCGTCACCAAACCTAATGGACACACAGTAGTGTTTAATATCTCCTTGTGTCTGTTGTAAATCCATTTCAGGGACAAAAAGAAAAAAAAAAACATGGAAATATGAGAGTCATCCACCAGTTCTGAGCTCACACAATCCATACACTATGCAGGACTGAGAGAGAGATGATGCCTTAAACAGAGAAAGGGAGAGAAAGAGAAATAAAAAAGAAACTGAGATCATAGAGGGTGTCTGAGTGATTTTCTCCCCACTGGTCACTGCTAAGAAGTGAGACAGTCTGGAAGTTTTATTGGTTTACCAGTGACCAGTAAATTCAGACACACGCTGCCTCACCTTTAAAAAAGCTCACACTCCTCCTGTCTCACATTCTGTCTCTTGTGGCAAAAACATTTATCCGGCTGGATAGGCCTGTACCCTGTGTATACAGTTACATTTTGTGTGTGAGAAAGGGAAAAAATAGTAGGAAATAAAATAATATTCAAGAATGAGGTCTTGATACCTGTGTGTGGAAGTACTTTGGGGACAAAATTGTACTCAAATCTAAATATGATCAAACCCTTAATGTCCTGAAGGTAAATATGATTTATAAATATAATAAAAATGCATAAATTATATAATCTATTGTATAAAAACAATAGAGGCCTGTTGTATGTCCTTTCTCTATATAAGCTGAGTATGGAGTATGTCCAGTCTAACCTATATTAAAGGATTAGTTCACCCAAAAATGAAAATTCTGTCATTAATTACTCACACTCATGTCGTTCCAAACCCGTAAGACCTTCGTTCATCTTCGGAACACAAATTAAGATATTTTTGATGAAATCCGAGAGGTATCTGACTTGTCCATAGAAAGCAATTTAACCACCATTTTTAAGATTCAGAAAGGTACTAAAGACATCGTTAAAATAGTCCATGTGACTACAGTGGTTCAACCTTAATTTTATGAAGCGACGAGAATACATTTTGTGCACAAAAACAAAACAAAAATAACGACTTTATTCAACAATATCCTCTCTTCTGTGTCACTCTCCTACACTGTTCATGTTCAGCGCTTCCAGGTTCTACGTTAGAACGCTGGCTCAGTATTGGCCGACGTTGTTCATGTGAGCAGAAAAAAAAAAAAAGAAAAACATTCCCAGAGCACAGGATTATATTTCAGTCTCAGCCTTTGGGGCATGTGGGATTGACACCCAGCACCTTTTATGAGCAGATACTTAGGCGATATCTTCATGCTTCAGTTGGCATGATTTGTGATGAGCAACTTTGCAGAAAGGAAACATTTTACGAACCTGTCTGGATCACCTCAGCATTATCACAGGTGTAAGGTATCAAGGGATTTTACAAGCTGTGACGCAATTCTAAAACTCATTCCTCAAATTTCTTAGGTCACATGTTCACTTTGTTCTTTAAAATTTGCTACAAATGACTTGCCTGTCTTGCGCCACGTGTGTGTTTACAGTTAGACGCAGTGCAACAGAGTGGTCAGTACCATCCTCCCTGAGCGGTCTACACTCTATCATTACTTCCTCACTCCGTGGGGTGTGGAAGGAAACAGCTGGAAGGAGTGACCTTTAGTCTTATATCAACACACAAAGACGGATACTATCCATATGACTTGGTGAGCGCAACCTACTCCAGTGAAAAGGCATTGCCATGCCCCTCGGACCGCCTCAGCGACCCTGACTGTGACAGCTGTGTGCATTGGTGGTCCATTGTCAAGGCTTTTCCTGAGGAACAAAGTTTTCCATACTTGTGGGCAGGGTCTCTGGTAAAATTTATAGTGTCCTGGATGAAGTTTTTAGAAGTAGGCCAGCTTGTCTGCATGCACAGTGTCGACTATACCAAAGAGAACCTTAGAAGACTTCCTATATCAAAAGATCTGGAACAATGTTCCAGGATGTCCACCCTCAAATGACAAGCCCTGTTTGTAGAAAATGGGATGACTCCAGTTGATTTATATTGGTTATAGTTGTTTTTGGACTTCAGTGTTGTTGATCTTGATTGCAATTGTTTACCTCAATGTTCTAGAATTCCTGACTGGAATTCAAAACTGGAAATCTTCTTGTGAATTTAGAATTTACTGTTGGTTCTGAGTCACGTATTACTCGTGCTTCTGTCTCTTTGCATGTCGTCCCAGTGGACCGTGCGGACTCTGGCTGGATGCCTGTGACCCTGCAGGATCCCTTTGTCTATCAGGAAGTATGGCTCCTTATTTTCTGTTTCTTTATCTGCCTCACTCCAACTGTGGACAGCCATCACCACTGAGACATTAATGGCCAATTGCAAAAGCAGTAGAAACTGTTCTTGTCGCTACTCTATTATTTGTGCTGTTCTCGTTCTGAAATTTTGCAGTAAGTCCAGTGACAGGTCCTGTTGTCCCTTGATTGGACAATGCGACTCCCACAAACTTTTCTATCTTTTTGGGAAGGCTGATCTTGAACAGTGGTACTTGCTGAATGGTGTTTCGGCGGGAGGTGGTGCTGCATAAATGGATTTGGCAGGAGAAGTGATGGCTCCTGCTGCTGGGTGAGAGGACGTCTATGGATCTCTGTCTTGGCCTTTACTGCTGGTTCAGCTTGGAGCTGACCTTCTGCTCACTTCACAGGGGCTCCGGAATTTTCCAAACCCCTGCCGATGGGTGTTTAGCATTGATACACAGTGGGGCATGCACAGTTCTCCCAGAAAAAGTGGAGAAATAACCACCTCAGTGGGAACTTGATTCACTTCCTCCAGCTGAACTGTCTTCTATTACAAACCTGCCAGATTGGAAAAGAGCCTTGCAGCTTTCAGTGCTAGTTAAAAGATCATTCATAATACATTATCATCAAAGACAATATTCAGCTACATTTTCCTTTCATCTTAAAGAGATCAATTCAGACCTTGAATATTGAGAACCACCCTTTGATTTAGTAGACAGTCTTCTCAGTTTGCTTTTCCCCATAAATTAATTTGCTTTTCGATTGTGAGTTTCTCCTCTTGCCTATTGCATTGGAATTTCCTGTCCTAACTGATTTTTTTTTTTTTTACTGTCTAAAATCCAGTCTTCAACCCAACGCAACCCATCCCAACCCAAGAGAAACCATTTTTAATTAATAAGCCAGAAATTAAGCTGTGTAGGAAACTGTTGTTGCATCTACACTGGTTGTCTGCGTCTAAACTTGCTTGTAGCTTGACTGTTCAAAACATGCACAGAAAGGCCTGGGATCAAAGTGTTTAACAAGCCTTTCAGAAGACTCTCTTGCCTTTAGATGAGACCCCTGAATAAAACTTTTCCCCCCCCTTCAGTTGGGGGGAATTCCTGAGCAGGACAAGACGACTGTGTAGGAGAAAATTCAGTGTGATTCCTTCATTCAGTCACCGTGCTTTGAAAACACAAAGAGACCCAGAGGAAAGAAAGCTCGTAACTCCCCTCAGCAACCCTTCATCCTACAAATTACTCTTTCATCTAGTGGTTGAAAGGGTTGTAGTTCAAGTTCATGACCTAGCACGTATTTGTTCGCGCCTTTGGGATGCCTATGAAAATGTTCACCTCTAGCTTGTTACTTATAGCAGGTGGCTGATGATAATGTCTTAATCTGGAAGGTACTTGATGTGAGGTCTCATACGAAGAATGAAGATGGAAGGTCATCCTATGTAATTGCACGTTTGCTCCATTACTTCTTAAAGCTGTTGTACACATGGTTTATGTTATCGTGTGTTTGAGATGTTTTCTATATATGAGTCCCTTGAAGATGGTAAAAAGAACCATATGTGAAATTTGAAGGAAAAGAGGGGGGGGACTTACCCAGGTTGATTGCTCTCTTAGGGCACGAGGTGGGGCCGCAACATACATCTCCACTGTTTGTGTTTGTCTCCCTGGAAACCTCTGATAGTTCGGCTGAGTGGACAGCAGATGTTTTTAAGTGTGTGTGTCTGTGTGGGGAGGACTGGTCATACAAAACTTGTGAGAAAGTCTTGTGGCCCATGGGGTAATACATCATTGTCTTACACACACACACACACCCCCACACACAGACTGTTTCTTTTTCCTGACTGCGCAATACCCTTCCAGGAAACAGTCGTCCCTTCCTTCATCCATGCACGTTTTGATTGTTTCAGTTCAATTTTGCTCAGTGACACAAATCTGTCACAAGTCCTTGTCAAGGCCAGAAGTTCAGCTTTATTTCATGAACTTCTGAATGCAGTAATCATCTCTCTCGTAATCGACTCCACAATGGACATGACTCTGAAATTAAATTTTTCAGATTGCAACAATGGCATCTGCAGATGTGAATGAGTCTCTTGTTCCCTTTGTCTTTCTAATATTCTTTCTTTCTGTTTTTATATATTCATTCCCATGCCAGAAATGTTGAAATGGCTCCACAGGGACAGTGAGATGGTTATTATGCTGTGCTAAAGGTCGCCTGTTGACATTCCCTTCGTTTCTGAGTTCACCAAGTAATGTTTTGAGCTTGACCTGGCTAGATTAGGTTATGCTGATATCAGATCAAGTAAAATGTTAGCTGAGACTTGGAGTTAGTAATGGTAAATTAAAAGAAGTTTACTGATTCTGGTTCCATTTCCGATTCCACTTGACAACTCCTGTTCCTTAAAGGTGCAATATGTAATATTTTCTGTCCGCTAGAGGTCACTAGAGGCCTATTTAAAACAAAGGCATAGCTTGATGACGCCAAGTTTGTGCGCGGAATCTTGGGACGTGGTCTTCACATCACAGCCGGTGGAAATAATCGGGATAGGACTCGGGAAGAATTTATGTTCATGGATGCAATTATTAACGTTACTGTAGTATGAAGCAGAGCAGGACCGAGTGTTGTGGGAGCTGAACGAGGCCGCTGGAGCGATTGTGCAACACACGCCATGAGCAGCGGAACTTTTATTATGCCGCAGTCACCGGCACCGCTTCTGCTTTTCCGGTAATGAGTATGAGGTAACGCAGCTCTGTTTATCATATTAGATACATTTGAGTGTGTTGAAAATGTTATAACATTACTCTGTGCGTTCACTCTGCGGCTGCTGTGAGACACTGTTGCACACTGTAGTAAGCTAGATCGATTTTAGAATATCATATTAATAAATGATGGATGGCTTGTGTTGATCAATGGCATGCAATTAATTTTAAAACATATTTTATGATAAAGAAAATGCTGTATTACTGTTACTAAAAATAAAGCTGCATCTGATTATGCTTTGTTAACTACTTGACAAAATTGTGTTTTTCTCTGAGGCATGGTAAAGCATGGTACTCGCAAAAAAATCAAGAAAATTAGATTTAGCCTAAACAATAAGACTAAACGTGTTGAGCTATATAACAACAATTAGTTTTCTGTCTATAAATATATCAAAACAGTTATTCCGTTGTCTATTAAAACATGTAAATATTAAAGCGTCTTTGGTGTTTCCATGGTTTCTACAAAATAAAATCGGAAACCGAGGGTAATGCGGGTATGACGCAATTGACAGGCGACTTCTCACACGTCCCGGAGCCTTAGTTAAAATTGCAATTTTCTCACGATTTACAAATAGTTGCAAACATTTGGGAAATTGTAAGTACTTTTACTGCAAAATTCTTACATATTGCACCTTTAATAGTTCTGTTACCGATTTTTTTTTTTTTTTTTTTTTTTTTTTTGTAATATTGATAAAGAATGAATAGAAAATTCTAGGAAAGCAATTATTTCCTTTAGAATCCTGTTATCAAAATGGAAAAAAAAAAAAATGTATTTAATAAATTATTGTAGGAAAAACAGGTTTGCAGTTTACGTTGTGGCCACATTAAATTAGTAAACTATAAAGCTAAGATTTCCTCTTATGAGCAGGTTTGACAGCACCATGTGGTATCCACCATCAGGATCTACAGGATCTGTGCCTCTAAAATGACTCTGTCCTGAGGGGCTTGAACTTGTGTGGTCATGAAATAGAGAGTCACAGCAGTGCCATGTGATACATAGCAGTACACAAACATCCTCTTTATCAGTTTATTTATCAGCATCATCACAAAATGAGGTCTATTACACATGGTTGAATGGTTCTTGGATGGTTCTTTTGGGAAAGGATGTTTTCAATGCATGGGTTATATGGTAATTATTGGTGTTTGTTTGGTTAGTGCAGTCAGTGGTTCTCAAAATGTGATTTGTGGACAACTGACGGTCTGTGAAGGATTCCTAGTGGTCTGTAAGTTGATTGGCAAATAAATAAAATAATTTAAATTGACCAATTAATCATATCTTAATAATTAATTAACTGATTGTTTGGACATTCATTTTATTATAACTAGTTTGTTGTCTAAGTAATGTGGCTCCAATGTTTAGTCTATCTTTAATTTCAGTGAAATAAAAACAAAGCAAGAGTCCAGCAAAATTATATGGCTCAAGATTTGTGACCAACCCTCAAATGAGGTTTGGTTGGTTAGGTGATTTATATAAATTGACACATTATATATTTAGTATGCTAACAGAATCACTTGGAGCGTCTGAATGAAGTGTCTAATTTCATTGCAAGTTTGAATGATTGCCATCTCTATTATTCTGAATTGATGTCTTCTTTGCAGCTTTTGTGATCAAAAGAGCAGCGTGTCTCTTTTTGTCATCAGCTATTACATAATACTTAAGCATGAATGAGCAAGCGAGTTAACAGGTTATTGGTATGAAATTAATGTTGGCACTGCTTTATTAAGAAAAAGCTTTGATCTGCATTGAGAATAAAAGGATAGAATGGATGGCTAATTAAACGCAGATCTGTAGCAAGATGAGAATGTACAGTGTTTTATTCAAGGTTTAAAAATGACTTCTTTGCTCAAGTTGCCATATTCTACACATAACCCATTTTTTTTTTTTTTTTTAAATGAGGCATTTTTATACTTTTGCAAGTTTTCAGGTCTGGTGAGGGGGGCTTTACATTTTGAACTTTAAAGTATGTCAACATTGTACATCAGACTTTTATTTCAAAAGAGCAAGGAAAATCCTGTTTTCCATTATGTCCGCTTTAAAGTCTTTCATGCGCCCTGTGATGCTCTGACTCAGATTGAATTAAAACAATCAGAAATCAGCTCAAAACTCAAACAGTTCAAGGTAAAATAATTTCCCCTGAGGAACTCTCTCTAGATAAAACACACAATCATGGAGAGGTCACGACTGAGTGAAAACTACGGTATTCGTCAAGCTGCATCCGTTGTTTTTGGAAAAAGTTGGTGCACCTAGCAGGAAACTTCACTTTTTACTCTCTGACCAGGTCAGATTTTGGACAAAATATGAAGGTAGTGTCACTTTTATCCAGCCCACATTTTAATATCTTGGCCTATGTGTAGTTGAGTTGACATGGGTGTGCATTCAGAAGACTTGTTTACTATTTGCGCATTCCCATGGTAACTATTAACAGTTCTCTGTTTAGAAACCAAAATATGACAATGAATACACAATGTACAAAGAGTCTGTTTATCTACTGAGTGCATGTTTTCAGGTCTGCTGCTCTGTATGTTACGCTTACTACACTTGGGGAATTCGTTGACAGCTATCAGGTGCTGCGGCGCTACAGGCGGATCTTGGCACACATTTGTGCATCAGCCATGAACTTTACTGTCTGGCCGACTGACAAACATGAGAATTTGATACTGATATGCAAGAATACCAATACAACCATCCAAGCAGCAGTATTAAGAATGTAAATATATTTTCAGACACATTTTAAGTTCACACACAGAAGCTAACAAAGTCAAACTATTAAAGACTTGCAAAAAAATGTTTTACCTACTTGTCTTGAATTGAAAGTTCGTTCCATGTCATTCCAAACCTGTAACACTTTCGTTCATCTTTGGAACAAAAATGAAGATCTTTTTAATGAAATCTGAGAGCTTTCTGTCCCTCTACTGACAGCCTATGCAACTACCAATTTCAAGCCCCAGAAAGGTAGTAAAGACATCATTAAAGTAATCCATGTGACTCCAGTGGTTTAACCTCAGTTTTATAAAGCGACACCAGTGCTTTGCTTTGTTTTTGCAGAAAAAAAAAAAAAAAAAAACTAATTTACCACTTCATTTACACAACGTCTGCTCTCGCGTCAACACAATATGCATGTGTCGTGGTGCTCTCATGAACGTGTGTCGGAGATTAATATTTTGTTTACACACACAAACTACCTTTCTGGGGCTTGAAAGTGGTAGTTGTGTAAACTGTCAATAGAGGGACTGAAAGCTCTCAAAATTTCATTTAAAAAATCTTCATTTGTGTTCCGAAAAGATGAACGAAAGTCTTATGGGTTTGGAATGACATGAGTGATTAAAAGGTTAGTTAACCCAAAAGTGAAAATTCTGCCATTAATTAATGACATGCATGATTTTACTTTTAATTTGTCTTTATGTCTGGATCATGATGTTTGCATTTACCCATCTAGTTTCACTACTCCAGAACTAGTTTACCTAATTAATTCATTTCTATCCCTGAATACCACATCCAACAGTCTCTATTAGATAGACTGTATGTGTATGTGTTTGTTCATGCTCTTCTTAAATGCTTGAGATCACCAGTTTAATGAATTTGTCTCTGTACCAAGTTTACGTGCAGGTTCAGTAAGAGTGTCATTTAAATGTGTGTGTTTGTGTGGAAGAGTTGTTAGACATACACTGTCTGCATTGTTCAAAAGTCAGGGTTGGTTAAATATTAGCCTCTGGCCACAATAATTCTGCCCTTCCTTAAGAGATCAAACAAAAAGAGCTGCACTCTGATGGAACATGAGAAATGATGGCCTGATTTGATATCACAACAATGTGTCTGTGTGGTAAAGCCATAATTGTGGGCTACTTTACAGTTTTTATCAGTGCACACAATAGGTTTCACACTGAACGCAAACAGTTCCATAACACTTAGCAGCGATAAGGACTGATGTTCTGCAAAAGAGCCATCGAGGTGCCTTAAGTCCATTTGACATGAGAGTTCAGGGTTAAAGGACAGGGGTTATCAAATGTTGGTTCGAACCAAGTGTAAAAACCATGTGCAAGGCCCAGATGCCTGTTATTGGAGGGTAAGGCTGTCTGCAACAGTGTTGCCAATTTAGGGATTTTGTCACTAGATTTAGTGACTTCCCCGCCCCGTTAGAGACTTTTTTCAAAAGTTTAGGGACAAATCTAGCAACTTCTTGGACAAACCTTATCTAGATTCTTATTTTGCCCACTGATCTCTATTCATATTTATATAGATCAATGAATTTGCCATTATGATGTCATTTAGTGACATTTAGCTACCAGTTTTAGCTACTTTCAATTGAAAGCAGTTGGCAACACTGATCTGCAATGAGGTCTTTTGTTTCCATTCTGACATTTTTGCATCACGTAATGCAGTCGGACATCGTACAACCAGATACCTGTGGGAAACATGGTGCAGAACGAGAGGACTGTACCACACACATCAGCGCCATCAGGGAGAAAGCAAACAGTGACTGGCGTCTGTTTGCGTAAGGCCACAGGGAAGTACGCACACACTTGCACCTGTTCTGTTGGTATTGCTCAAGTCAGATGTTAGGCAGAGAGAATTGTGGGAAAGGGAGCGATAACGGGGCATAGTCTCCGCAAAAGTGAGACTTTATTTCAGGCCAAACCACGAGGCAAAGATTTTCCACTCGGTTTTGCCGGCTCACAGGAATTCCTCTCTGTCCTCTGGCTGTCAATCTGATTGACTGTCCTCCCACTGGACTTTAGTGAACTGTCTCATGGAAACCATTTATTTATAGTCTGTCTGTCTCTCTCTTTTTATCTGTCATAGCTGAAAGAAAGTTATTGGTTAACTTTGCCTTTAATCATATTCAAATGCTGTCATTAAATTGCACTCGATTTTTACATTTTCGGTAAAACTTTACAGTTAGGTCTCATTTGTTAACAGTAGTTAATGCCTTAGCTAACACGACCTAATGAGTAATATGTTTTTTTTAAAGCATTTCTTTGTTAACGTTAGGCCTGTCACAGTTATTGATGAATCATCTGATTGTGGTTATTCAATCTAACCGCAGTTATTTGAAATCGCAGAAAAGTAGTAAAGACATCGTTAAAATAGAACGCTGATTCATTATTGGCCAGCTCCTGCATCAACATCACACGCATGTGTCATGCTGATCAAGTGAACAGCGTCGGCCAATACGGAGTCGGCGTTATGATGTAGAACCTGGAAGTGCTGAGCGTAAACAGCGTAGAAGACTGACGGGAGAGACAAATTTTTAAATAAAGTTATTTTTGTTTTGTTTTTGCGCACAAAAAGTATTCTTGTCACTTCATGATATTAAAGGGTTAATTCACCTTAAAATTTCTGTCATTAATTACTCACCCTCATGTCGTTTCAAACCCATAAGACCTTCGTTCATCTTTGGAAGGCAAATGAAGATGACAGAATGCGGTCAGATTTCCCTCCATAGACTGCCTTTGTAACTACCACTTTGACGCTTCAAAAACTTCATAAAGAGATCGGAAAGCTAATCCAAATGAATCAAGCGGGTTAATCCAAATTTTCTGAAGAGAATTGATCGCTTGTTATGAAAAGATTTTAATTTAGGCTTTTACTCGCATGTAAACATTGATCAATGAACATAAGCAGAAGCTCAACCCAACTTGAATAACGCACAAGAACACTTTCTATGGGGGATAAAAACTTCTTGGATTTCATCAAAAATATCTTAATTTGTGTTCCAAAGATGAACGAAGGTCTTATGGGTTTGAAACGACATGAGCGTGACTGACTAATGACAGAAATTTCATTTTTGGGTGAACTAACCCTTTAAGTGACACAATGCTAAGGTGTTGCTAGGATATTCTGGGTAATTGCTATGGTGTACTGGATAGTTGCTATGCTTACTGGCCCAAGTCTGAAGACCACACCCACAAGCCTCTCTGATATTCTGGTTTGGATTCATGTCTGTTTGGTCTGTTATATTGTACTGTTGGCTCTCTGTGTACACAACAGTCATAGGAGGAATAATCCTTACTTCCCTGATGTCATCTGAGATAAGATGCGTGTCTATGTGTGAGTTGTTTATCTGTGTTTACGTTGACAGGAAAGCAAGATTTATGATTTCGATATCAATGTCTGACGTTTATGTCTACTCTTGAGCTGAATTTTGATACCTTACATTTTATACGCAGCACCCTTTGTTTGACAAGACAGAGAAAAAAATGTCTTGTTAAAAATGCTAATGTCCCCAGAATGTTGTAGTTACAGCATCTACCTGCAGATGCTAACCTTAACCTCATGTTTTAGTCATAAATGTATTATGTAAAATGTATTACTTGTATTACAGATGTTCATACACTGACACACATAAGCACACTGACTAGAAGAGTATGCAAGTTATCATAGTCAATATTATGTGATGTAAAGTGTCTCAAACCCTCTGGACGGCAAGTCATGGGAAAATAGTTTAGTAATTTTGTTTAATTACTTGTGCTGGATGTTTTTAGAGGCCAATATGCTTGTTAAGTCTGACGTCACACGTCATTGTTTATGGGTCCAAAAACACACTATCAGATGCCAAAAGCAAACAACAAATGGTAATAACCATCTTTTAGTTATAATATAAATGGTAATAATTCATCTTTTTATATATATATATAAGTCTCCTCCCTCATCAAATACTTTTGTAGTTTTGTATTAAAGTAAATGCAATTTTTGCTTTCTTTTTTAAACTAATGGGATGATTAGTCAAAATTATTGTCTGGCAATCCTCTGCATGTCACAGATGCTGTCGATTGGAGATGAACTTGTATTGAACCCAAAACATTGATTGAATCTGGAGTGCAGTAGAAAACAGTACCAAACTTTGTTGTTTATTTGTCATATTGTGTGTTGGCGATAAAACTGGCTGTATTTTTACAAGGTTGCTGTGAATCACAGCTGTGTTCAAGCTGAATCTAATGCTTTAACAGTGTCCTGTTCAGATATGTGTAGATTTCTTGTGTGTGAGCTATGAGGATAATTCAGTTACAGTGTGGATTTGTGTCATACTGTCATTATAACACGCACACACACGCACACTGTATTGTAAACACTGACCTTTAATTCTTCTAGCTGGACACGAGAGGGCGGGGCACAGTGGATATCCTATGTTCTGATTGGCCGATTGGATTTGTGCGCTCAGTGAAGGGGCCGGATTAGTAGGTCACATGACCACTTCAGCTTCTCTCACTACTGAAGCAGATTCTCGCGAACACACACACACACACACTCGAACACTACAGCCGAAAATCCCCCATTTACGAGGGAAAAGGAGTGTCGCAGTGTGAGAGTTGCTTTTTGCGCTTTATTGAGTGGAATTGCGGACTGTTTGTGGAGTTTTTGGACTGCTTTTGTCGTGTTTAATCCTCTGAGGTAATCTGGGATTCTTGAGGCGGGAATGAGAGAGATGCGCTCGAGCGCTCACTGGACTTTCACTCTGTGAGGGGCAAACAGGTAAGTTTAACGGCATGAAGTTCAGGAAAATCACTCCGTTTTCTTTTCTGGTTAATTCTTTAATCCTACATTGTCGTTTAAATTAAACTTTAATGATTAAGTAAACGACAAGTATCGCTGCCTGTAACCACATCAGCGTTAAAAAGATTCAAAGAAGGACTCGACTATTTTTGTAAACTTAAAAACTAAGTTTTTTGCCGCATCTCATGTAATTTTATAACTTAGTGCTTTTGTTTTGTTTTTTTTTAACTTACTTTATCGTTATTTTCTGCTCGAGCACGCACACACCCCCTCGCGCGCTGATAGTCCGCTATTCTGAGCGCGAGACCCTTTGCCACTACTGAAATCTGAGTCTGAAAATCTCTCGCGCTCTATTTATAGAGCTGCTAAAGATAAAAAGAAAATTGTACGGCATGCTGACGATGATGAGGGGGTGTGGGAGGAAAAGGGCAGGGGGGTGCGCATTGTACAGTTGCCTTAAAGGAACCTTAGGGTGCTTAAGAATCATCTAAAAATGTATAAATGTCATATGACATTTGCTAATTATAATGTTGCTGTTTTTTAATTCTGATTTATTATGAGTTAGTGTATGTTACAAGTTCACATACAGTCCTCCGGTCACTCGGACTCGCTGTGAGTGGTAAGAAGTGATTGTAATGGTTCATTTGAGGGAGACTGCTGTCTGAAATGGGAATCCTGTCATACTGAGTCTAAGCTGTGTGAGAGAAAGCGGTTACACAATGAGGCATTGACTGTAGTACACACTGTGAATCTTGTGACTCCTACTGCTGGTGTCCCTGTAGTATATTTTATTGTCTTCTGTGGCTATTATATTACTAGTGTCCTTTCTGTTATTAAAGCACTGCTCTCTATGCATGTGTGTGTGAGAAATCCTGCTCAGCAGTTCATTATTGCCTGTATTCAGATGTCGAACAGCTGTTATAGTGAGGATTGAGGATCCTCCTCGTTTCTTTCTCCACATTTCCCACACTTTTTTTTTTTTCCTCAAACACCCACCCTGACAGTTTGAAACAATCAACATGTCCCAGATCAACACACTGCTTTACATAAAAGTAGTCAATAAACTGAGATTGACAGTCAGGGTTATATAATTTCATGTACAGGACATCTGCTGCCTGTCCCAGTAGATTCAGATCCAGATTCATATTTAGCAGATTATAATTCCATTATGCAGTTTGTTTTCAACATGGAAATTTTTAAAGGGATAGTTCACCCAAAAATGAAAATTCTGTCATTAATTACTCACCCTCATGTCATTCCAAACCCATAAGACCTTTGTTCGTCTTCGGAAAACAAATTAAGATATTTTTGATGAAATATGTTAGCTTTCTGGCCTTCGATAGACTGCAACACAATTACCACTTTCAAGGTCCAGAAAGGTAGCAAAGACGTTGTTAAAATAGTCAACATGACTGCAGTGGTTCAATCTTAATATTATGAAGTGACGAGAATACTTTTTGTGCGCAAAAACAAAACAAAAATAACGACTTTATTCAATTTCTTCTCTTTCATGTCAGTCTTCTACGCTGTTTACATTAAAGGGTTAGTTCACCCAAAAATGAAAATTCTGTCATTTATTACTCATCCTCATGCCGTTCCACACCCATAAGACCTTCATTAATCTTTGGAACGCAAATTGAGATATTTTTGTTGAAATCCGATGGTTCAGTGAGGCCTGCATAGGGAGCAATGACATTTCCTCTCTCAAGATCCATAAAGGTACTAAAAACATATTTAAATCAGTTCATGTGAGTACAGTGGTTCAATATTAATATTATAAAGCGACGAGAATATTTTTGTGTGCGCCAAAAAAAACTAAATAACGACTTATATAGTGATGGCCGATTTCAAAACACTGCTTCAGGAAGCTTCGGAGCTTTATGAATCTTTTGTGTCGAATCAGCGGTTCGGAGAGCCAAAGTCACGTGATATCAGCAGTTTGGCGGTTTGACACGCGATCCGAATCATGATTCGATATGCTGATTCATTGTGCTCTGAAGCTTCCTGAAGCAGTGTTTTGAAATCGGCCATCACTATATAAGTCGTTATTTTGTTTTTTTGGCGCACCAAAAATATTCTCGTCACTTTATAATATTAATATTGAACCACTGTACTCACATGAACTGATTTAAATATGTTTTTAGTACCTTTATGGATCTTGAGAGAGGAAATGTCATTGCTGGCTATGTAGGCCTCACTGAGCCATCGGATTTCAACAAAAATATCTTAATTTGTGTTCCGAAGATTAACGAAGGTCTTACGGGTGTGGAACGGCATGAGGGTGAGTAATTAATTACATTATTTTCATTTTTGGGTGAACTAACCCTGTAAGCGCTTCTACGTTCTACGTCAGAACGCCGGCTCAGTATTGGCCAACGCTGTTCACATGAGCAGCACAACACATGCGTGTGATGTTGACGCAGGAGCCTGCCAATACACAAAAAGTATTCTTGTCGCTTCGTAAAATTTAGGTTGAACCACTGCGGTCACTTTGACTATTTTAATGAAGTCTTTACTACCTTTCTGGGCCTTGAATGACAGTAATTGTATTGCAGTCTATCGGAGGCCAGAAAACTCACCATTTCATAAAAAATTAAAATATAATTTATTTTAATTAATTTAATTTGTGTTCTGAAGATGAACGAAGATGTTCTGAAGAACGAAGGTCTTACGGGTTTGGAACGACATGATGGTGAGTAATTAATGACAGAATTTTCATTTTTGGGTGAACTAACCCTTTAAATCAGTGGTCGCCAACCCGTCGATCACGATCGACTGGTCGATCTTTATCACTGTTCCAGTAGCTCGCGAAAATAACAGAAATATGAGTACAAAAATACATTACATTTCTCCAGTCTTTGTACTGTATTTTTGTATTTATTTTTATGTTATTTTCAGGAGCTACTGGGACAGTGATAAAGGTAAATAGCCTGTCTGTAAAGAGGCCAGAGACGCTGAAGATGGACGCAAAGAGGAGACGATTCTGTAGCAGGCAGAGCAGCTCACTGTTCATGATGCTCTAAATATATGAAGAAAACATAAATATTGAATTGGGGGTGAGGGCTTATATGAATGCATCTCTAAAAGGAATTACTGTCTTCAGAAAAATTTCGATGCAATGGCATTTTATTTTCCTCTTACCTCCGAATAAAGTAACTAATTATTAGCGCAGTTCAGCTTTGTTTACAGAGGTAACCAAGGAAACGCTGTATCACTGCTGTTCCATAAGCGCCACCTGCTGCCAGAGAGTGAATTTACGTCTGCTGTTTTTATTTCATGCTATTTTTTTGTGTAGCATATAATTTCACAAAGATAAAGTCAGACCGTTCTGTTTTTGCTTTAAATCTTGAAATTAAATCTAATTCAAATGAAAAACAACTGCTCATGTAGCATCTTTGTTTGGATTGTGATTAAAAAGCAGTGGTTCCCTCTAATTTGAAATGGCTATGTATTTTTGTTTATTATAATAATATTAATAACAAATATCTGCAACCGGTATCAGAATCGGCCAATTTGCTTGTAAAAATAAATAAATCAGAAACTAAATTGGCCACGAAAAAAATACTAAATACAATCTGGGCTGTCTTTTTCTATCAAGTAGATCTTGTCTTTCATAAAGGTCAAGGTCAGGGATCTTGGGCTTAAAAAGGTTGGTGACCACTGCTTTAAATGGTTAGTTTACGCAAAATGTACACTGTCAAGCCTCAAAAGTAGTCCATCTGTTCAAAAGTTTGGGGTCAGCAAGATATTTTTTAATGTTTTGAAGTGTCTTATGTTCACCAAGGCTGCATTTATTTGATCAAAAATACAGTAACTGTTATATTGTAAAATATTATTGCAATTTAAAATAACTGTTTTATGTTATATTATACCTTAATATAATTTCCTGTGATCAAAGCTGAATTTTCAGCGTCATTAGTCCAGTCTTCAGTGTCACATGATCCTTCAGAAATGATTCTAATATGCCGATTTGCTGCTCAAGAAACATGTATTATTGTTATAAATGTTGAAAAGAGTTGTGCTTCTTAGAAGTGTCTTTACTGTGGTATTTTTTTTTTTATCTTTTACTTTTTTTATAGAACTAAGTAACAATTTTTTTTTTTTTTTTTTTTTTTTTGTTCTGTGGATGAAAGGTGGTTTTGAAACAACATGAGGTTGAATAAACTGAATTTTCATTTTGAGTCTTGAAGGGACTCATACTGTGGTTTTTGTCTGGTAATATCCACCCATCTGCTGTTGTTATTGTTTAGAGTTGTTCATAGTTCTGCCTTTCAGGCTTGGCAGCCTTCGTGTTGTGTTTCTGTGTGGGTGTGTCAGAGATGTCGTCATCTGTCAGTACACGACAGTTGTAGCCAGTGCTCGCTAGGTTTGAATATTGCATCATAAGTTGAAACGCGTGAGCTGTGTGTGTGCGCGTATGGCTTGTTGTCTTCAGCATAATAAACTTAATAAACCCCTTAAGCTTCTCTCTTCCTGTTAGTCAGATGTGCTCAGATGGATTTTAGAGTTTGTAGCCTATTTGTTTGTTTGTGTGTGTTTATTTGGCTTTTTAACCTAGAACACAACTCTTAATCAGGTTAATAGGGCTATTTGTTCTCTTTTTTTCAAGTGTTGCACGTGTGTGTAGTGCACATACCTAAAAATGTGTGGCATAGTATTGCTTCCTGTTGGGTTGGGCTCTGTTATTGAGTCCACCCTGTGCATAATTGTGTGTGTGTTTCTGGCAGAGTTGTGTGTCTTTAATCTGAACCATCTTTCCAAGTGCCATTTGACCTGAATGAGCAGCTTAGCAACGTACAGCAGAGAAAAGAAGCCCCCCGCCTCTCCAGAATGAATTGGAGAAGAGAGTGAGTGTGAAAGCCCAGAGAGGTACAGGTGAAAGCTTTTTACTGAGGCCTGGGAAAATGCCTGACACAGTCTGGCACAACAGCAGAAGTGATTTGAAAAAAGGTCCCAGCTGAATGTCTTATTTCAGTGGTCTTTGCTAAGCATTACTATTAAGATTGCTCGTATTTAGGTTTAGGGATTTGAACAAACCCCTGATGCCAAGTAGTGTTAAACTACTCATGACTCATCTACTCATCACACATTCATGCTACAGACATGAATGATTCTTCAAGTCATGCTTCTTGTTCAGGCGAGGTGTGCTATTACTTTTTCTAAGCAATCAAACATACTTTTTTCACCCGTCGAGTAATAAGATGATCAAATCATGTCTTTAAATACAAAGTTTGGGTTGCCAGGTTGGTACGATTTTTATTTTATTTTATTTTTATTTTTTTTTTTTTTGAAAGAAATCTCTTATGTTCAGCAAGGCTGCATTTATTTGATTTAAAAATACAGTAAAAACAGCAATATTTTGAAATATTATTTCAATTTAAAATAACTGTTTTCTATTTTAATATATTTTAAAATGTAATTTATTCCTGTGATCAAAGCTGAATTTTCAGCATCATTAGTCCAGTCTTCAGTGTCACATGTTGCTTCAGAAATCATTCTAATATGCTCATTTGCTGCTCAAGAAACATTTAGAGTGTACAATATGTGTGTAAATTTTTTTTCAGGATTCTTTAAAGAATAGAAAGTTCAAAAGAACAGCGTTTATTTGAAATATAATCTTTTGTAACTTATTATAAATGTCTTTACTGTCTCTTTTGATCGATTTAATGCATCCTTGCTGAATAAAAGTATTAATTTCTTTAATTTCTTTTCAAAAAATAAAAATAATTCTTACTGACCCCAAACTTTTGAATGTTAGTGTATAATGTTACAAAAGCTTTGTATTTCAAATAAATGCTTTTGAACTTTCTATTCATCAAGGAATCCTGAGGGAAAAAAAAAAGTACACAACTGTTTTCAACATTGATGATAATAATAATAAATGTTTCTTGAGCAGCAAATCGGCATATTAGAATGATTTCTGAAGGATCATGTGACACTGAAGACTGGAGTAATGATGCTGAAAATTCAGCTTTGATCACAGGAATAAATTACTTTATAAAATATATTCAAATAGAAAACAGTTATTTTAAATTGTAATATTTCACAATATAACTTTTTTTTTTACTGTATTTTTAATTAAGTAAATACAGCCTTGGTGAGCAGACAAAACATCTTTTAAAAACATTAAAAATATTACTGATCCCAAACTTTTGAACGGTGGTTGTGCGTGTGTGTGTGTGTGTGTGTGTGTGTGTGTGTGTGTGTGTATGTATGTATGTGTGTGTATATATATATATATATATATATATATATATATATATATATATATATACATATATATATATATATCCCAAACTTTTGAGAAATTCACTTTTAATACCCTACAGCTTGACTCAAACTAGAGAGAGAAATTCAACAGTGTGTGTGTGTGTGTGTGAGAGAGAGCAAAAATCAGGTCTAACTAAACCTGATAGTGTTATAGGATAGTGCTGCCCTCCTGTTGGTTGACCTGACGCCACCCTTCACTGTTGGCGGGACAGCCACTCTTTTCTTTTTGTCGAGGGTGAACAAAGAACAAGGTCCATTGTGAATAGTGATACTCTCAGCAAGTGAGTTCAACTAATGTGCAGTTGCCTGTTTTTGATTGTATTGATCGATGGGATTGTGTGCATGTTTGTGTGAGATGATGAGTTTAGCCTCGGGACGTTTCTGATTTTGCCTGTCAAATGAAGTACAGACTTTCTCTCGCAGGTTTTTGTTTTACATTTAGTGAGTGCACTATGCATTGTATTGTTTATTTGGGATGTGCAAAAATAAGTATTTACACATTTTTATATCTAATCGGTTTGGATAATTATGTTTCCACACATGCTCAAGCTGAATATTTTTCTCTTTTTCTCCAGGTGAAAACAGCAGGAAAATACAGTAGAGATGAGTGGGGAGTCGAAACAGGGGGTGGTGACAACCCCTCCGCCCCCCAGCGTGGGGAAACGGGAGGGCTACTTCGACCGCATCAATGAAAATGACCCCGAATACCTGCGCGCACGCAACATGTCACCTGACCTGCGACAAGACTTCAACATGATGGAGCAGAAGAAAAGAGTCACACAGATACTACAGAGTCCAGTAAGAAAACACAAATGCTCACTGTCAATAAAATTTATTTTGATGTTGAAAATAAATCAACGGTTATTGAATTGTTTTACAAGAAAATACTATTTCTGGTAAATTTGTGTTTAATTCACTGGGTTACCTGCAATTTTTGGAAATATTTGTGAAATCTACTAGCAGTGAAAATTGTTTTTTTTTTTAAGTAAAATACTTTTTTCAGTGCACTCCAAAACGACACTTATGTACACAGTTTTGTTAAAACAAATGTTTTGGTCGGTTTGTACTGTACAGGGATGTTTTTCCACTTTTTCACAGATTTAATCAGCAAGAATGTGCTGTAATGTAAAAGTGTTTACTTATAGATTTTACAGGTTGTCTCGAGCCGTGTGGTTTTGAATAAACGCCATGCCAGCATGAAGTTTACATTCAAAGCTTGGCATGAACTTCTAAAGTTAGTGTTGAACCCAGCTGCTTGCGCCTTACTCGGCCTCTCTGTTCTCAATGAAAGATTTATGCTTTATTCTTGTAGGTTTGTCAGCAAGTTAATTGTGCATTTGGTGTAATGTTTTGAGATACAGCTCAATTGTACACACAAAGCCACAGCTGCACCATAAAACCCATCTAGAAGACCACACCCTATTACACGCACACCACCAACATCCACATCTAACATACATACACAATCTTGCCAGCGAAGCATAGCCCAGCACCTCTGACCTACAGTAGAGAGAGATTATAGCGAACACACACAAGATTACAGTTAACACACACTGGAGAGATTACAGTGAACATACTGCACAGATTACGCTCCTGCAGACATTTCAGTAAACACATACTGTGTTCAAAAGAATGTTCTGGGTTCAATGCAAGTTAAGCTGTATGGACAACATCTGTTACATGCTGTTGATTAACACAGCGAATAATACAGTCTTGTCCCTCACTTCGTAAAAAAATCCTAAAAAAAAGTATCGCTGTTTCCACAGAAATGTTAAGCAACGCGACTGTTTGCAACATTAATAATAATAAATGTTTCTTGAGCACATCTTTCAGACTTCGTTCAAAAACATTTAAAGGGTTAGTTCACCCCAAAATGAAAATTTGTCATTAATTACTCACCCTCATGTCGTTCCACACCCGTAAAACTTCCGTTCATCTTCAGAACACAAATGAAGATCTTTTTGATGACAGAATGCTGTCAGATTTCCTTCCATAGACTGCCTTTGCAAACTACCACTTTGATGCTTCAAAAACTTCATAAAGAGATCGTAAAACTTCACGTTCGGTTGAGCTTCAGCTTATGTTTGCTGATCAATGTTTACATGCAAGTAAAAGCCTAAATTAAATCTTTTCATAAGTGAACGATTCTCTTCAGAAAATTTGGACTAAACCGCTCCATTCATATGGATTAGTTTTCTGATCTCTTTATGAAGTTTTTGAAGCATCAAAGTGGTAGTTACAAAGGCAGCCAATGGAAGGAAATCCGACAGCATTCTGTCATCAAAAATATCTTCATTTGTGTTCTGAAGATGAACGAAAGTCTTACGGGTATAGAACAACATGAGGGTGAGTAATTAATGACAGAATTTTCATTTTGGGGTGAACTAACAAAAAAAAATCTTGCTGATCTCAAACTTTTGAACGGTAGTGGTTAGGGATGCTAACGATTAATCGGCAATCATTAATTGTCAATAATAATTTATTCGATAATACTTATTGATGGTTGATTAAGCAAGGTCATCATTAAAGGGCTTTGTTTTGAGGTGCGTGCAGCTCATGGGCAAAACTGAAGATCTTTGGGGTTTCTTGTAGTATAGTAACTGCGTAATTTCTAGATGATATTGTGAATTTGCTTTTGTAAAGAAAACATACTGTGGCTAAACTTAAGTGTCAGTATGTGAAAGTGAAATGCATTCTTTCTGTCTTTATAATCTCTGTTATTGCGATAAAGACAGAGGTGGTGTGACGGCACCGTTAATTACGGCATCACCCGCTGGGGTTTATTAGCAGCAGCTGTCTGAGCACGTGTTTCTGAGACACACTATACTATTCTCACTCATCCTTCACTCTGTATGGAGAGGAGCCAGGCAGGGTAGGCAGCAGGTGTATCGGCACACAGGGCTGTGTGTTTACGTCTGCACTATCAGAGCTGATTCAACAAGCCTCTCTTTCATCTCTCTCCCTCTGTAGCATCAGGGTTTCCACGTGTGTGCGTGTGGAAGAGAACTGCTTAAATTACACTTCTGTCCGTAGACTGTGTTTAAGGTCAGACTATTATAGGCAGGGCGGAGCTTGCTATGCTTAGACCTCATCTGTGCTGTCACGACCAAAACAAATGAAGACATCTCAAGTTCTGGAAACTGAGGAAAAATAGCGGTTTGTTCTGAGGGACCGCAGGCATTGCTTGTCTGATATTTGCTTAGGAGGTTAAACATCATGTTAATGATATTAAACTGTAATGGCAAAATTGAATTTGTCTTGAATTTCCTCCCTTGAGTTATTTTTAGTTCCCCCACTCCCCTCTGTTTCCCTCTTCAGCATTAAACCATGCCATTCCCAGAGTCGTAGCTGTTTTCCAAGAGCACTGTGGTTTGGGTTGGTCAGGACCCTCACGTTTGAGAGGAATTCATGCTGAGAGGCAGACGGGTTCGTTCATGCCTTGTCCCGGGCGTCCAGTTCTCATTCAAGCACAATTTAATACTCGCACAGGGAATTAGAGCACAGGATATCTCCAATCTCACCTTTGTAATTCAGCTACATTTAGCCGGTTTTGGCTTGCATCATTGTGTTTGAAGAGCGGCCCGTGTGCTCATAGAGTGAGGTGAATGGGTTACTAAAACAAATTCACCTTGTCGGGTCAAACAGCACTTCAGTACTGACTCTGACCTACATATCAATGTGTTAAAGCTTAGATAACGTCTTCCACCATGACTAATATAGTTTTATGGTTTGATATTAATGTTGTTATGGAGTTAGATCATCACTGCTTTGATCTAATGACAAGTGTGGGCATAATAACCCATGTTTTTGCAAGGGCGTAACCCTGTGCAAGCATGTTGGCTGCTTGGTTTGTTTTGGAGGCATGTTTGATGATTCTCACGGTTAATCTTTCATCATGCTGTTTACACCTCGCTGAACGAAACGTGCACACAACAAAACTGATCTCAGAGTGCTTCTGTGTTTGTTCACACCTATTTAGTGTAGTTTACTTTGACAAGCATCATTATTACTATTGCTCATAAAGTGCGTTCACATTAGCAAAATTTCTGAAAAATTTTCCAAGCCAAAGACATCCATTGTCTTTTGTCAGTAGTGAAGTGATTTATGAAGCAGAGCTCACACAGAAGTCACTTTCAAACCAAGCAGTACTTTCTTCTGTTAAGTATGGCAAATTCGCATGACCCACCTCAGCGTGTTATGAAATCTGCGTGGGAAAATCTCATGGATTACTATTGAAATGACTGGATTTTGCCCACAAAAGTTCTTTAATGTGACCACACCTTTACAGTTAAAACTTTAACAAACCCCTAACTGTAGTTATGGGCTATTATGTGAGCATTAAGGGTATGAATTTATGTGGCTTCTTACTTTCCCTTTATCTTCTCAGTGTATGTTTGATGAATTAGGCTCTCATTCAAAACCAAACAAACTTAAAGGCTAATATAATTTGTTTACTGTGTAGGAATGTGCAACAGCGATCGAGTACTCGACCGTGACAGCGACGATCGATCATGTAAACGATGATCGAAATGTTTTTGTTTTTTTTTCTTCTCCTGATTGGTTATAGCAGCACTTTGGGCAGCGCCCTGAGCTCTGATTGTTTAGCTTGCCACAGCATGAGTCAAAAGACATGACAGAGAATGTCTGGCTTCACTTTGCCAAGATAGATGAAAATACAGTTCAATGCAAGCTGTGCAGCGCCAAGCTTTTATCTTGTGCTGAAAATATCCTTTAAATTATATTCAGAAATTAATTTAACAATAATCATCAGCATAGGCGCCGAGCCACAGAGCACCCACGGAAAAACACAAGATATTCTCATTTCATTTCAACCAATAAAAATTGATTGAAGTCTTCAGACACGGCTTTCTTTTCTGTTTTTATAGTCCATTTGAGGCAGTTTCTATTTAGTAAATGTCGAGAGCGCATTTGTAACGCACACGAGAGCGCATCCATGTAATTCACGAGCACGATTCTCTGCTCGGACGTGGATTTCTCTTTGGACGCGCTCAAACTTTGTCCTGTCATGAATCTCAACGTGCTTTTTCTCATGGAGAGTGGGCACCCACCGGCAGAAACATAAATCGGTGTCTATGATCATAAGTGATTTTCATACTGTAAAATAACATTTTGATTGATCAGAAAAAATTTCAGAAATATTAGAAAAAATTAAAAATTACAATAGTGAAACTAATGTAGCCTAATAGAATGTGAATTTGTTGTGCTTTCGTTTTGTTGTTTTTCACTTTAAAGCACAATATTAGTTACACTTTCGACAAGCTCAGGTTTGCATTCGCAAACTTTTTGCAGATGAAAGTTGTAATAATAATAATGTAGATGAAAATGAAGCCCAAATCTGCCATAAACATAGCATTATAATGAGAACTTTATAGAAATCTATAGTAAATTCTGTCCTTGCCCGTGTTTCAACGCACTGTCATGAAAGCGCATCACGGCGGGAGCGCTCTCTCTCTCTCTCACTCTCGCTATAGCGCGTAACTTGTTCATTGGCATTTGCATCCTTTTATGCAGATACAAGTTGTAATGTTATATCATTGGATGTGTCATAGAACGGGCTTCAGTTTGTTGGCATAAAATCACTCTTCACCTGAGGCAGCTATTCCTTTTAGATGCTTCTTGATAACATTGCTGCATCATAATCATAATCTATATGTTCTAATCACGTGTTCATGTTTTCATAGACAGGTTTTTATGTCATTCATTTTCATAACAGTCTTCAGATATTTTCATCATCTCCATGACGGAGATGTTGATCTCCAGTTTGGCATGAACTGTCTGCACATGGATACACAAACACCATGCTCACTTCCCTGTGGAGTTAAAGTCCTTGGAAACTGTAGATTTGAAGCGGACTCCATTTCGGACTGCTGTTTTCCTATAGTCTTGCACATACACACTGTCAGTTTTGCTTTTTTTTTTTTTCTAGCCAAGAAACACCCAATTAGACATGTGAAGCTTATTTGTTGGTTTTTTTGGTGCTGTTTATTAGGGCTGCAACAACTATTCGATAAAATCGATAATAATCGATAATGAAAGTCATCGACAACGATTCTCATTATCGATTAGTTGGGTCTGCCCACCGTGCACTTAAAACTTCCTCCAGTCGCGTCAAATTACAGCACTGAATAACGCATTTCTATGGACAAAATGCATCTAAAAATAGTGAAGGAAACGGAGTGAGCAGCTGCGTGAAAGGTACGAGATCAAAGCTGATCAAAACATGAGAATTTAGTTTAAGCTTCAAGCTAATGCATTAGTGTAATGGCTTGCCCTGTCAGGTGCTTTGACAGATGCATGTTTGTCCTCAGCGCAGAACGTTCATTCTACGGCTGTACCCTTATCTGTATATGTTACAAATTCATGCGAGCATTTACATTTTGCAAACAGTTTGTGTTTTTCTTTATTATCTTTATTACTATCTTCATTTGTAATGTAGAGTAGAGATTTAAACTATATTCACTATATACAGTGCTAAAGTTATTAGACATCTGATACTATGATTTGTGCCACAGGTCAGGACAGCCTACACTATCAGTATTGGTGATTACTAAAATAATTTTTCATGTTTCTGTAATGGTTAATCCACCAGTATGTGTAAGCTCTTTCATTATAGCAGTATTTAAAGCTACAATATATTTATTGTTGTTATTCATGAATTTTTGATTTTACTGTTTTACAAGAAAGCCAGGAAAAAGTAAAATGCTTCATAGTTTTTTTTCAGATGCCCAATTACAGTCAATAACAACAGAGACTGTTAAGTTTTTTTTTTTGATATTATGTGTAAATATTATTTAGAAACTATTTAGTTGTTTCAGTTTGTTATTTTCCTAATAAATGGCAATACCATTTTTAGCTTTAAACAGGTTTTTGATAGAATCCTAAAATGTGTTCTCTCTTTATGACAGGTAGTGTAATAAATTAAGCACTATGTTTTCATAGCATTCAATTGGCACATTTGTTTGAAGTACATTGGGCAGGATGTGCAATAATGTGTGGGTTTTTTTTTGTCAATAAAATAAAAATAAATAAAATTTGGATTTTAATCCGATTAATCGAAAAAATAATCGGCCAACTAATCGATTATCAAAATAATCGTTAGTTGCAGCCCTACTATTTATGGGGGAATTGTCTGAAATATTTGTTGCCACAATAATAGATTGCCGAGGGGGAGAAATGGGCAGAAATCAGATTTCTGTCAATTGAAAACTTATAAGTACTTATTTTACACACAATCACAAAGCAGAACAGTTTTGCTCATGGATGTCTAGTTAACTTGTACTAAGTGCCTCAAACAAATTTCTGAGTGTCTCTCAAAGATTTGATGTCAATAACCATTGGCAAATCAAGTGATTGATTGATGCTTATTGCAGTCCGGTACTATAAAAACACAACTTTAAACCCATAAACCCAGTCGGTCAGATTAAAACTGCTTCTTGTTTGCTTGCCATTTTGTGTGCAAAATACATTAGGCTATCAGTGAACAGAGCATGCATGCTAAGACTTGTTTGCCTTTCTTATTCTGGATTATGCATATATGTTTTTGCATAGTGTTTGCATGTATTCTGCATGCTTAGGACATATCAGTGTGACAATCTTGCATACTGTGCCAAAGGAAGTTTTACATTCATCAGCTCACATCCAGACAAGTACTCACACCTGGTAATAAGACAAGTCTTTATGCAGTTGTACAGTAAGAAAGAACAGTCATCATAACTGAGGCATTGTGTCAGTGAATCTCCTCTGTTATTACCCGCATGTAAGCACTCTGTCAGCGTCCGTTTATCCTGTGATTCATTCTTTAGCCTGAACTCTTTGATCATTCAGCCTGAGACTCTGAGCAGGTGTGCAGAATGACAGCACAACATCAAGAAGAGCTTTATCACTGGTTTTAAAAAGGAGTTATGGATGATTTCCTTCCTTAAACATGGAAAATACATTTTCAAGGCTACAAGGTTCCAGTGGACTTGAAAGGGATTTTGGATGGAACCAAAGACAGTGTGATGCTACTTTTATCCTTCACTGTCTTTCTTTTTGTAGAGAACATCAGATATCCTTCTGTTTGGTCACCTCTAGCTCTTCAGAGTAAGTGGAGTAGGCCTGAACAGTGGAAAAAACTGTACATGATGGTTTAAACGTGCAGGAGTGTGAGAGGATTACAGCTGTGTGTTCATCTCTCATTACTGTGTGTGAGACATCTCTAATCTCATGTTTTCTTTCTCTTTCAGGCTTTTAGGGATGAGCTAGAGGGAATGATCCAGGAACAGATGAACAAGGGGAATAACCCAGCAGGACTGCTCGCTCTGCGGCAGATCGCAGACTTCTTCATGGCCAGCTCCGTAGCCGGCTTCTCCACATCCCCCCTCAGTGAGTATCTGCATGGTGTGGCTTATCTCCACAGCAAAAGATTGCTTCAATCCTCCAATGTCACAGACTGCCCCACTCATCCACCTGTTCAGAGATACACAGTTACATTCCAATTTATTTATAAAGCACATTTAAAAACAACCTTGGTTGACCAAAGTGCTGTACATAAAAAAAATACACACATGCAGTTACAAAAGGGTGAAAGTACCAGAGAAAAGTTTTTAACATACAGGTTGTTAAATAATAGCTGTTCCCAACAAACATTGAGGGAGGAAATACGATCAGCCAACTCAAGAAAGCCTTTGCATTCTTTTATCTTACTTCTTCCTTCCTTATCACCCCATCCAGCCCTGCACACATGTGTCTGTTTTCTCTCTGTGCTCTGCTATGCGGAACTAATCAGTGGAACTTCAGTGGACTCCTTTCAATACTTACTGTACATTCAGAGTCAGAGCCTAAACCTCATAGGTGTCTGTAGGTAGTATTTTCTAGAATATATCATGGATAACTGGATCTGATATTTAGAAATAAGAGTTTAATATACTATGTAGACCGTTCAAAATGCAAAGCTCCCTTCCCATTTTGCCTTTCCCATTTATGTAAACTAAGTTGCAAAAACATGTCATTTAAAATGTGTCACGGTTGTGGTTTCTGAATCATTAACATAATAAAGTATGACTGCCCGCATTTGAAATCTATTTTTGAAAGCAATTCTCAATCTTACACTGTAAACTCAGCTCCAGATTTATCCTGCTGGAGTTCTATGATGAGTTCTGGAATATTCAGTCAACTGGAGGTTTGAAATGAGTTCTAGAATGTTTAGTCAAGTGGAGTTCTGAAAAGAGTTCTGGAACATTTAGCCAGTTCAAAGATAATTTCTGTAATGTGTTGTCAACTGGAGCTCTAGAATGAGATCTGGGTGTTTCCCAAAAGCATTGTGAGCCAAAGTTGAGTGTGGAGATCATTGCCACCAGTGTTCTCTATGATCAAATTAGCCCTCGATGGTTTAAGTATGAATTCTGGAAAGTTTAGCCAAGTGGAGCTCAAGAAACAGTTCTGGAATCCATAGTCAACTGAAGTTCAAGGATGAGTTTCCCAAACTTGTAATAAGTGAAGGTCTGAAATGAGTTCTGGATCGTTTAGCCACCTGGAGTTCAAGGATAAGTTCTGGAACATTTAGCCAAGTGAAGTTCTGTAAGATACACTGTGCTTTAACTGTAGTTCTAAAAAGTGTGATTATTGTAGATGTGAAGAGCTAATCATGTTTACTGTATGGCTGAATTGAGTTTTGTTTCTTTTTAAAAGTATTATTAGATTTCCTTGTTCTTCTTTGACAAGAATGCCTAAAGGTTCTAAATAAGCTATGTTAAATTGATTTCAGAAGTGTTTTTAGCTGTATAAATTCAGTTTAACTAAAACATCTTTATTAGATTTCAGGCATATCAGTGTTTCATGGACACTTCTGAGGTGTTACCAGTAATCAGGACACACCACTGGCTTTATTTAGAGTCTGAGTTTGAGAAGTATCAGGGTATCGATTTACACACCAATTTGTTGTCCATATTCCCATTTTTTTTATTTATTTATTTTTTATAAATCTTTAATTGAAGTCCATCTTATTAAATTATTAAAACCTATTAACACAAACACATGAGAAAGAAGTGCTGTTTTTTTTAATCTGTTCTTGAATTGTTCCCAATTGTTGTTTTCTCAGGTTTGGGCATGGTGACCCCAATAAACGACATGTTCAGCATGGAGTCCAGTACTATGGTGAAGGGAGAGAAACAGACCCGCTGCAAACTGGCCAGCCTCTACAGAATAGTGGACCTGTTCAGCTGGGCCCACTTCACAAGCTGTTATATTACAGTAAGACATAGCTTTCTATCATTAATATTGGTACCAAAGATTAAATATTATAGTTGATTTTGTGTCAGTATTTTAGAACAAGGAAATAAAAGTGATTGATGTACATATTGTTATCCAGTGTTTCGCAATCCATTCCTGCAGGCAATAAACATAGTTCAATTAATTGAGCCAAGTCGGTCTGTAATACTTGGAGAAAGATATCTGCTATTCCATTCGTTTCATCCCCAATAATGTCATATTATACTATTATATTGTTGAATTATACATGGCTACATTTGAATGGCCGTCAATGGAGAAAGATGCTGTTTGTCATCATATTGTTTAGGGCTGGGACAATACTATCAACACATCGCAATTTGTGGATTGTTTCTAATATTTTCAAAATGCATCGCAAATCGATTCTGAGCTTAGTATTTAACAGCAGATGGCGCTCTAGGCTATTTTTTAACCGCATACTCAAATGCTCACGAAGAAGACCGCTCGTGCGTTCAGCTGAGTCTGAGAATGTATTAGCACCTCAGAATGCTTTTGTGACGCGAGATTAATGTAAACAGCCCACTGCAAACACCCTTGTAATTCGCTTCAACCTTTTCGAACTTTATGAATGATTATTTTATAGAAGGTTCAAGTGGTGTGTTTTAAGGAATTGGAAGGAAGCAGAGTACGTCTGTTTGTAAAGCAAGCAGTGCCATCTGCTGTTGAAAACGAAGCTCAGAATCAATTTGAGAGAGAATCGCGATACATACGCAGGGCTCAAGACTGCGCATTTTGCAACCATTTTTCGTGCCGGTGCGATCAAATTTGTTAGCAGTCGCGCTGGCGCGACCACCATAGCATTGCCCGACATCAAATGGCAAACGTAATGAAAGGGGAACGAAACTGCGCTATTCATTTGTGCTTCACGGACCGTATCAGTTCCGACCAATGTCAGGGCAGCGCAAACTACTCACGAGCTGATCTTGATAACGCAACATTGTTACTATACAGCGCTGGGAGATCCAGTAAAGAAAGCATTTGAATTCTCTACAGAATTAATAACATCGCTGCGAGATCTAGTGAGAAGCATTCAAATTTGGCGCAGAGTTCTCCATTATTAACCGCAGAAATAAGATCAAACAGAGCTGATCTGGAAACCAGGAGAAACATTGTGCCATGAATGAGCAAGTTATAGAAGGCTTTCAGTCCACAAATTAACAACATTTGTCATGGATTTAATCTAGTAACACTAACTGTAACTATGGAATTGTGGCAGAAATAGTCAAATGCCTTCAAGTACTTCACACATCTTTTTCCAGCAATTCAAAACTCTAATTATCATATTTAAATGTTTTTAATGTGATGACCAAAACATTATTTGTTGAAACTAAAATTTTCAACATATAGGAAAACTTTTATTTAAAAATAAAAAAGACATTAAATTGCCATTGTACCCAGTAGGTGGCTGTCATTTCCACTCCCTAATATATATTTTCAATCGTTTTGCTTTTGAATTAGTATTTAGACATTATGAATGATAATGCTGCCCTCAAATGTTAATCTGGAGCCTTGCAAACTTAAAATAAAACTGTGCATTGTAATTTCTATAAGTTAAGTCTATTTATTACAAAGGCATTTGTCAGTAATACAGTCAAAATGGGGGAAAATATGAAAAACTGCACTGCAGGTTGATTTAAGGTGTGCCCAAAATTTTCTGCTTGTGCTCCTAAAATTTTCTGTAAGGGGCTACAGTGCTCCTAGTAAAAAAAGTTAGTCTGGAGCCCTGATACGGAAAATATTAGAATCGGTCCAGAATCATTTCTCAATTCGTGATGCATCGATGTATTGTCCCAGCCCTAATAATGGTGTAGGTACAGCATCTCTGCTCATGCTGATGTGCTAAAAAGAGAAATATCCAAATTTTGGAATATCTAGATGTCTGTTGGAAGGATTAAGAAACCTTGAGCTAAGTTGATCAGGAGAAGAAAAACAGAGCTGCTTATTTGTGTTTTTTAAAACTTGTAGGTTCGTGTCAGTAAGGAGCAGGATCACATCCTCATCATCCCCAGAGGGCTGTCCTTCGCTGAGGCCTCTGCGTCCAATCTGGTAAACAAACTGTCTGTCTCACATTATCACAGCAGAGCCTGATAGCGGTTCTGGGAACGGCTTGAGCATCACGCCCACAGGGCTGCCGGGGTCACTTTGAGCAGTGACTTCAGCTCAAACTCGCATTCCAGTAAGACTGAAAATGGATTTGATTCAGGCTTTTGTCGTTCTTACCTTCGGAATTCATTTCTCAGTTACATATTATGTTGATTAAATGAGAAATGATTTCTTAATGCTTCATTTTGATCAAATAGCTTATAAAATAGGTTATAATTTGTGCTGCTTTGGCATTTCTGTTTTCTTAGTGGTATAACATCCTGTTTAAATTGAGACATTAATATTGCCCAGAGCTTAATAAATGAAATAATGTGTTTTTTTGGGGTTTTTTTTTTTTTTTTGTGAAATGTGCCTTGCACAGAGGGAATATGTTGGCAGACCTTGACTGATCTCTCTGATCGTTGCCAATGTTTGTCATGCTTAATCGGCCGGTTATTTCTTTGAAATCTCAGAGTGGGTTTTGGATTCATACTTGTCTGTGTGTTCATGTCAGTTGGAGGCTTTTAGTGCCTGTAGTTGTTCATGCTTAATTTGTAATCGTATTGTGACGTTGTCTTTCCTTGTGTTGTCTTTCCTGGTCCTGGAAAACCCCAGCACGAAACATTTTAATTTGGATATTTCCCTAAGTATACTCCAGTTGTAAAGTGAACGCACAGCTTTTTAAAGTTTACTTTGATAGCGTGCACTTGACACACTAGAGTGCACTAGAAAGCTGGGTGATAAAACGACAATGGTAATTTATCGCTCTATAATTTTCTTAGATAAAACGTTAACAAGAGTTTGATAATTGTTCAATATAATGTTTATGCGGCAAAAGCAGAATGAAACGGCACTGCTCGTTTGAACCACGCCACACAGATCAGTTATCCGCTCAACTCAAAGTTCATACGGCAGCGTGGCGCGAGCAGATGCGTTTACTCACTGAACGGTCTCGGCCATGCGACCACTAAACAGCGCTGTGAGATCCAGTGAGAAGCGTTTGAATTCAGCGAAGAACACAAATGTCTCAGTGATTTAAACTAGTTTAAAGACAGATGAAACGGCGCTGATAAACAGGAGAAACACTGTGCGCAGCAATACAGTCAGAAGGCTTTTCAATCTACAAATTGCCATCACTTAGCCTACCCTGGATTTACTGTACTAACACTAACTTCACCATTGTATTGTGGCAGAAATGTGGGATATTCATATTGAATTTTATTATATTATTAATGTAGACATGTATTAAATGTATTAAAGGAGTAATGGTATATGATTACAGTATTGTTTGTGATTAAGCCTATAGCATTTGTATAGCATTTATACTAAATGCATTTAGGCTATTGTTTTTCATATAAATACCACAGAATCCATAGTTACATTTACCATGGTACTGAGGTTCTATATGTGTGTTTTTAACTGTGGTTATCATGATCTAAATGTATGCTACTATGGAAGACCAATGAATTTTAATAATACTCAAACAGTCAGAATATTTACATTTTACCATATAAAATGAGTTTTTACAATGGGGTAATTTTGTTGCAATATCTTACACACAGCACAAGGAAGCTTGACTTCAAATGGTAAATTGAATTTAACACTTAAATGCATACCTCGGGTCTTTATCGACCAGGGACATCATTCACTACCCTCCTCCACATTCATTTTTTAAAGTTAGACATCAACCACCTTAGTATTTATCAATCAATTTGTCATAAACAATATAACAAGAAAAAAATCATAAAATTATAAAACGGTGCCTGTTTTCCCATTCATTTTTTTTGTAAAAATTTTACAGGGTCGCTAACAACCCGAGGTGTGTATCAGTGTACGTATATATTTTTCCTGCACAACAAATAATTTAATCTTTGATGACGGAATAAGTGCAATTCACCTTTATTCCACAAGGTGGAAATGTCTGATACACAACAATGAAGTAACATTTCATTCAGACAGAAAACAAGAGAATAGAAAGCATCATTAGCAAAACGTGAAATGGCTCAGCAATTTACTGTAGAGGAAGTACTGAACGCAATTAAATATGACTGTCACTTGATGGATCTGGTGAAGCTGTCAGCGATCAAAATATTGATTTTGAAGATGTTGAAAATGATATAGTTTTTTGAGATCGCAAATGGGCTCATATGCGCAATCTCAAACATATTCTCAAAACTATCATTTGCTGAATGTAATGGGAAATGAGCTCTGAAGAGGACAGTGATGATGGCATAAAACATCTGCTCAAACTGAGCCTTTCCAAGCTCCAAAGGTGACAAAATATGCTTTATTTTATTCTTCTGTAATTGTTAGGTAGGGATCCATTCGTGTTAGATATAGATTTGGGTCGCTAAAGACCGAATATGTAAGAATGATTGGCGAAACATTCATGCATTTAAGGGTTAAATAAGACAAGTAAACGGTAATAAGAACAAATAAATTACTAACAGCACAAATAAATACAATAGAATAAAGATACAAATGAAATGGACTGATTTATTTTTCTGGTAGTTCTTACAGTATTAGCCTAGCCCTAGCATATCGAGGTAAGAAACTGAGAGTTAATAAATTAAAGTTACACAAGTGAATCAGTAAAGAGCAGTAAGTGATTTTCTCTTTGTCTTTTGTTGTTTAACAACTTAGAGAGCGGCACGTTTATTAGCCTGGTATTTTGACTCACATTTTTGACCTTGTTTGACCATCAATGAGCCGCAAAAAGGAGCTCATTTTGGCAGTGGCGGTTTTATGTACATGCGTGCGGTTTTATGTATTGTTATGCATCTGATGTTAGCTCGAAATCTGCGGGAATGAGTAGAATTGAGTAGGAATGCGGAATCTTGTGCCGAAATTCAGACCCGGTCACACCAACACTATTTAACCGGAGTGAATGAGACTACTGAATGAGAGGAGGCTGGTGCGTGTCAACTTGCTGTCGGAGAGAAGAGCAAGAATGCGCAGCTGGTATCGGTGTATCGATACTGCAGAAAGGAGTGTTGGTATCGTTTCAGATATTTCAGTATCGATACATATCGAAATATTGATATTTTTGACAACACTACTATCTTAACAATAATTTTTGAAGGTAACTATCATTCCTTCTACAGTATTTCTACTGAGTTCTAAGGTCTTTTACCACCACTGTAGCACAAATGTGCACACATCAAATATACACATTTGTATCTGTATTTACGCCCTTGCTAAAAGTTTGTTTCTGGCCTTAGATCTGCAACCGTAGAGTTAGCTGGTGACAAACAGAATTGAGCATTCACTTCTGAGCGTTTTTCTCTCCCGCTGGCGTAAAAATGAGTTTTGACATGCTGCTCGTGGTGGATGGTGTTTTGACAAATTCCTGCCAATCAGGTGATTTAATGCTGGAATGAATTTGTGAAGCACATTTGTCCTTCTGCCTGCAGCATTTATGACTCCGTGAACAGAATTGAAAACACCTGAGGTGAGCAGCGGCAGTATCTGCATCTGACTTGCACTCTTGTGCTGGCTAGTGCTGTTTTCTAATGCTGCACTGTGCTGGATTGTGTTTGGGGTAGAGTTACGGCCACTGCCATGACAAACACATTTTTCACAGTCATGAAAAAATACACTCAGTCGTTGTGCCGTTTCACAATTGCAGCAGATTTCTTTGCTCTTGTGCTTTAATAGGTGCTGTTGACCTTTTATTCATGGATCAAAGCCAGTACAGGTTTGTCCAGTTTCTGTTTGTGCGGACTGTGTTTTAGATAGGGAGAGTTAGATGAAGCCCGAACTCTTTTGCATAGTCAGAACATACATACAGGATTTATTTTTATCTGTGTGTGACTGCGAGAGAGAGAGAGATCTCGGTGTTGCTGACACAGTCATTCAGAGCTCCTGTTCTCTGCTTCTGTGGGCGTGGCTGTGGGTCAGTGCCCGCTGGAATGAGGCCAGCTATCTGGGTCAGTTTTATTAACCCTCTATGTGATCAGTCACTTTCACACTCTCTTTCACTTGTACACTCATTAGTGCTCAAAGCCCCTTAACAGAGAAGAACATGATGGATTTTAATATTTGTTGAAAAGAATGCCTATGCTAAACACACTGTCATGACATTGGGGTGTTGTGGGTATTAAAAAGATCCAAGTCTTTGTGACATTCTGATCTGTAGATATGGCTTTGTTCTCCTTTGAAGTACATTTAAAAAAAAAAAAAAACTATTTGGGTTATCATTTTTAAGCTCCTAGCCAATGCCAGCTTTTTTGATCATGTTCACAAAACTTTCATGGCCTCCAGAATATTTTGTTGTCTGAATATGTAAACAGTCAATATGAAACGCATGAAAGTTTTATTTAAAAAAAAAAAAAAATCTGAAGAAAAAAGTGTTTTGTGAAAGACTTTGTCCTGATCAAATTCAGAATGACGATCAAGATGTGAATTAAAGGAGATTGAGTCCATCAACACCCCCAAAGCTTACACAGTCCATTACCTCTGTGGGTTTTGGCATTTTATTCAGTAACATTAGGCAGTTTTGATTTTATATGCCGTTGAATGTTTGATGATTGCGTTAGCTTACTTGTGCGTAAACAGCTTCTGTCCGCTCCTGGTTTACGCACATTATCCTTTTCTTCACTTGTTTTTGGATCCGGAGATGCTGTACTATTTCAGAAGATGTGTAACTGCGCCCCCATCATATAACAGTGAAAACACAGATTGCCATTAAAACTCATGAATGGCAGGGAAGCGTTGTCATAAATGACAGAAAATCAATCAATAGTGTGTAAAGAGTTAATGTCAATAGCACAAACTCACCAGGATGAGTTTAATAGTACTTAGGGTAAAGGTATGATCACAAATTAGCAGATTTTTGGTGAATTGTGGGCAAAAAAGGTCTTTGATCTATTTTTAATAATCATGTACAGGGCTCTACGCAAACACTTCTCTTTGAATTAAGTGCAAGTGCTCCTAATAAAAAAAATTTAGGAGCACAGTCAAAAATTTAGGAGCACTTTCTGATCAATAACAGACATTAACTTTCCCATTACAGGGACGATATTTGCCCCTTTAAATTAATTTCCACGGGCATTTTTACCATTATAAGAGCATTTTTTTTTTTCCTAATCTGATTAAATGTATGCATCATATTTCGTCAATTTCTTAAATTATAATAGAAAATTTGTTTTTAAATGTTAAACAATAAATTCAGTTAGAACAATAAGACCCAATCAGACTGTTACCTATCAAAAGAAATCATCAAAAAAATCCATCTTTGCACTGCAGAAGTAGCACAGAAGCTCCATCTGAAGCGGTATTATTTAGACACATTTACACAGACTGCTTAATGAAGCTCATTGTAAATAATGTTGTACAAATGTTTGTAAGTATAATTTTTTGAATTTAGAAATATGTAAAAAAAAAAAAAAAAACTTTAAAAGATATTTTATATCTATAAAATATTTTAAGTAAAAACAGTGTATATAAAGTGTAAATATGAAAATAAATGTTTTTTACATTCACTGCCAGTAGGTGGCGGTAAATCTTAATGTGCGAGTCATTCATTCAGTCGTTCAAAACGCAGATTAATTCAGGAATAACCGTTGCTTGGAGATGTGCAACAGTTCTGGTGCGGCTTTGTTTGAAACTGTTTTCACGAAATAGAGCAAAAACAGACATTATTGTGTCTAATGTTAAATCACTTAATATCAACTTGTTTATTGGACTTCAGTAAGATCAGTAAGTATCACATTTGCAATCATGCCAATACTGAGAGAAACAGGAGTCTACTCGTGTGATATTACTTAATAACATATTAGGCTTGCTGCTATCGGTGATACGAGTGTTCAGCCGCAACACCGGTTACATCACTTGACCACCATGACCGCAGCACCGCCCCCCACCGTCGTTTTGATTTTTTTTTAAAGTAATAAAAATAATTTAGTTTAGTTAGAGAACAGATACAGTTAAAAACTAAACGTGTCTGCTTAATTCAGTGAGAGCTGAACGAGAGTCGCAGCACAGATCAGCAGCAGGAGTCAGATTTCACCTCATTTCGTCCATTTCTTCCCTCACTTCTCTGCATGACAAGACGATGGATGAAGATTTGGTTGCAAAGCGAAATGTAAAAGCGCAAATATTATTGTGAGTTTGTCATTGTACGGTTTTGTTGTGTTTTTCATTAAGAATAATAATGAACCCACCCACCATTCAAACAACTGCCACCTCCGAATTGCTGCTACTTTAAAAGTGAAAGTAAAAATGGCAGCACGGGCGTTCATAACTGTGCATGTGTTTGTTTTTTGGTGGCATTTTTGCCCTCAAGCACTCGTTAATTTCCGACCTTGCTTATGATAATCCAAATATTTCCAGTTAATTTGGCTGAAACATCAGCAGCATGAGATGGTCTGGTAAATGCGCATGGCTGTGTCATACCCGTTTCACATTGTAAACAATCTTTGAAGTGTAGTCCGTCGCGCACGTCTTTTGCACTTGCTCTGCTGACTGAAGCAAAGTCTTTGAATGAAGGCATGAAAAGCAGTGTATGGTCGCACTGTAGAGCCCTGATGTAGTGATGTATGAAGCACAGCTCACACAAAAGTCACTTTCAAACCAAACAGCTTTCTGTTGGTCAATGCAGCAAATTCAACTTTAACCTAGGGCTGGACGATTATGACCTAAAATCAAAACCTCGATTAATTGAACATTTTGCCTCGATTACAAGTAATGAACGATTATTTTTTATTTATTTTTTTTTGCCCTCATAGTTCACTTACAAGGTTTGTACTGTAAATATGATTGACTATTAAAGGTGGGATATTTTTTTTCTGTTGAAAGAGTGATCTGACATAACGGCTCACTTTCAGCAGTTATTTTATCTATGGTTCATAACATTTCTTACAGATTTCTGCTCGTTGTAAATCAGATAAAGATAAATTAGTACAGTACCAGTACGTAATGATTGCGTGTGTAAATTAGTCATACCGTCTTCTCTATTAATTGTGAAGCTGTGGGTTGTAAATAGTTCCTTCAAAAGTAGAAAAATATATGCATGGTTCCTACGCAGTTTGGAAAAGTATGGAATTTGATTTGAGTAATTTCCAGGTCTGGAAAAGTATGGAAAAAAGAAATCAGAGTATGGAAAAATATTTGTGTTTCCAGACTATTGGCTCTATTCAGTTTTCTAATTTATCATACCTGCAAACTAGTCACTTTTTGCGAAATTAGCCGTTTTGAATCAAAATACATCACTTATGTGAATCGTTTAGATCCGAAGAGTTTTTTTTCGGGGTGAGTGTGTGTGTGTGTCACAAGATTCTCACAAGAATCGAAAATGGGCTACTTTCTCATAGACTGGAGTGAGTCGCGATCTTTCTTGGTGCTCTGTGGCGTGACGGATCGCTGTAGCACTCATGTATGAAGGTAAATCAGTAGCAAAACTCGAGAGGTTGCTGATTTGAATGTGAGAACTTGTCGTATTAATATTTGTATTTGTAAATTGAAATTTACACTCACAGCCCTGATGTGAAAAGCTGAATGTTTCGATTTGCACACACAGACAACAATCAAAACACCCGTATTACGAAGTTGAAGTTGCAGATTAATAGTTACAAATGTGTGAAATAACATTCACATAAACAAAATGACAGACACAAATGTGTGAGACATATTTACTTTTGCACTTTACTTAAGTTTCGCTGTACAACTTCAAGTCGGCGCTTACAACCTCTCAGATCTGGGATTACAAGTTCAATTCCTGGCGCTTTGACTTTTGCTACTCTTTTTGCGATATTCCTGTTGCAAAACTGACTTGTGCACTTGAACGCAGACGTGAGAGAGCAGAACGGAAGGGTGGGGGTGGGGGGTGGTTGAAGCCGTTTTATTGGTCGATTTCTGACCAATGAACAACGCCAGTGTACGCACTGTGCGTATACCATGAGAGGGCGCTATTTTTATTTTTTACATCATTTTTAAATCGATTATTAAAATCTATCTGCCTAAACTCATGACATATTAAGAGAGCAAGAGAGAATGAGAATAAATAAAGGTGTGCGTTTGTGTGTTGTAAAGTCAAATGTGTGAATGTGTGTACATGGGTGGGCGTGGGGATATGGGTGAAAAGAAATATGATTGGATAGGTTAGTTTCGTCGCTTTTTCCACACATGAAAAATGACGTTACAGATAGTTAATGTTTAAAAACAGGCTCAAAATGAGTAAACGCTTTCTAAAACAGCTAAATTCGACTGAAACATTTGCAAAAAGGCCTAAAACTATTGAGTAGGGATGGAGAAATTAAGCCTCTTAAATCTTTAAAGCTTTTCTCTAAATGTTTCGGGAAAGGTTTCAAAGCATCAAGAGTGTCAAAAACAGTGCCATCTTGTGGCGGGCAAAATTTACAGCAGCCATAAACCTGAGTGAGCAGCTCCATTGTTTTATCCATTAAGCACAAATAAAAGCCTGACAACGCTAAATGTGTTCAATAATAGGCAATAAATGAAATGGATCAACAAAAACAATAATTATAATAATACTAATAATACATACTGAGTTATTTGAGGCAAGTAAATTGTGCTGTTATTTTATTGTAGCCTAAATACTGTTAATATGACAGAACATATGATGATGTAATATAGGCTACAGGCTTATATATTTATAATGTTTAGTAAATGGACTTGAACTTCCATATAGTAATGGTCTGTGTTCAAACATTCTGACACACAAAGTGAAGCATTCACGTGACTGGAAACAATGTGCGCCCCTGTTTTCATTAAAATATCATTAGTTTTAACCGGTTTTTATATTACAGTAAAAGATTAGTAAAGTCGTTTATTGGTTGGAGTCAGCCAATGAAATGGGACGTTTTTGTTCGCGATGACGTCACTACATAGAGCAGATCGTGCCGTTTTGGTGGTCCATGTAGCAGCCACCCAATAAACAACTTTATTACTCTTTTACTGTAATATAAAAACCCGTTAAAACTAATGATATTTTATTGAAAATATTGTCTCATACATATGCATAAAAATGTTTATTTCCGCATGCCAAGTCGCACTGGCTGGCGTTGTTCATTGGTCAGACATCAACCAATAAAACGGCTTAAGTACAACTTACCGAAATTTGAATCATGTCACATGCAATCGATCAATCAGTGTTTCAACCGCAGAAAGGCGTCAATGAAACAGCTTGTAAAAAATGTCACATTTAGCCTACCTCAGAAAAGCTTTTCAATGTCCAAAAACTCATTATTCAGCTACAAAAATGAACTTTGAGAGGAGCATTTTGCTAAATATGTGCACGCTAGGCTATTGCATATTCATTGTATTTGTACTTAACATGTGCTTCGATATTAGGTGTATAAATCCGTTTTATGACAGCCACCATTTAAATGTTTAGGCCTACATTAGAAAAAAGAGTAGAAAAATAATTGTCATTAAAAATGTATAACATTATTAAAAAAACTTCCTTATGTGTAATTTAGCCTATATGTAAGTAGCTTACAATTCAATTTTAACCTAATATTATAATGATGTACCAGCTGTGGTTCCATGTACAGTTTACAGCATTAGTTGAGAGAGATTTTTTCTTCGAGGAAATTTGCCATGTATAGATGGCATGGATGGGCCCCAAATTAATCAATACTGAATCAAAGCTTCTGAATCAAAATCGCATTCAATTGTGAAATTTGTCAATGCTCAGCCCTAGTGCCAATTTATTTATTTATTTTTACTTGAAGCAGATGTTGTTTTTTCCATTTATGTTCTTGTCAGAGTGCACCAGAATGCTTCATTTACATGTTAAAATCACAAAATCTTCCCATGGGGGAGGATGCCCCCACACCCCCCTACAACTATTTACTTCCAACACGTCACCTTTTTCACCTCTCTTCACTCTCAGTGCTTGCGATCTTCATGTTTTGTGCAGCTACTGTTTGTATGACTGTTCGTGCCGCAATGTAGCTGCGCCAGCATGGTAGCTCAATATAATAATACACATTCGATGGTCTAATTCACTTGAATGTCCAAACTGGCAAACCTTAAAACATACAACTGACAAAGTTTATTGAAGACGCAAGGCTCACCGCTCGCGCATCTCTGTGTGTTGACTCGGCGTTCACCTGCATATTGACTGGACGGGGTGGAGTCACGTGGCTACACACGCGGTAGTATGTTTTAAAGTGGGAAGTATTAACAGGATTAAAAATGAAATAACCGACATGGGAAAATTACGTCGGTTAGAGGTTCTGAATTTCGGTTTCGATTAATCATCCAGCCCTACTTTAACCCTTTGTGAAATCTGCATGGGGAAATCATTCTTTCTCAAGTGAAACTCCACATTGTGTAGATTTCTATTGACATGACTGGATTTCGCCCACGAAACGATAAATGTGACTCGCGTAAAGGAGTGTGTTCAAATCTCTAACTGCAATGTTGCTTAGTAGTGTTTTTCTAAAGCAAGCGTTTACTGTTACCTAATGTGGCATGAGATTTCACGTCTATGAAGCAACTGCTGTAAACCATTCCAAATGTTTGTGTAACAGGAAATTGTAATTTGTAACTCGTTTTTTGTTTTTTTTCCTTTTTATGCCTCTTGCGCTGTTAAATGTTTTTCACTTCTCAAAAATCAATTTGTAATGACTAATATAATAATGTTTGCAGGACTATTTTACAGCAAAAGTGACAACCGAAATGAAAGCACACATACACACTGATTAAAGCATCCCTCTGGGATTTACTGTACTCTTACCACTTATTAAACAAAGACCAACTTTGAGCTACAACTCTCTTCAAATCAGATGAGAGATTTTGCCAGTTTCCTGACATCTCTTGAGAGAACTGCTAGATCTTGTTTCATTCCATTAGCATTAGTGTGTTGGCATAAAACAGCAGATATGTCCATATTGAAGAGAACCAACTTCCTGTGCCCAGTTTAATAGTCAATATGTAACCAATGAAGGAAGAACTGCATGAGAAACAGTCATGTGATATTAGTGGCCGTATGTAAATATGATCTGCATGAGGTTGGATGTCACACAGAGCTCATTAACAGAGCAGTGGTACTGTGTCTTTATTTTGAGCTGGTAGTGATATGGGGTGTGGCACCGACTGGCATGTGAAGGGCATGTTGGGAGGCTTGTTACAGGACCAGCATGTGATGCAATTCAATATTTAATCAGAACTCTAGAGGAATCAGACACGCTCAAGCATCTTCATTCACTTCTCATGACAAAAACAACACACATAAACAATGATTGAAAAAAATAATTTATACAAATACACTGCCATTGAAAAGTTTGGGGTTGGTAAGATTTGTTTTTTCAGTGTTTTTAAAAGAAGTCTCTTATGCTCACCGGTGTTGCATTTATTGGATGAAAAATACAGTAAGAACAGTAATAATGTGAAATATTATTACAATTTAGAAGAACTGTTTTTTATTTTAATGTATTTTATAAGGTAGTTTATTCCTGTGATCAAAGCTGGATTTTCAGCATCATTACTCCAGTCTTCAGTGTCACATGATCCTTCAGAAATCATTCTAATTGAATTGAATCTTGATGATTTGCTTCTCAAGAAACATTTATGGTTATTATCAATGTTGAAAATAGTTGTGCTGCTCTTTATTTTTGTGCAAATCGTGATGGATTTTTTCAAGCTGCTTTGATTAATGGAAAGTTCATAAGAACAGCATTTATTTGATATAGAAATCTTCTTTTGTAAAATTATAAATGCCTTTACAGTTTTGATCAGTTTAATTGCACCCTTGCTGAATAACAGTATCAATTTCTTTCTTTTGAAAAAATAAAAATCGTACCTACCCCAAACTTTTAAACAGTAGTGTACATTATAAGCTTAATTAAGCTGTAAATTTCCTGGATTTTTTTCCCCCCCATTGGTTATCCTCTGTTGAGGATACCAGGAAATTGAGCCTTATTAAAAACATTAACCAAATCATCCACTGGTTCTCAGTTTCTGCGAGGACGGTTCCTTCCTGATTAGGTGGACGATGTCAGTATTAATAGGAAATGAGAGAGTACACTGTAGAGAAAGGGAATAAAGACCTACAGTCTGTGTATTGATACCTCTGGTTTGTTTAATAAGCACTCAGATAGGAGCAATCAGATGCTGTATCTGTGCTAATAAACATTTTTTTTTTTATATAAAACTATTTTAGCCTCACCACTGTTTGTGTTTTAGATGGTCATGTACTACATTATATGCCACATTATGCATTTCTTTCATTCTCCAGGTGAAGGTGAACATACTCGGTGATGTGATCGATCAGGGCTCCACCAACCTGCATATCGACTCGGCTGGCTTCAGCCCTCATGCTGCCATCTACTCCATGAGACCCGATGTGCGCTGCATCATCCACATACGCACACCTGCCACTGCTGCTGTAAGTATCCGCCCAGTTACACCAGCTTCAGCTTCATATGCACTATCACCAAACAAAACTGTTTATTTCAAAGAAATATGTTGCTTCTATTGAAATTATGACTGTTAATTTTAAATGCCATGACTTGCATAAATCTCTTCTGTTATGTCAGGTGTCATCTATGAAGTGCGGCCTGCTGCCCATCTCTCAAGAGTCTCTGATCCTGGGTGACATTGCCTACTACAACTACCAAGGCAGTCTGGATGAGCCGGAGGAGCGCATAGAGCTCCAGAAAGCCCTCGGACCGTCAGCGAAGGTAAATTCAATACCCAGTAACAGTTGGATGATGAAAGTGAGTATGAAAGTGAAAAATGCAGTACGTTTGTAAATGTGCAAAATATTTTTCCCCAAGATGTATATGTGTGTGTTGCAGGTGTTGGTTTTAAGGAATCATGGGGTTGTAGCTCTCGGGGAGACCATTGAAGAGGCCTTTCACTACATTTACAACGCTCAGTTTGCCTGTGAAATTCAGGTAAAATGCTCATGATGCTGGGTAATGCATTTTTAAAATGGTTTTGGGTGATGTTTTTATAACATGCACAGATGCACTTGGCTAACAGAACATCGTGCTCTTACAAGCTTACAAATCAATTTTAACCTAATATTATAATGATGTACCAGCTGTGGTTCCATGTATAATTTACAGCATTAGTTGAGAGAGATTTTTTTTCTTCGAGGAAATTTGCCATGTGCTCCACCTGATAGGCTCCAAATTAATCAATACTGAATAAACGCTAATCAAATCAAAATCAAATCGCAAGCTTCTGAATCAAAATCGAATTCAATTGTGAAATTTGTCAATGCTCAGCCCTAGTGCCATGTTTTTTCCATTTATGTTCTTGTCAGAGTGCACCAGAATGCTTCATTTACATGTTAGAATCACAAAAATCTTCCCATGGGGGAGGATGCCCCCAGACCCCCCTACAACTATTTACTTCCAACACGTCACCTTTTTCACCTCTCTTCACTTTGCAGATATGTTTATAAAGTTATGAATTTCTAAAATATTTGGGAAACTGTTATACTGCGCTTGTGAAGGCTACTCTATAGAAATGCTTCGATACCAACAACCAATGTCAACAACAGAGCAAACACAGAGCAGAATGGATAAATCACAGAAGGATGTCTATCAAGTAAATGTATCGAATTAAAAGACAAATTAAATATTTACACCTATGTAGCAAGTGGTATGGTCGGAAAAGGACCGAGGCTTACCAATGGCAGAAATCGTTTGGAAGGAGGTCTGGAAATTTGAGCATGGAAAAGTATGGAATTTTGAAATGGAAAATATGTAGGAACCCTGGCTTGGTGTGTTCCGGGCTTTAAAATGTAATATTCATGAATTTGAATATTATTGAAAATACATACTGAGCTACTGAAACAATCTTTGTCATAGAATACACTTGTCTGTTCACAGTGAGTTGACAGTTTGAATGTTCATGTTTCCTTTTATTTGTTTTGAAAATCTGAGGTGAATTGTCTATTGTTGCTTTCAGTACGGCTATAAAAGACACAAAATGATATTCAAAGTCACATTACATTAACTTTAAATAAAACACATAAACATTAACTGAGATTATCATTGCCATACTTTGTGTTGTTGTTCCAGACGTGACGTTGCAGAAAAATATAAACCGTTTCTAAAATATAATCGTCGCGTGTCGCCTTCATGGCTGATTAGGACAAAAACTCTGATTAACATGGAAAAGATACCTTTCATCGTGTGTCATGGCGTCATGTCTGGTTAGGACACAATGTTACACATAGCAGTATAATATACTATATAGCAATTATTGGCTCCTTGATTGTTTATATCATCGCAAGATGTAATCTATATTTTCGTACAGCTCTATATATAAAGTTGTATATATGAGCAATATCACACGAGTAGCCATGTGAGATGGCTTTCTATCAGCCTGCGGCCTTATGCCTATGGCCGAATCACAGCTGTGCTGATATAGCCGTGCTGACCCTCTTTAGGGGCTCCGTACTAATCTGCTAAATGTGACTATAAAGATATCAAAATATAAACATTAACGTCATGATTTACTGCAACGCTTCTTTGAAACAATGTGCTTTGTGAAAAGCACTACACAAATACGTTTTACTTGGCACTGAAATGCCACCATTAAGCACACTAAATGTTAAACTGCACTTCCTTTCTGCTGAATGATCCAGAACTGCCATAGATGTCTGACATCATTCTGTCTCTTTAGGTGAATGCGTTCTCTTGCGCTGGAGGAGTGGAGAACCTGATCGTGTTGGATCTGGAGAAGTTTAAACCTCGTACACAGGGGGTGGCAGAAGCCGGTGTCAACATGGGATCTCAGCACAAGTGGAGGCTGGGAGAGTTGGAGTTTGAGTCGCTCATGAGAATGCTGGACAACCTGGTATGTTTTTGTGAGACTCAAGTACAGAGGTCTCCAAACTCTTTTCTGGAGGGCCACTGTTCTGCAGAGTTTAGCTCCAACCAGCTCCAACAAACCTGCTTGAAAGTTTCTTGTATGCCAAGTGAGACCTTGATTAGCTGGCTCAGATGTGTTTAATTGGGGTTGGAGCTAAACTCTGCAGGACAGCGACCCTCCAGGACCGAGTTTGGAGACCCCTGCTCAAGTACATTTACAATGAGCTCAGTGCCAATCATCTCCCAGTGTGATACAGAGACAGGATTTGAACTCTGCTTTGGATCAAGTGCCAAGTGTGAAAATGGTCAAACGCGTCTGCTAAATGACTTACTACTAGTCCAACTGTGTTTGAGAGGAATAATTACAGCAGAGAGACTGGAAAATCACTTCTTTTAGCCTTTTTCTTTCCCCACTCTCCTTCCTCTCCTATTAGGCAGACAAAAGGAGACCAATGTAAAGAGAGAGACAAACTGAAAGTTGAAAAGCACTCCTGCCACAACTCTTTTCTCTTCTTTCTGTCCATGTCTTTCTCCAGCTGTGCAAACTGCGTGCGCTGTTTTTTTCCTCTCTGTCCGTGTGAAATAGGGAAGAATGCAGGCATGTGGAAAGTCTGTTTTCTCAGCCGAGGCAGAAGTATGGAGTGATGTGGAAGATGATAATAATATGGTGTGTCGCTCAGTCAGCCGCCATTACCCACTTCCAGTGAAGCGATAGGTTTTTCCTGCTTATGCTGGAGAGTTTCAGGATATGGTTACAGAATGCGCTTGATGTACCTTAAAGACTGTCTTTTGTAGTTGACTTTTCATGCACCTTCTGCAAAGTCAGTTTTCAAGTAGTGGCTCATTATATAAACCTATTCAAAGTGTTGAATTATTTATTAGGCTCATTGATAAAAGGCCTCTGAGTCATTGAAGGCAATTAAATGAATTAAGAATAGGTCTCATCCTTATATCATTTATTATATTTATTTTGAATAATTGTTATATTTTTACTTTCAGGGTTACAGAACAGGCTACACATACCGGCACCCCATTGTGCGGGAGAAGCCGCGACACAAGAGCGACGTGGAGATTCCGGCAACAGTGACTGCGTTCATGTTCGATGACGACGACACTCCACGTTTCCCTCTGAAGTTGCTGCAGCAGCGACAACAGAGGGAGAAAACACGCTGGCTCAATTCACCCAACTGCTACATGAAGGTGAACGTGTCGGACGGGGCTAGCGAGGACAACGGACGCACCAAGACCACGGTGAGACTCAATTCTTCTCTGTTATTGTGCTCTGAGATATGCGCATTCCTGTTTTTGAAAGCCTTGCATTCAGGTAAATCTTTCTCATCAGAAAGTCCTCAGGTGGATTTTGTGGAGGAGCAAGAATGTGGTTATTTCCTGGGTATACCTGATGGTCTGGCTGCAGATGAAACTCATATTTCTGTCATTGTCACAGATAAACTTTTGAAGCCTCATAACTTCTGTCAGTTGACTGGAGGATGCCACTGTCTTCAAGGCTGATGCCAAATGAAGACAGTTCCCTACTGACCTCTAGTGGTTGAGGCTTTAGCATTACATCTTTGGCTGCATTTTCACCAAGAGCAAAATGTCAGCTGGAGCTAAATAGTCTAGATTTTCATGGCAAAAATTTGTGCTTGAAAGAAATTTGCTTGCAACTCTTTCAAAACTGCTGTCACTACTAGACTTCACGCCAATTCAGAATGACTGAAGAGGGCTTTATCTTTCTAACAAAGTCTGAATTTATTTCTTGAATTCTATACTAAATCTCTTTCTTTTACACAATCTCTGCAGTGGATGAAGTCAGATGATGGTGGTAACACCAGCGGGACTCCAATCCGTATTGAAGATCCCAACCAGTTTGTTCCTCTGAACACAAACCCCAGTGAAGTTCTGCAAAAGAGAAATAAGGTGAGCTGTATGTGCAATCAGATGGTGTATCATGGAGCCTTGATGCAGAAGTTGTCATAGTTAGGCAAACTTCCAAAGTGGGGGTTGAAAACTGCAACAAATACAATTTTTGCATTCCAGTTTTCCCCAATAGCAAACAAACAAACAAAAAAAAGTTTCTGTGACTTTTTATGAAGAAAAAAATATTGAGAGATTATGTTGGTCAGACCATCAGTCACCATCAGTCCCTCAGCTTGTATTAGAAACACAAACATAGCAGCGCTAACAGGCTTTAATGTCAAGGTAATATAACAGAAGTTTATGTTAGAAATCAATTTTAAAAATAAAAATAGGCGTTTTGCAAAATTTACGATGTTAATAAATGGAAACACATCAGACTCTTATTCTCCATTTCATCACTGTCTTACTGTCACTGGGTCTTAAACCGCTTTCCTGTGATCTTTTCAGATTCGCGAACAGAACCGGTTTGATATGATGACAGCAGGACCACAATCACAGCGGCTTGCAGGGATTGTGGTGGAAAGACCGCCGGTGAGTGTCAGAACAGCATTTTAAATAAACCGTGTGTGAATCCTGAACAGTCAAGTAAGTGTTGTACAGACATCTGCGTCACTAGGTGGCACCAGATCCTCTCAGAGACTGTTGAACAATGTGAGTGGTGACACATCACTGTTGTGTTGGTGAAATTAGCAACAGTATTTGGGGAAAAGGTCTTACATTTTAAAGCAGGGTCTTATGAAGCTCTGTTTTTCTCTTTAAGGGACAGTTGCCAGTTAAGGTAAAATCCCAGGGTGTTTTGTTTGTAGTTATGTTGAAAAAAAATCGCAATTTTCAGTTTTGAAATGTCTGCATGAGGTCACTGTTATATTTGTAGTTTTGGATTTGCAGTGTTCCTACTTCAGTTTTTGTTTTTTAATATTAGAGGATTTGTGACACTTTTTTTTTCTTTCTTTTCAATCCACAATGATTAACATGCCTGTTGGTCTGTGTGTTTGAGTCATTTTTGTCGTCGTTATAACTCGTTTCATAACCAAAGTGCAATTCTAGTGTCTTATTTTGTGTTCTCTGTTCTGCACACGCATGTAGCCATACATGGGCGATGATGAGGAACAGACGGGCCCTCTTCCTCCAAACCCCTTCAGCGAGCTGAGTGAGAAAGAGCTGGACAACTACCAGAAGAAAGTAGAACAACAGCACCTCGGATTAGATGGTAAAACATGCTCACGAGCCCCTCACACCTCCACTTTATGCTACTGTTCAAAAGGTTGTAGTTAGTAACCCAGTAAGTTTTTCATTTTGTTTTTGTTTGTTTTTTTTAAAAGAGATTAACACTTATTATTCAGCAAAGATGCATTAAATTGATCGAAAGTGACCGCAAAGACTTTTATTATATAAAAATATATAAAAAGAAGACTTGGGTAATGATAAAGAATTCATCTTTGCGTCACTGGAATAAATGACATTTTACAATATATTGAAACAGAAAACTGTTAAACTGTAATGTTTCATACGCTGTATTTTTTTTAATTTATGTAACCTTGGTGAACATAAGAGACGACTTTCAAAAACGTTAAAAAATCTTACCAACCTAAAACTTTTGAACATTACCTTCAAAACTGGAGCAAATGAATATAGACTGCTGAGATGCATGACACCCCTTTTCTTTTAAGAGCACCTCACTTCCTGTTCCCATGTCACTTTTATATGACCCAGTCAATGCTAATGTTGTAACTCAGTGCCCCTTATTGCTAGAAATCAATACAGTGTGACTTGCACAGAACTAACATGAAGAATACATACAGCCAAGATGTCTGTCCTGAGAGTGTCTTACAGCTGTGACAATGTCCTTGCATGCTAACCTGTCTACTTCTCTAACTGTCTCCCTGCCTGTCTATCTGTTCACTAACCAACTCACTCCTGCAGATGAAGAGCAGCTCACGTCAGACGACGCTTCCACACTCTCTCAGTCAGTGTCCCAAACTCAGTCTCCTCAAAACACTCCAGCTAAAGAAGGTATAACGCCCTGAAAGAGCCAGCTGTCTGTCTCACTGAACTACAACTGTAATTTTTTTGAGAATATCACATCAATATTAGCAGCAAATGTTTACCAGGGTAGCTGGTAACAAGAAAACACAGGCGGTGAGGTTAATTGTATTGTAACATGCAGATTATGTGTAATTTAATAGTGCTTTCATGCTGTTTGTGAATCGTACTGCAGTGCACATCAGTGTTGGTATTAAGTAAAACTAAAACTATGAAAATGGCTATTTTCAGTCATTTTTAATAGTTGATGCTGAAATGAAATAAAATAAAATAAAATACAAATATTACTTGGAAAAAAAAAAACTTAGAAATGTTGCATTTGGAATGTAACTAAAATAAGCAAGTTAAAGCTGCAGTCTGGCATTTTTCCTCTTTGTCGCCATCTCTGTTTGAAACCTGCAATTGCAGTCATATGCAGAATTATCTTTACGTTCGTTGTGCATCGGCACGACTCCTCAGCGGATGAATCTAATGTTTGCTGTCAATCACTGCACCGGTGTGGATACTGTACTTCAGAATCACAGATTCTACGTCTTGAAAGTATGACCAATATAAGAATTTTCACTGGAAAATATCAGCTGAACAAGTAACATTTCTGCCACTTTTGTTCTAAATGAGGAAAAAAGCATTAGGTCTACAATAAATCGTGCTGCCAATGGTGATTAAATCTAACAATCGGTTAGCTTGAATCACGCCAAACCGTGCAAATTATTATTACTGTTATACTTTGTTCTCAAATTGTTAATGTTAACAACATCAGCATTGCGTGACTGTGTATTTAGTGTGTATTAGCGTATTAGTGTATTACCTGTAGATTTTAATTTCTGTAGCCACTCCACAGTCCGAAGTCTTTTGCTTTTGATTAACGTTTCGGGTGAATCTCCAGTTGTCACTGATGATTGTCATTTGGACCTTTCTGGATTACAGTCCGCCATCAAAATGATAAGTTTAGCTATTTCAGCTGCTGTGAGAAAAGGCTATAAATGATCCGCTACAAGCTCAGATTCTCTGAGCAAACTCCTTCTTTCTGTTTACAGACGTGACGTAATGACACAAAGACAAACTGCTGCATGCTCGAATTTCCCGCGGAAATCCACCAGGTCACTCTTATTATAAAACATTTTTACAAGCTTACCGTTGTGAATCGGGCTAAGATAAGGAGATCGTTTTGAACACTGGCTGGTTATGTACTTGCTCAGAAATTGATTTTGGATCATTTTGAACCAAAAAAAGTTCCGGACTGCAGCTTTAAAGTTGAAGTACTAGAATTAATTATGAAGTATAAAAATAAATTAAAGCTAAATAGAAATATTTGAAAAGTGAACAAAAAATGACAAATGCACTTAACAAAATTGCAGAAATTAAAATAAAAACTGAAAATACTATAGTAGTATATAAATAATACTAAAATAACACTGGTCCACCTGAATCGTAGTCGTAGAAATCAGTTGTCCTGTTTGTTTTAAATTTATTTGCAACATGTTAAAATGGATGTTGCAAAACATTCTGGCAGGATGTTGCAGGACGTTACCTTGCTCTTCTGTGATGTTCCCTTTATATAAAACAAGCAATACCTGTTTCCTATTATAGAAGAGTGCATTTAAGTCAGCTGCAAGAAGTAGAGACCATTGCATAAACTGAAGATAAAGTCTTACATAAATGAAAGAAATACTGATATGCGTTCACACACAGCGAGGATAAAGTGTCTCTTGGGTGGAGAAACACGATGCGTTTGCCCTAGTCTCTCTGAACCAGTTGCATCAAAATTGCTGGGTTCCTAAATTACATGACCGCATTACATGGCCGGTGATAAACAATTGAGGATGCTTTCAACATGTTTTTCTGAAGTGTAGGCCACACTCATGCCAGGACGTTTTGCCACGGAGCTTCTTGCAATGATGCAACATTTAACTTCTGTAACCTTAGGTATTATTAATTTAGATGTGAATCTGATGGTCAAAAAGGTTTTTATTAAATATTCATACAACTTTTTATAAATATGCAGTAATCAACTGTCATTCCGTCTAACTCTGTTTAAAGCAGTGAGTGAGTTAGTGATTTTTGTTTTACCATGTGGGGTTGTCAATACGATTATTTATTAAAAAATGTATAATTTTAACTAATTTATAAATAATATTAATAAAAAAGTATAAGAAATAATCGCAAACATTTATTCTAAACTATATATGTATGGTTTTCAAGCAACATTATTTATTAAACAATTTAAAAATCTATAATTAATATATTTTTTTAATAATTAGTTTAGAATTTGTTAATAATGCAATAAATAATGTCCACCACCATGAACAGTTCTTCTGGCAAATAAAATAATTCATTAGCACAGCTGTTCTGTTTGTTGCAACATTTTAACTTAAAAAATTTAATAATTCTATTATGATTAATATTATTTCTACTAATTAATTTAATATTCAAATTTATTAATATTTAAATAAATAACCACCACCACACAAATCTTCCAGCAAATAAAATAATTAGCACCTGTTTCCTTTTTTATTTTATTTTTTTAAGCAACATTGTAACTAAAAGAATTTATTATTTTAAAAAAAAACCTAATAATTAAGTGTATCATTAATACAATAACAGTTCTTCTAGCAAAAAAAATAATTCATTAGCGCAACTTTTGGCTGTTTATGGTTGCCAAGCAACAATTTAACTTCAATAATTTAATTTATATTAGTTGTTATTTTTCTAATAATTAGTTCAATGTATTAATAATACAATTAATACAATAAAAAGTAACCACCACAAACAATTCTTTTGGCAAATAAAATAAAATTCATTAGCACAGCTGTTTATGGTTGCCAAGTGTTGATTATGTGTGTTCTTCCAGAGAACCACACCGGCGTGATGCTGAACGGTAAAGACAACCACGGCGATGAAGATGAGCTCATCAAGCGTGTGAGCCAGCTGACCACCAGCGTGGAAAGCGTAGAGATCAACGTGCACTCGGGAGAGAAGATCGAAGAGGCTCTGACGCCCGAGAGCTCTCCCTCTAAATCGCCCAACAAGAAGAAGAAAAAGTTCAGAACCCCGTCCTTCCTGAAGAAGAACAAAAAGAAAGAAAAAGTGGAAGCCTAGAGGAGAGAGAGGATCCATGTCCACTTTGTCGGTCTTTCTGTTTGTCATTGTATGTTTTTAAGTTTGTTTTTTGTTAAGGTTATGTATGATAAAAACATGGCACATTTTTTGGGAGTCGGTGAATAGATGGAGTAACATCCGTTTTTAAGAGATGTGCCATGTTCACGTGATCATAAGATGAGTTTTATACAGGAAGAGAAGCGAGGGAAAACTCCTGGGAAACTGGCTCCTCTCACCTGATAGACTGAAAATGTTTCTGTACACAGTTTCCTAATGATTTTATCTCATTGATGAGCCCATACTGCATTATTTTTTCACATTGTATGTTTATTAGATTATCATACAGACCTTTTATGAGCCCCTTTTCTATCCGCCACATCATCTCTCATGGTGTCAGTTCTGCTTGTTTCTCCAGCTGTAGGTGAACGGTAGGCGTAATTGGTTACACTACACAGGAGACGCTAAAGAATCACACTGGAAACCGTTCTGGGGTTATTTTAACAGGGTTTGTTTTATTTTGTTTCTCTTAGCTGTGATTGTCGAAGAAATGGGTGTGAAATTGAGCAGCACGTGTGACGATCCTGTGTAGAGCCGCTCCAGTCTCCTCTCCGTACTGTTCTTTGCCAAACGAAAAGGTTTAAAAGCATAAAAAGCAGAGCAATCACGTTTTAGTGAACTGTAATCTTGGTAATTTTGGTTTCATGAACATCCACTCTTTATCTCTAATGAAATAATTTAGCTTTTTTTTTCATTGAAACAATTTAGGTTTTAGTCATTCAGTTTTGTACTCGTTTCTATACTTTAACAACGAAAAAACAAAGTCTTGAAGCATGTTTTGCTAGCCTGAATTTATATGGCTGATAATGTAGCGGTGCCTGACTTCTCAGTCGTGTAATAGCTCAGATTACTAAACACATGTAACGAAAATATATGAAAACTGGAGTGATGTTAAAGATATATAAATATATATTATTTTTGTGCTGCACTTTTTAATGTGGTATACATAACAAAATGTGTCTATGGATGAACTTGGCAGTCGAAGGAGATCAAGAGCAAAAGAGGCGCGATATGAAAACATGAGAAACATGTTTTAGCATCTTGAAAAAAGGGTGGAGAAGGGAAACTTGTTAACATATAAGAAACAATATATATTTGTAAACTGTATTTTTGAAAAAATGTCTCTGTCCCAAAGCAAAGTAGAGGCCTAATGGCTCTCACGGGGTCTACCGTGGGTTCAAATCTGTTTAGTGTGATTGATTCCCCTCACGTTAGACATTGAAACTCCCTCATGGAGGTTCAATCTGGGCCTTTATAGCGCTCTGGATGACGACATCATTCATTACGACACCTTATGACAGTCATCACCATCACCATCCAACAGGCTTAGTCTCCAAAGCATCAGTGTTACTATGGTTACCTGGGAAACGGCATTGTACAGTGTGGTTTTTTTTTTATTTTTTTTTTTCTGTCTGAAACTGGATTGATTTACTCATCTTCCCTCCGCCAGATGTAAGCTGTGAGTTCAGAGGTTGCTTGTTTCACCTATTTTGAAGCGCCCTGCCCCATGAGACACCACTCTGTGGACAGAATGTTCTGAGTTTCACCAATCTGTTATGCTCAAGATTAGCAGTTTGACCTCGGTTTGAACTCCGTTAGGCCCGAATGTGGTCGTCATGCATCCCATGGGGGGAGGCGGAACCACTGAGAAAGAGAGATGTATATCCCAGTGGGCAATGTGAAGTATTGGCTTGGGCATTGAGAGAGAGAGAGAGACAGACACTTCTAAGCTGTGTAAATAGCATGTGGTTTTGAACGCGGGCCAGACATGGATTAAAACGCATTTAAAGCTACATCGGGTGTGAGTTTAGAGCAACAACTGGGGAGATTAACTCATTTTATTGCTTTAAATTTTCTTGCCGTTTTCCTTTTTTTGGTTTCGGCCCTTTTTGCTTCAGTTTCCATAGAGCACTGTGGTTTTTGCTTTCAGGAAGTGCAGTTCATACCCTACAAGCGTTAACTGGAATGTGCATCACATTCTCGCTTTATTTTACTTTTTTTTTTTTTTTTTTTTTACCCCTTCTGACCATTTTGCACCTTGTTTTACTAATGCCTCTCTGTTGTAGTCTCTGGTTCAGAGGGCCTGTTTGCTTTGGCATGCGAGTTTGAGCCAAGCCTCTTTGTGACCTGTGAAATCATATATAAATGGTTATCTAACGGACTTGCTTCTAGATGTATTACTAATCAGTGTAAATTCACAAATAAACTATTTTAAGAAGCAAACACTGCACTCAAAGTCTGTGGGGGACAGAACCATGCTACATTTCACTCCATATTTTTAACATTTACGCATTTGTTTACATCATTCATTGCATTTCTCAGTTCGCAACCACTTCACAGTTATGAAATGCAAATGTTAACGTCTAATTAAATGGGAACATTTGACTTCAGAGGTTAGTTTACCTCAAAAAAATAATTTACTTGCTCCTCATGCTGTTAAAAAAACCCAGATTTTCTGTGGAACATGAAATGAGAAATTTTGAAGATGTTCACACTGCTCATTTCCATTTAATGAGAGCATATACTGGCAACCAAATACACCATTAAAGTATCATAAAAGTGGTCAGTATTACCAGTAGGCCTGTCACAATATCAAATATTCTTTGCAAAATTACTGTGGCCATCTATATTTTTTAGGGGGTGGGGGTGTTGAGTGTTTTGAAGCAGGGCGTGTTTAAAAACCTTCTAGTGTTCTTCATTCATTTTAGAAATGTTTTGACATTTTAAAAATCGCTAAACATTTTCAGCTGGTTAAACTTAGAAATGAAAGTTCACCTGCTGCCTTGAAAATGTGAGTTAACTAAACATAAGTTAACTCAACTTGAAGATAAGCTTTGTTTCAACTCGCAAATAGTCAAGACAATGCATTACTTTAAGTTTAAATTTTAACTTAAAGTATTGACTATTTTTGAGTTGAAACAAAGCTTATCTTCAAGTTGAGTTAACTCACATTTTTAAGGCAGCAGGTGAACTTACATTTCTGAGTTTAACCAGCTGAAAATGTTTTACAGTGATGGCAGTTGCTGTGTGACCAAAAAAATAAAATAAAAAAAAAATTCGAAAAAGTTATATGGTCGTTAAAAAAAAAAAAAAACGTTGTCATGCTTGTTGTTTGCGGTCAATAATGACCCCCATTGGAAATGAATGGGAAATATGCAAAAATACGAAATAATAGAAAATGTATTGTGTGTACAATCTACAAATCATCCACGATGCAGAAAAAAGTGCACAGCAATGAAGGGGTGACACTTTAAAATATCAGAGTGCAAAATAGACACGTTCCACCTGCCCCCCATAGACACACATACTGAAAATAAAAAAAGGAAATTTTCAGGTGTTCAGTCACTTTTGACCACGAACAACACAAGTGTGACCCCCAAATGAACAATACCAGAGGGTTTACCATTAGGGGCCATTCAGACCAGATGTGTTTTTGCATTTAAAAATACAAGATGCAGGGCATTGGAATTAAAAAAACAAAAACAAAGCAAGGTCTAGAGACACGTTTTTAAAGGTTGAACTACTTTTAACTGGAGCGCTGTATTTTTAGAATGGTGTGTCATGCACAAGATACTGCAAAATACACAAATGCAGTGATCAAACACGTCCGTCTAGTCCAGGGGTTTCCAAACTCGATACTGGAGGGCCACTGCCCTGCATAGTTTAGCTCCAACTCCAATTAAACACACCTGAAGTGGCTAATCAAGGTCTAATTAGGCATACTAGAAACTTCCAGGCAGGTGTGTTGAGGCAAGTTGGAACTAAACTCTGTAGGACAGTGGCTGTCCAGGACCGAGTTTGGAGACCGCTGTCTAGTGCGTGTTTACATAGAAAAACAACAGAAAAACTGCAGTAACAATATCACTGTTAATTACCAGTACATACAATACATACAATAGCTTTCGGATGTCATATCCATGCATTTTCAGAAATGGAGCATCAAGATAGATGTCAAGTTTGATGTCATTGACAACACCATTGGTTCTCGTGCATCTTATAGCCAATCGCTGCAAATTTGCCTATACAGCAGAGCGAATGTTGTTTGAGAGTAATGATATGTTATGCATGCTGTTGTTTAGCACTTAAAAACATAGATTCACCTCTCGGTTTGTAAAAACGTCCAAAAAAAGTGTAGAAATGCTTAAAATGGAATTAGGGGCTCATTTTGTGTTCCACACAGTCTGAGTTTACAACGGCATGAGGGTGAATAAACAATGACAAGATGTTCTTTCTTAAAAACATGGTTTCACCAAGATGTGTAAACAAACAGGATGTGCACCAAATTATCAGTGCTTTTCTCACTTTCAGTTCAGGGATCTCCGACAGAGCGAAACATGTTCCTAAAAGTCTCGTGCATGTGGTACACAACCACATTCTCATGTAATAATGAGCCCTCGCTTTCCCTTTGCATTTATGTTTGAAGCACTTTTAATTGAAAAGTCCCTCTATGCTTCTTCTAGCACAAATATGCACCGATAACTACCAAAGACCAACCCTGCTGCAGGATACAGTGAATTCAAAAAAATAATGGTTGTACTTTACAGTCAGACAAGAACATGATGAATTTTTAACATCCATATATTAACATGTAAATTCTCAGAGTTTGCAAAAAATCCAGTCTATTCTTCACTTTGACCTCTCAGAGACTGAATATGCATCTGATTAATTTTGCACAAGCAACAGACTGTTTGTTTGAAAGCAGGCGCTTCACTATTGTGTTTGTGCTGTTGTGCCTTTCTGCGTTTTTCCCATGAATGGAACAACTGAAATATGCAACACACTTATCGAGGCTGTATGCATTAGTTAAACTGTGGGCGACAGAGTTGGCGGCAAACATGCTGATTATGGGTCAGCTTTGCTGTTTTAGCCAACAAAGTGGTCAGGTTGAGGTTAGGAAATGCTGATTGTAGATCAGTAGTCTCACTTGGCTCATTTGCTTTCATTTTCCCTGCACATCTAATTTGATGATCCTCAATTTAATTTTACTCTTATAGCACCTCTATAGAGCCATAGAATAATGCTGCCCTGAGGGCTGATCACGGGTCAGACCTATGCATAGTGAAACTGTTCAGATTAGCCTCTATGGTGACCCAAATATTATCGGCCTTGTGATTATTTTGCCCGTGCAGATGAATGTTTTGAAGATGTTTTGGTTGTATATGAAGCATTAAGATTAAATGGAAATGAATAAAAGAGGCCGTGTGATTATTATTGGTTTCTTTTATTGTGCTCTTATTTTAAACCATGCTTTAAATTATGAACCACTGACATGTATGGCATGAAAATACAAACTTAAGATGGTGAAAATCATTAGATGTGCGAAATGCTTTTGATTGCAAAATGATTAAAAACATTTAAAATTGCAGGTCCTTATAAAAGTGAGTTTAATTAGGCTACTCTACAAAAAACAATATTCCTTGTATAAACTTGGTCAGTGTTTATTTTTCCAAGCACTAAATATGGAAGCTTGTTTCCCCACAGAAAAAAAATTAAAAGAAAATGACTTTTTATCTCCACACAATTGTGATTTGCATTTTGCAATTCAGACTTTTTTTCTCTCCAGAATTGTGAAATATGAACTCGCAATCCTGACTTTTTTTCTCGTAATTGCAAGACTTGCAATTCTGACTTTTTTCGCAATTTGAGTTTAAATCTCACAATTCTTGTATGAGTACTGAATTGTAAGGGGAAAAAATCCAACTCTTAGGGGGGTAAAAAAGTCAGAATTGCAAGAATTAAACACAATTGCAAGAAAAAAAAGAACTGTGAGGTAAAAAGTCACAATTACCTTTTTTCATTTTTATTTGGTGGCGGAAACAAGCTTCCATAGAATACAGCGTAAATAAACATTAACAAAAGTTCAAATGTAATGCTAAGTAAACATTTCCATGTAAGCCCTTGCTTCAAAGCAGTTGATTTTTAACCACATGTGCTACAGCGAATCCCAAAGCCCAGAAATGTCCTTCCTGTCAGGAAAAAAGGCTCCGCAGTCCCCCAGCTGCATTGTCATTGTGTGTTTGGCCCTATGAGCTCATGACTGCAGGAGCTGTGGGAAGTTGGTCAGTGGGCCGAAACATCAGCTCTTAGACAATACAGCCATTCAGAGCCGGGGCGTCCCTGGAGAGAAGAGAGACAGAGCGCAAGCCGGGACAGTGCTGGGAAGGAAGGCGGGAAGCTGGTCTTTCTTGTGGTCGTATCGTTTAGATGGGTTCTCGTGGAAGACTGCAGGATCTCGACATTAAGCTGGAGAACAGTGAGAGGAATTTGGAGTGGGGGTGTTAGAAAGAGAGAGAGAGAAGGATGGGGGGCCCAGGTCTCCAGACGGTGTCTTGCTGTGAGTGTCAAAACAATAAAACTGCTCAAGTCCAGATGGATGCCCAGCCAGAGGGGATAAACAAGAGAGAGCAGATACAGGAGCGCTCCCTCTACAGGCGACTGCAGAGAGCTCTTTGGAGCTTATAGGGGGAGGGTGGATTTGTTTTCTGCAAAACCCTCAAAGACTGTTTTATTCTTTCAGCACTCCTACGTCACTCCTGCCCTCCCTGGAAAGCCAGAACAGTTTGTTCGTGCACTCTCATGGACAGTCCTAAATAAACCATCAAGAGACACAATGTTCTTTATGAACCTCGTCAAGTTCATCATCAGTTAGCAATACTAGAAAACCTTCAGCAGAAGTCACCAGATGAATTGGATTTATATCCTGATATTTAAAATAAACACTTCTACTTATATGACACATTTACGAGAAAAAAAAATGTATCAGTCTGAATGATGTATTTGTATGTATAATTAATTTTATAATATATTACAATTTCAAATATCACATTTTAAGATCTTTAAAATATGAATATATAGAATTATTTAATAAATATAACATTTAATATAATAGCTAATAAGAGTATTGTGTATATGTGTGTGTGTGTGTATACAGATTATTAGTCTTTATTGGTATGATATTCTGTTGGTATAATTTCCTTGGGTAACGAGTAACTTACTGTGAACTGGTGTCCAATGGGCAAGACATCTGGAGCAGATGGTGTATTGGAGTCCCCCCAACTACTTTCAAGGAAGAAACCGTCCCATCCCTGTGCCAGGGGAAGAGAGAGGCAGACCCCATCCAAGCTTGAAAAGAGGTCAGCGGGGTCACCGTGGAGGGAGGTAGGAGGATGTCCCAACTAAGGGACAATGCCTTTAATGGAGACCATGGCACTGCAGGTCCTCTCACACACACACACACACATAGACACAATCCCTAAGCATCGGCCTATCCACAATAGCACATGGTGACCTGGCTCACACTCTCTCTTTCTCACACACACAGTGTAGGATGACAGTGTAGGTCAGAGAGGGTTAATCAGGATCAGCCCTTGCGCTCTGCACATTGTCTCCTGTGCGTCCCTCTACCGTGTTGACCTGTGCAGAGGGTCAGGTTTCTTAAGTGACAGAGATGGATGTGCTTGAGTGTGACTTATAACACTTACAGACCCATACCCCTGGTTTCACAGATAAGGCTTAAGCTAGTCCTAGACTAAAATGCATGTTTGAGCTGAAAGAAACTTGCACTGACAGGTCTTAAAATATGTCACTGCCATTGTTTTGTCTCAAGATGCACACAAGTAATGTTTTTTTCTAGAGTATGTAAAAGCTACTTAAATACCCTAATTGAAATAAGGCTTAATCTTGGCTTAGCCTAAGCCCTGTCTGTGAAACCAGCCCTTAAAGTCTCAAGGTCTCCATGTGAAAGTAGGTGCATTTCAGCTACTTTTAAAGACCACTTTAATAAAATGTCCCATTGAAACCAGTGTCCTGAGACCGTACCTGTTGCTGTGACTCTGCAAACAGCAAGAAAGCAGAACCATAGGCTGTTTACAAACTTGTAGAAAAAACAATAGGTTTCGGTTTATTTTGCAGCCCAGTGCTATACCACCTTCCTCAAAAATGTAGCATGTTAACATATCTCGTCCTAGCTAATTAAGCTTTTTAAAACCCATTAGTGATATGCTAAGCTAGTAGGCTATAGGTTGTTAGCTTGCTCACTGAAAACACAAAGAAATAAAATGTCTTCAGTTTTATCATGATTGATTAAATAGATGGTAAAGCAACTTGGCTTTGAGGAGGAAGTTTCTTGATGACACTGGCGAAACCATGATTTGCTTCTTGCTAATTCCAGTCAGTGGCACGTGCTGTCAGAGGAGGGTTATTTTGATAGAGCATTAAAAGTTTGTATACATGCCACTGCAAACAAATATTTAGAGGATTTCAATGCTAACAGACATGAACTAAAGGCTGCAAAACTGTATTCACAGGCGTTCGGTAGGTTTTAGCATGACTGGGATGTTGTATTGACCAAACAGAAGCCAGAACTAGAATTATTCATTCTATAACATCTATTTTACAACAGCTTTGTTTTATAATTAGAAGTAAAGCGTGCAAGTCCAAATACATTACACTGCAATTCCACTTAAGCCAAGACTAAAATTAGCACCAGTCAGACTGTAACTGGCCTCAATCCGAGTCTGTTTCAGAGAGAACAGAAGCTTCTTGAATTGAAGCCAAACAGATCCAAAGCCATGTCAGCAATACGATGATAAACACGCTCCCATCAGCTCTCTAAATGAGGACAGGCCGCTATGAGTATCTGAAGGGGATTGTGTTTATACAGAATGACTTTGCAGCAAGACTCTAGGAGGCCAACTCGGCACTGGGATCTGGCTCCCTCTTCACCAGTCCCTCTCTGCCTCCTTCCTAAATCTGATATTAAAAAGGGATTAAGGCACCAAAACAACACTGCTAATATCCGGCTGTATCTCTTCCTCCCTTTACCAGCCGGGATAGTTTAGGAACAGAGAGAATGCAACAGGGAAAATAAAAGGAGGGAGTCACGCAATGTGTCTCCCGTGTGACGGCTGGCTGCCAAGAATGGAGGGAGGGGAAAAGCATGAGATCATATTTAGGTTCATTTGGTACCTGTTGGTTCTCTCTTTCCTGTAATGCAATACTGTGAGAGCCGCCCTGTCCTGCAAACTCTCAGGATATCTTAGCGTGCGCAACGAGGACCGATCGGCCGTCTAATCCAGGACGACCCTGTGTCATAACGCACACACACTGGCCTCCTTGTGAGATAAGCCCATTGTGCACATGTAATGCATCAGTCTCAGGGCAACTATATCGAGCAGTAGGTCACACTGTTGCCATTGTGTTTCTCGAAGGGAAAAAAAAAACAGCCATTGATCAGTAACCTGACTCTGCTATGTAATGTGTTCTGAGCTCTATGGATTCTTAGGAACTGTACCTGGGTATCTGTGTCACTAGATCAGTGGTTCTCAAATGATTTTACTACTGGAGCCAGATTTTACACTGGATATCAAGAAGCAACCCTACAATGTACCAAAATTGTTTAGTATAGTAATTGTTTTTGTAGTAGTATGCAGCCAGCTGTCTTTTGTAATGGTATCAGGTTTCTTGCAGGTCCTTGTTGGTCATTAGCTGGACCAAACTGGTCTTTAGTTGGTCAACCAGTTTCCATGTTCTGTAAACATAACCACCTGATATGAAGACCTGGTAGTTGATTTCTTGCTGGTCCAGGTTGGTGAAGAGATGGTAGACCACCTTGGACCTTCAACAAACCTTTTGTAGCTTTGTTTACAATTTTCAAGGATGAAGACTGGTAACACAACTTGTCCACATTGGCATCCGTCTATAGCATCTACAAAATGACAGATGAATTGACAAGCGGGTGACATGATGTGTCTAAACTGGAAAACTCCCTTTATAAACAAATCTGTCAGAAAGTGCTCAGTTTTGCTGATTATAATGGTCAAATCCTAGATTTGTCATGTTGTTTGCAGGATAGATATGATGTAAGACCTCAGGATGAGATGGCTCTTCTTGGCAGTGGATATCAGCCTTGCACCCTGTACCACACTGACCCACTTGCAGCAGGGGCCATAGAGTTGTCACTTCCCCAAGGACACATGGTCTCTGATTTAACAAAAACAACTCAAACTGTTCAAGACTGAAATTATAGAAGGCATAGATATGTCAAAAATAATAGATAAAGAGATAATGAAAAAAAAGGACAGAGACAGGCGGTAAATTCAGAGAACATTAGCTACGTTTATATGAGGGGCTTTCAGACCGGAAGAACCTTTTCATAGTTCCTAGAACTATTGGCTGAAGTTCCCGGATTTTGCAAGGGTCTGATTTTGCCGTGTTCGCGCTGCAGGAAATAGGAATGATTTTAGTTCTAGGAACTCCTTTTGGGGGAACTAAATTAGCTTCTACTTCAGAGTAGGGTCTAAACCAGCACTATGGGAACTATCAGTCAAGTAAGTGTGCGTTGATTGGTCAAACGCATGTCAAACACCGGCACCCGGCATTTTTTTAAAAGCTGTGTAAACATATTTACTTCACAAACATGGAAAACAGCGATAACGGCATTTACCTGCTGCCTGCAGGGTTGTGTTCTTTTCTCTGCCTTGATGATATGTAATACCGAAAGTTGTCATGGGAGATTTCGTATCTTAGCCCCACTTTTTGCTCTTTCAGTTGTGTAAATTATGCGTTTACATTCCATCTCTGTTATCACGAAACCCACGACACACAACAAATACAGCTCTGATCACGGCATCCTCCATCCACTGTTTTTTAGCGCTTTTAAATGCTTAATGTTTAAAGATGCCACTGTCGGCCGCTTCAGAGGTCCTATTGCCAGTGCGAATGCAACCAGGAACATGGCCAGAGGGAGAAATTAGTTCTTGGGGAACTATCCTAGTGGCTAGTTCCTATAACTGAGTTCCTAGAACTATTCAGTGCGAAAGCCCCTATGGACCCTAATAATCCAGTTGTAATCGGATATATGTCATAAAATTTGAAACTTGTGACATATAAATGCACACATCAACACGATCACGTTATTTAGCGTTCATGTAAACACTATGTTTGGATTGTATGAATGAATCACGATTGAAACAAAAGGTGTCCATGTAAACGTAGCTATTGAGTTGGCTACACTTGGTTCTACCCAAAAATGTTCTACTTGTCAATAAAGAGAATAATGTGACAGCACACAAATCAAAAGACAACTTTTAGAATTTATTTATTTATTTATTTTATATATAAATAACCCTTTACTTTTGTTGTAAAGAAACAAGCAGCTTGAGCATTCTGCAAAATGTCTCCTTTCAGGCAAAAGAAACCATACTAATTTGGAACGACATGAGGGTGAGTTAAAGACTGAAAACAGTCCTGGTTTTATTTGGAACATTTTAGGCCCTCAACAGGGTGTCTCTCATATCTGTTTGAATAAACTTCCTGGTTAATAGTTACAGTACTGTCTGTCTCCTTAACTAGTTTTGGGTAATTCCACCTTCTTAAAATACACAGTTAGCTTTTCAAAATGAAATGTCGCACTCTCTCCCACTCCTTCTTGCAGATGTCTGTCTTTACCCACCCCACATTCACCCCACCCTGAAGGCCATCTGCACCCATTGTCTGGGGCAGAGGATGAGGCTCCACCACCCCCTACATAAACACACAATCAGCTTTGAGGAAGGGGGCAGGGGTCTGTAATTCCAACTGCAATGAAGAAACATGACTTACTGAGCAGTAAAACATCAGCTCAATAAAGACCTAAAGGAACTAATCGCTCTTCAACAGAAACTATCCTCAGCCCACACAGCTGTTCTGATTCTTTCTGTATGAAATATCAACTTTTTTTCCACCCCCTCCTTTCTCTTGGGACAATATGACAGTGGATGTGCGAGACAGAGATAGCAGCAATGGAATTGGTCATCCAGATTATATTTATTGTGTATAGTTTTTTTTTAAGCCTTTGTGATAAGTTTCGCAGGAGACTTTGTCCAAGATGGTTCTTCTGCAGTTTCTTGGGAGAAATGAAAATAGACACAAATTAGACAATTACTGACATACAGTACAAGTTCAGAGTCATCATTGTGCATATATTTTAGATCATTTGGTATTAGAAGAATTTGATTAAAAAACATCTCTGAAATTTGGTTGACTTTGGTATATTGGTAGAAACATTTGGTAGAAATCTGAGACATTTTTTGAACCTCTAGAGGTTAAATATGTGAGATTGCTGGGGGAAAAAAATCTGAGACACAGGAGAGCAAATGTCCTTTTTCTCTCCTTTTAATCTCATTGCTGTCTACGACAGAACTGGAAGGTTGCAACCCGAAAAAGAGGTCGAGGACGGAAAAACAATGCTTATGCAAATAATTGTGTTATCATGCTTATAAATTTTAACCCACTTTTAAAGCGGTGGAGAAAATGGTTCTTTTGTTGTTGATTTCAAAGGTTGAATGTCCAATCAAACTCTGCCATATTTGACTCAAATTAATTTTGCCAACATGGACAGGTTGTCATGACCACTATTTAATGTCGGAAAAAAATTGCAAAAAATGTTACCTCTAGGGCTACAACAGCTTGTCACTGGAGCAGTATTCTTAAAAGGACAACTTTGTATCTTATCTACCCCTTAAATGTGCTTATTATTACCATAGAGTTTTAATGTACCTTTAAGTTACTACTATGAGGTACAAAAATGTCCCTTTAGAGGTTCTGTCCCAGCTGTTGTACCCCTAAATGTACAATTTTTGCATATTTCCAGGAGTTTTGAAACCACAATATTAATACATTACATTAATGTTTGACTAATTTTATGATAAAATATTTTAACTAAATTTGTATGATGGACCAATTTTTGGTTTGCTACTTGATGTCCAATATAAAATCTGGGTCTTGAAGCAAAAGCCAGAAATAGGCTAACTCAGATACTAACAATCACTCATTTAAGATTTGTAAGTATTGTTTTTTTTTCTAGTTGGTTTTAATATTGCACCTAAACCTTGAAAGACTCTGTGTCCCTGAAGAAACTTATAGCCAGATAATCCGAAGTTTACATAGCGCCATCTTAAATTTGCATTAACCTTCAAACTCAAACATACAAAACCATGTAAATCTTTAAGCTTCTGAGTTCATGTCCTCTTACTGAAGAGATCTCCACAATACTCGTGAAATCTCTATTCTACTGTTAAGTGAGTGAATAGATGCACATGACGTCCAGATGTTCCTCAGCAAGAGGTGCCCCAGCGTCTCTCTTCAATCTGGCCCAGACGACAGACCTCTGCCTGAGTCTGCACAGGCCTTTTAGATCCCAGCAAACCACCAAGCATTGTCTGGCCTAAACAGCCATCCCTAACGCCATGAATGGAAAGAATAAGGGTGAGCTGGGTTGAATGGAAGACCTACTTTACAGACGGATGATCTCTCTCGCTCTCTATCTCTCTTCTGGCTCTTATTGGCTGTCAAGGCCACGGTGAAGCAAGCCGAAGCCCTGAAGAGGAGATTGATTTTGGGATTAAACTCCAGGACTGGCGGCATTAACCAGACGGGTAAAGGAATATGCGTGTGTGCATCTGTCTGAAACATGTCCATGTAAATGACAGTGCAAGAATTTGACTGCCGCGTAGTGAAGCATGCAGCTTTGTCAACAGTGATGTCAAATTATCAATGAAAGCTTTTTTTTGCCCCAATGGCGTGATGTAAAGAATGAAGGTTTTGGATGTAGGTGACTATGGGTTGGGGGACAAAAAAGTCCTTGTGAGAGGGGGGCATTAAATTAGGGTGTTTAAAATGTCAGGGAGATGAGCTTTAGGCGGGGTCAGGACACCGAATGATGAGGTTGTTGTTGCTCTGGGGCGATGCTGGCCTCTGATCCATGCGAATGTGAATTATGGCCATTTCATTCAGACTGGGGGTCTCTCTTAGAATCACAATCAACAGCCATCATACTAAAGGAGACAGGCTTTGCTTCATCTGTCAGAGCAAATTTAAGACCTGGGAACATTAGTGTTTTTCTTTCAAGGGTTTGTCAACTGCTCTGTCACCTAATCATTTGAATGATGTAACCCTTTGGGTGGTACTGATGTTTTATGAATCTTTTTCTTATGTCCTCAGTTTTTGGTTCAACCTGAAGCTTGAAGTCTTGAGTCTTTAATAAGCTTTCACAGTGATTTTCTTGTTCTACAATCAACAAGCACAAATCATCCAAATACTAAAATCCCACCTCCAAGTCTCTGATATTCAGGCAAAACCTGTACGATCGTTCACTTGGGAATGTAATAAATATGCATACACATGGACACTGCATACTAAAGTTACACAATTGGACAAATCATTCATGTTCGTGGAACAAATGGTGTGAGACAAGTCATGCACCAAAGTGTAATACCGAAAAAAAACCCAAACCCTAAGTATGAACAATAGTAATGATGCTTGCCTCAGCAAACATCACTAACACAATAAAAACAGTGCCCTAGATTCTGACTGCAGTGTGCATGAGTATGCATTTTCTTGTGGTTGACTTACGGAAAAACTACCAGTTGTTAAACACGTAAGCTAAATGATTCACCACTAAACCCTATCACATGATAGAGCAGCTGAGTCAGACCTGAAGATTACATTTAAACACCCAAAACTAATAAAACCAGCTAACAATTGCGACACATGGAGTGACGTCTGACTGCGAGGGCATTTAAATGCAGCAATCAACAAAGAAACAAACAGAAAAACGGTCAGTAAGATTATGGAAACAGACAACCACTCTGTGGTAGAAGAGAGAGAGAGAGAGAGAGAGAGACAGCTATGAGTTGACAGGAACTACATCATCTATGACTTCCAAAACTTAGAGAGCTTTCTCACTGTTTACTCCCTGTAAAATCTAACAGTTGTTCTAAGTAACCTTTTTTAGTAAACTTTACTTAATGTCCAAGAATTTGTTGAACTTTCTTAAAACAATTTAGTAATCTATACTGTTTGCATCTAACAGTTGTTCTAACTAACCCTTTTTAGTAAACTTTACTTAATGTTGAAGAATTTGTTGAATTTACTTAAAACAATTGAGTAATCTTTACTGTTTGCATGCTATGCTTTGTTACTTTGTTAAAAAAAAGAAAAAAGAAAAGAAAAAAGTGCAGTGCAAAAGGTTTTTAAGGCGGTTGCAATTCTTAATAGACTTTTCACTCATTTTCTCCACTTCACCAGTTATCTTTCTTTAGTTGCATTCACTCATTTTCTTAAAGTGACCTTGAATGTTAAATTATCAATACAACTAAAACGTTTGGGATAACGTCACGTAAGTTGACCATAAATTCATGTTGATTTCCTAAAAATCACCATTTTAGTGATTAGCGTTTCCTTTGTCTGTGCACTTGGAACTTCACTTAAATTATTATGACTCTCTTCCAGATGGTTCCAATTGATTTCCAAACAGGAAATTACAATTATTTGTGGTTTCAAAGGAAGAGACATATTAAATAGATTGCTTTTAAAAAAGTGACATAATTTGGCACTAAACCAATATCTAATTTAGATTTTGTGTAGAATTTTGGTTTGTTAGTTTATATCACTAACATATATATACCATAAACATATTGTGAAACATCAAGCTTTTAAGGGGGTTGATTCCTCTCTAGTTGAGCCAGTGCCTTGCAATCAACCTTGCTCGAGTCACACACAGACATCAACATTCAGCATGCAAAACACAACAATGGTAACAGTTACATTTTTTTTTTTTTTAATTAATAAGACCAATTCAGTTTTATTTGCTGTCATTGTTGGGGTAATACTGACACAAGACAGCAAATAATATTGTAAAATAAAGCCACAAACAGTAAAACAAAGTAATTACTTTATTTGTGCCGGAATGCATGGGAGTACACTTCCTCAGATCACCGATAGAATTAAGTTGACAAAACTTAAATTTGTTTTTACGGTGTACATGACTCCCTCATTAATGACTGATTTTTATATCTCTACATAGGCAGCAACCCTGTGCGCCTTAATAAATGGGACTCTCAATTCATTCCGATAGAGTTTGCTGGTAGCATGTTGCTAAGATAACAACGTGATACTCTAATATGCTATGTATTTTTAGGCTTATTAAAGTAACACATACAATTTTGTAGTTAACATGTTGCAAAGTGAACAACATGATACTTTTAGGCATAAAAACAGCACACAAATATTTAATGTCTTTTTAGGCTTATTAAAGTTTGCTAAATAGCTAAAAACACAATGCTTTAATAATTATAAAGACTGTGCACTTAAAAAATGTGACTCTCAATTGTTTCCAATAGAATTTGTTTAGTAGCTATGTTGCTAAGCTAACAATGTAATACTCTAATATGCTATATATTTAGGTTTATTAGTGTACCACGTAAGATTTTGTAGTTAACATGTTACTAAGCTAGCAACATGATACTTTAATAAGCATAAAAGCACACACAAGTTATATATGTACATTTAGGCTTATTAAAGTATAATAAGAAGTTGCAATTAGCATGCTGCTAACACACAATAATTTAATAAACTTAAAAACATAGCACACAAATATGTATTTTTAGGCTCATTAAAGTATCACGTAGGAGATTGCAGTTAGCATGTTGCTAAGCTAACAACACAACACTTTAATAAGCATAAAAACTGCACACTTTTTTCTGCTTTTTAAAGTATTGCATTGTCAAGTTAGCAATATGCTAACATCAAACTAATAATTTTTTTGGAACAGACTTCAAGTATTATGATGCCTTAAACTGCTGTCTCATTAGGCAGCTTATTAGGTTTTGGAACATAATGATTGTGTCAGCGGTGTAGATGTGATTCCTGCCACTGTGTTTCAGTGATAAAAGCTTCCGTTTTGAGCTTCTCACCAGCTATACCATTAAAAACAAGTGCGTCACCATTCCTAGCCTCAATTGCTGATTAAAAGTCCCCACCTAAATGTGTATGTCCTACTGTTAAAGGAGGTGATGGATGCATTCAACGTTCACAACTTCCACAACATCCTGGCCTTAGGCGGTCATTAGTTCTTCGACCTGTCCCTGTTCTTTAATCATCTCCTTTCCTTCCTTGTAATTTTCCGAGGAGTCCTCATGCTAACAGTTCCAGTGCTACGGCGGAGTCTCACCCTCTCATAGAGCCGAAGGCAGAAACTAGTTTAGTCATAGTTAGAGACCAGATGACACGAGAGACAGATGTCTTATCAGAGACAGGTGTCTGTGGCTGAGTGTCACACAAATAATAACTGGTTATCTGGTTAAGTCTGCAAACCGCAACAGAGTGAGACAGATCGCATTGAGTGGAGGAGAGTCTGTACCCCTCTTTTACACCAACCCCCTCTCTTTATCTTTCTCTCCCTAGTCCATTGTCACCAGCTGTCCCTCCTTGGGAACACAGGAAGACAATGAGATTCAAAAGCCAAAGGGCAATTACGTGCTGCCGAGAGAGTGCGTAGTCATGTAAGAAAGGTTTGGCTGTGCGTGTGGACGGACTTACGTGTATGAGAGTGTGAGAGAGATGTGTATGCTGATGGCTGAGATCCAGAAAGGGATTCTGCTGTTATGATAGTCCAGCCGTGATAACATCCAGGAAGTCCTTTTCCATGTCTCGGAGGCATCTGGTCGAACAAAAGACCCCCTGAATGACATCTGATCAGCATCTGACCCAAACAAACATGATACAGCACCTGAGGGCCCAAAAGTATTAGTCAGGTCATTCCTATTATGCAGCACATTTTCATGTCCACATACTGTATGTGTGAATATACTGGATAAACATAGATGTGATTTGAATAATTTCACTAGTTTAGTTTGAGTGGATATTGCCAATTTTAATATCCATGTGCACCACTAACTTCTAACGTGAGAACTGGCAATTTATTCAGAACTATTTCAGGTGTTTCTTCGTTTTTCCATTTGCTAATCAAAATGTTTCAAACAAAACTTGTTTTCTTGGTAATTTTGTTTAAATGCTGAGTCTTTTGTAAATTTGAGTCTTACCAGTAACCAACAAAAGCCAGTTCCTTAACAACCTCATCTTCAGGAAGTGACATCAAACCTTCAGTGAGTATTAGCAATGGATTTCTGTGAATTCTGATATTTTGTGGTATTTGTCTCACTTTAAAATTATTCCATCCTGTTCAATAACATCCACAATTGATATAATACTATCAAAAATTTCATAAGATGATGAAAATAGATTAGAATTTTCTTGGTTGGCACATATTTAAAAGTTTTAATGTTCAAAGTTACTGCAGAGCAGGAATAACCCACTTAACTCCTATTTAAGCGTTATCCAGAAGCTAGCAGCTAATTTTTGTAAATAGTAGCCTCACTGTTTTGAACATGATCTGGCGAAATCCAACAAAACTCGATGAATAAAGGCCACACACACACAGCTGATTACACTTTGGACAAAGAAGGCCAGTTAAACAGTGCTGGTTTGTGCAGTCTGCTAAGTAAATGCCTCTAGGGAGTCACTTGCAGTTTACACTGATCACCATCATTAAGGATAGAACAACAAAGCAGCTAAGAGAATATTTGTAGTGGTGTTTTTATACTCATGGGTCAGCTTTACAGTGTAAACACACACCAACATGCACATACAAAACCCGAATGAGAAACACAGGGAAGGTCAGCATCACTAATTCACACTTAGCGGTGAAATGTAGCACCAAATGTGAGAAGACACACGGTTTTGAACTGCGCTGCGTCACTGCTGAATGGTATACAAGTTTCAGAACAGCTGCATATCCTGTTGCATTCGACAAGCTATTACTTAACACTGCAACTTACAGTTTGTCAAAATACAAATCTGATCTCAATAGCTATATGTTAAAGAAGGATTACTGCTTACTTTCTGTACAATATTCTGGTATAATATGGCTTGAGTCAGTGTTAAGTTTGCACTGTAAAAAATTATATGATCAATAAGTCATGGCAACCCTGCTAAATAAATAAATAAATAAGGCCTAAGCTGGTTGGCTGGTCTTCTAGTTGCATAAACAATGCCACCAAGTTAAAACTTTGTCTTAAGAACTAGTCTGACCAACTAGCATTTAGTTGGGGATAATCAGTCTTACTTTTCAGATTTAAATTAGACATTCAAATTATGCAACCAGCCACTGGTCATAACTGGTTTAGCAAGCCGGTTTTAGAGGGGTTTTGGACAATTTTTTAGATGGTCAGGCTGGGAGACCAGCTTGGCTAGCTTAAACCAGCTCCATCCAGCTTAAAGCCGACCCAGCTTTAGCTGGGGTTTTTTCAGTACGGATATGTTTTTTTTCATCAAAATAATTTAACCAATTTCTATTTTATTTTTTTAAGTTATACGAGATTCAGCTAGACAATTTATAGAGTCGAAATGACTTGTACAGCCAATTCGGTACTTAAAAATAACTGAACAACTGAACTTAAAGGATTAGTTCACTTTCAAATGAAAATTAGCCCAAGCTTTACTCACCCTCAAGCCATCCTAGGTGTATATTACTTTCTTCTTTCTGATGAACACAATCGGAGATATATTAATAAATATCCTGACGCATCCAAGCTTTATAATGGCAGTGAACAGGGTTCAAGAGTATGAGCTGAAGAAACTGTTTCCATCCACATCCATCATAAACATACTCCACACAGCTCTGGGAGGTTAATAAAGGCCTTCTGAAGCGATGCATTTGTGTTAAAAAATATCCATATTTAACAAGTTACGAAGTAAAATATCTAGCTTCTCCAGACCGACTTCCGTATTCAAGTTACAAAGAAAGTGTAAACTGGCGTCGCGTCGGTTAAGTTTTTCTGTAAGTTGAATAGGGACGGCGTGGGACATAGCGTAAGCTTTTTAAATGGCGAGAGTTTTACACTTTCTTTGTAAGTTTTTAATTTGAATTAGCTGGAAATTTTCTACAGTGTGTAGGATTTTTACGGCCATAGAACTTGAAATGAAATGTACAGTTGTATTGATGCACTCTGATACACTTTTTTTGTCTCACACCGGTGATTTTGTTGGAGGCTGCGGCTCGAAGCTAATTATCAAATGCTCACCCCCTAAAGTGAAGCTATCCCTAGAGAGCCACAGATTGCTGGCATTTATTTTGAATGTCACTGAGTGAGCATGTAGGTGGAGAGACACCGTCAGTATGGACGCACGTGGGTGGAGACCGCGATTATAGCAGTTTCATTTTGACAGTATTAGCTACTTATTCATCCGCACTCTATTATCACAATTACATATCTTATTTCCCCCAGGACCTGATGACTTCGAACAGAAAAGCTTCTGAATTCCTCAGTGAAGAATTTCAAACATGTTGTTGGAGAATGTTGTTGGGCCCCAGAGCTTCAACGATGACTTCCACTCACAGTCACAGCTTATTGTTTTTTTTTAAATGCTGCCAGCCCAGCAAGAGGATACTTTTTTAATTTGGTTGTGGGAGTCTGGGCTGCGGGTAGTGTGAATGAGCGCGTTAAATATTTAAGCAGGTGGATGCAGTCTGGAGCCCGGGAGCGGAGGATTGGCTGGTGCTTGTTGTCATGGCTCCCAGACACACTCACGAGAATGACAGCGATAACGAGGTAGTCTGACCCCAGATAGCCTGCAGTGCATGGTTGGTCATGTTGGCTCTATCAACAGCACTGGTCCACGCACCGCTCCCCTTTAATTAAGGTCTCAAAAGGCTTTTATAACATGCCTGATTGTAGAGTGCTGGGGGTTGTAAAATGCCATTAGTAGCAGTATACATATTTAAAACAAAGCAGCAAAGGCCGCAACCTTTTTGGTCTTGCCCAAATACAAGGAATGTATTTATTCTTTATGCAGTTTAAGGAGATATCAAATCCATTTGCTTTGAAAGTGATATTACATAATACAGGACTACTCACTACTTCTACAGACCACAGAAAGGACGCAATAACCTCACTCATGTACTAGTTCAAATATAAAACCCTTTTCAGCTCAGTTCATCTCCCACCATGCTTTGCATCATCGTCGTCAGGTGTGTGACTAGCACGGATCCACATCGGGTTGAAGGCCACGTTACCAATTCCTCTCTTTTTAGACGTCACTGGCTTTCTTGTGCTTTCGACTTTCAAGTTCCCTGTGAACTTAACATCAAACGGCTGAAGCCCTGTGCACTGGCTTTGAAGTGCTGGGGAGAGCTGAGCTCTGCGATCCCCTTGTGTTGGCGCTGGTAAAAAGCTGCCATGCTAAAAAAGTCAAAGACCGCAGGGAACGGACAGTGAACTCAACCCACTCCACCCTCCCTGTACACCTAATGGAGCCTCGGAGTCTTTGAAACATATTCCACTCTTGATAATGATGTTTCAGTGCTTCTGTCAGTCATGAGTGAAGATGTGGGCATGTGTCAGGATTTGGGCCTTTCAAGGTTTCATTTAGCCAGAATCATTCATAAACTATAAAAGAGAGACCAATCAGTCTAAATGGGTGATATAAGAGGGTTTTCAAATATAAAATGTGCCATGTGCTATCATGAGTAAAAATTAAACCTTTAAGTGCATCTCAAAGGCTGTCTCTGGATCAGAACTACAACTAAAGCCACGGTTACGCTCAACTTGGAGCACACTGCAACAGATGAGATGTTGTCACTCTCTGTGGCACCTTTTTTAAAAACAAATTCAACATATGACAAATAAAAATACAGATATATATACAAAATGTAAACATATTAGTGCTGTCAAATCGATTAATCGCATCATAAAAGTTTGTAAATATAATGTGTGTGTGTGTGTGTGTGTATATATATATATATATATATATATATATGCACTACCAGTCAAAAGTTTGGACACAGTAAGATTTTACTGTTTTTAAAAGAAGTTTCGTCTGCTCACCAAGGCTGCATTTATTTAATTAAAAATACAAAACAGTAATATTGTGAAATATTATTACAATTTAAAATAACTGTTTTCTGTTTGCACATATTTTATAAAGTAATTTATTCCTGTGATCAAAGCTGAATTTTCAGCATCATTACTCCAGTCTTCAGTGTCACACGATCCTTCAGATGCTGATCTGCTGCTCAAGAGACATTTATTGTGTACAATTGTACAAAATATTTGTGTACAATATTTTTTTTCAGGATTCTTTGATAAATAGAAAGTTCAAAAGAACAGCATTTATTTGAAATATAATCTTTTGTAACATTATAAATGTCTTTACTGTCACTTTTGATCGATTTAATGCATCCTTGCTGAATAAAATTATTCATTTTTTTAATTTCTTAATAAAAATTCTTACTGACCCCAAACTTTTGAACGGTAGTGTATAATGTTACAAAAGCTTTGTATTTCAGATAAATGCTGTTCTTTTGAACTTTCTATTCATCAAGGAATCCTGAGAAGAAAAAGTACACAACTGTTTTCAACATTGATAATAATCATAAATGTTTCTTGAGCAGCAGATCAGCATATTAGAATGATTTCTGAAGGATCATGTGACACTGAAGACTGGAGTAATGATGCTGAAAATTCAGCTTTGATCACAGGAATAAATTACTTTATAAAATATATTCAAATAGAAAACAGTTATTTTAAATTGTAATAATATTTCACAATGTTACTGTTTTTACTGATTTTTAATTAAATAAATGCAGCCTTGGTGAGCAGACGAAACTTCTTTTAAAAACATTAAAATTCTTACCGTGTCCAAACTTTTGACTGGTAGTATATATATATATATATATATATATATATATATATATATATATATATATATATATATATATATATATATATATATATATATATATATATATATATATAGGTAATATAATCTGGGGTGCACATAACTTTTTTGGTTTGGTTCACAAGGTACTCACACTTTACTTGGCACACTTGTCCTACAAGCACTTTCCTCCTGACTGCTCTCCTCACTATCTTCTTTTCTCTCGAACATTGTAGATGATGATGATGTTTTTTTTTTTAATTTACATTATTAACATTATTACATTTTATTAACATTAATGACACAGACAACAGCAGGAATATTAGGCTGCTGTCACTTTAAGACCAAATGCACGAAACAAATATACTGATATATTTCTTTCTCAAATGTTCACTTATGACATAACTGAGATAATACTTGCTGAGATGGGTATTTTGAAATAATTTTGTGTGTATATGTCCGTTCAAGCGCAAGAAAATGAAAAGAGGAATCAATTTGGTGTTTGAGCTCTGTCTGAAATGTGTCTCTCTCTCTTTCTGCGTGCACACGCTTTGGGTGTGTGAGGCTGTGCGCACAGATAACAACGCGTGAGTCACGATTTTTGCCTCTTCTTCCATGTTTAAAGTCGTTTGAATGTGTAAATTGGCAAGACAAAACACGTACATCCGTATGGATCAACTGTGATCCGTTGTCTTCACTGCATAAATTATAAATATAGAATAATCCTTATTAAAGCTATAAAAGTGATTCAGTCAAGAGCAGTGAGTGATTTTCTCTTTTTCTTTTGTTGTTTGATTGACATTAATGACAGACTACAGCAGGTTTATTAGGCTGCTGTCACTTTAAGACCTGACGTATATGACGCGGATCTGACATGCATCCTATTTAACTAATTTAAGACTGTACTTATGAGGATACTCGACAAAATTGCCATTTTGTCATAATTTTGTTTGTTTTTGAAATGACGCCAGCGACGTCCTACAGCCAATGAGAGAGCAAGATACAGGGAAAGTTCAGGGGGAGAAGTCATAAACCTGCAACAGAACATCTGCAAGCATGGCTTCTCATTCTCTCCTTCGTATTCTTTTTTCTTTTTTACTGCAAATCAGCACACAGGCAACTTGTATTACAAGCATCTTGCAGACTGCCATTTTTAACAGGAAGAAATACAGGCTTGCGTGAGAACTCCCGTCTCACGTGTGATCTTACGTTATTTCCTGTATCACTTCTTGCATGTGTTTGGTTGTGAAATCTAGTTTCTAGACCAGACAGAGTTGTCTGTGATTCCTCCTAAATGTATAATGTGTGACTGTGACCCCAAGTCGCCGATCCGTCGTGTAATGTGTATTCGTATATGTATAAAAGGAAGTCAATGAAACGAAAAGTGTAGTGTGACCTCCTTTTAAATGGGTTGTGACAAAAAATTAGTCTGTTAAAACAAAACATGCCATGTTTGAGCTTTATAAAGCTTAATAAAGTTAACAACCCATAAACAAAGTTCTAAAATGTGTTTATTAAGTGAAGATGATTGACTAATGTAAGCCTTCAAAATGAGACAAAGCATACATATCGCCATTTAAATGTGTATTCTTCTTATTTGATTATGTTTAGTAGTCATGTGCTCTGTAAGTAGGCTATGTTTTCAATGTGGAGCAGCCTTTGGTTCCATGGTTATGTAGGAACGTTTTATTTGCTTAAAAGTAAACGAACTGTTCTCTCAATTTTCATTTTCATATGAAGCAATTTTTTTTTACGAAGGCACGGGTCCACGTCAATGACGTCATTGACTGGGGGTCGCATTGTAGACGTGACAGGCGAGCACGAGGCGGGCGCTAGGACCCGGGAATGCCGAAGTGTTTTATCTCCTCATCCATTACATTCCCCCCATTTATTCTGTAGATCCACCGAGGGCAGCACAGCACAATAACTCACATACAGTTTCAATTCCAACCATATTCGCTGCACGGGAACAAAATGGTGAGGAGTGAAAGGCAACGAAGAGAGGTGAAGGCCGAAGACTTATTTCTGGAGTCCGAAACATCTTTGGATCAGCAAGATTTTGAGATGTCTACTTGTCCTTTCAATGACGTTTTCAACTCCAGAGACTCTTCCATGATAAACACTTTCCTGAAAAATGTACAAGTTTTACTGGAGGCTGCCAGTTACATTGAGAGCGCCGAGAGGAAGGATGGAAGTAAGTGAAATTATAGTGCACTTACGAGTGATTTCGACTCATTTGCGTATTGCAGAGAAACTGTTTCATTGTCAATAGACTCAGACAACAAAGGATTGAGTTCAACGAACAATCAGCCAAGTAGACAAGGAACATTGTACCCCGACATGCGATGCACAGCCACAGTGCTTTTAAAGGATCAAGTTTTCAAAATGTAAAAAGAGCCCTTTTCATATTTTAACATGTTTATAGCAGGCTACACATAATCTTCTAATGCAGACAGTTAAATTTGTTTGGGTTGATTTCAGAGCTGTTTAACTTCACAAAGTGATATAATGCCAGATTTGATATGTTCATATATAATTTCATGTGTCAAAGACACAAAAAAACAGGTGAATAATTCCCTCTGCAGCGCACTTAATGTCCCAAATCGCACACTGACTGTCCCAAGCTGGCATGCACTGTCATGAGGCAGTTCAGAGTCTAGCATTGTTCGGCAGTGAGACATGCCAGGCTGTTTGCAACCTCGTTCTCTCTCTCTCTCTCTCTCTCTCTCTCTTTTGAGGAACAACAAGTAAATAAATAAATAAATAAATAACATTTGCTGGCACAATACACACACTGACGTCACCTTTTACTGGTACAGCGTTTCGCACCTTATAACTCTCCATCGCGCACGTATAATTGTGTATGTATGATGATTGAATACCACAAAACACTAATTGTACAAATAAAGGCATTTGATCATATGACGTTGTTTTTGTTTGAGCATTAATTTGTGCTTTGTCCAGATAGGGAATTCAAGAAAAAATCTCTTGTTTTTATTATTATCCATTTTAAATGTACAAGACTAATCGTCTCTGAATATAAACTAAAATATTATAATGAGAAGGTTAATATAAAGCACTTTAGAAACAATAGAATTTGATTATAATACTTTCACCAGTTCGCTCCATTAGATCGCCCGATTTATTTGCATTATTATTCATTGCGATTTAAAGAAAGCCCGAATCATACCAGGTAAATCTGAAATTTTATATGCAGACTGCATTTACTTCAAAAGAGTTCTCAAAATTGCCTTCCTGTTTCCTAGGGGGGTGTGTTCACATGACATCCACATTGCGCTGATCTGATTGGTTAGAGCGTGTTGCGTTGGCGTACGCTTACTAGGGCCTTTGGCCAATCACAGAGCTGCGGTGCTATGATGTCATATGTTGCTGGGCCTGGCTTAAACGAGACTGGAAGTGAGGGGTTGTGGGAGTTGAAGTGCGCTGTTATCCAAACTGGAAAAGAGCATTAAAACGGAATTTGTAAAAGATTAACAGCGTTATTATGCCCTTTAACATACATAACGCAGATGAAATTGTTCCTCTTGTTACATGGCTACTTACCAATGAATTCATAAATAAATGGATACATGAAATATTGAATATTGAAATATTGTTATTAGCTTAGACTGCACTGCTATGTAGGAAACCTGGGTTTCAGTTAGCATAATAGTTATTGAAATATTAAGGATAGAGTTTAACCAGCTAAGCAAGGTTTTTCTTTTAAAATGTATTAGCAGGGCTTTAAATCAGATTGTCCCTTCCGAGTTAAAGGGCCGGTTGGGTGAAGGACTCAATTTCCCATAATGCCCTGCGCCGAGGTCTCTATCCGCTCAGCTGTTAAAACAGTAGGTAAACAAACTAGGGGAGGAGAAAAGAGCGCAAGCATCAGGGACTTCGTAGGCTGGGCTCTCGGGGACTCTTTTGTACCTGTTTCTATTAATTTTATACACTTTGTATTCGACTGTTTTCTTAAAGCACTTTTACTACTTTGATATTCAGGCGTCGGATGTTTTATTTGTGTTTAATTTCCGGTAGCTAGCTTGTTAACAGTGAAGGAAATACCTCGAGTCGACGGTTCAGCAAATAGAAACAAAAACACAAAACAAGTGAATCTTCGGAGGGTTATTCAATGCTACGTTTTGCTACGCGATAGCTGTCATCCTGATCACATATCAGAAAAAAACATCTCTAGATTGATTCAAACGATGACTGCTGTGCTGAATATCCAGAGGTTACTAGAAGCAGCCGAATATATAGAGAGGAGAGAAAGAGGTACATGATATTTGATGGTTATAAATCACTTTTATAACATAGCTCCTGTCGTGTCGCACAGATCAACGTGTGTTTTGAAGAGTATGTATTGTTTTTGGTGACTTGGACCGATACTGTGCGATCAGAGCTGTGACACGTTTCTGCGGTGTCTTTTTCAGAGTGTGAACACGGATATGCCTCGACCTTTCCGTCTATTCAGCACTCCAGCTACCAGAGACAAAGGAAATTCCGAAATAAAAAGTGCAACAACAACCACAACAGGTAAGCACATGATCTGACTCCACTTCCACAAAAAGGGAAAAACTGCTGGAGAAAAGCCAGGGAGAGACGTGTGCATACTAAATCACACTGCTATGACATCTGTCAGGACCGATGACTGCATTATACTGCCTTGAATTATTGCTGCTGTATTTTCTTGAGCATTTTCTATTTGCTTTTTAAACCCCTTTTAATTTCTGATTTGGTTTGGTTTTATGTTTAAAAGCAGTATAAACTTTTAAGTGCACTATGTCTGATGGACCTTGCTATACATGTACACATATATGTTATCAAATAAGCATTGCAGCGTGCTGTATTATTATTATTATTATTATTATCGTTATGTTTCTTGAAATGTTTTGGGGGGAGGGGAACTCTCATCAGCTGATTGTCAAACTGCTGCAGCGCTGAGGTTAGGGAGCGTGCGAAAACTCACGTCCTGTTTTCGCCTTTGGGCGCCATGGGGTTTCGTTTTGTTTGAACCGAAAGTCTGTAATGTGGATAATTTGGGTTTATTTTGACCCGTAATCGCTTAATATCTGCCAAATATTCCGTTGAAGAAAGCAGAAAAAAACAAATTAGTTTTTGCACTGTTTATCAAGAGAAGAGTGTTTTAATTTTATCTCGGACCCTTGAACACACGGCTCTTATTTACAGCAACTGTTGTTTTTAGGCTGCCAAGGTGAACAGCCTGAGGCGTCTTTATTAAATGATCTTTCCACGTTATTCTTCCTCTAAAACATGTTTTGGAAAGTTATCATCGGTCCTATCCCGCTAAATGTCGATTTAATGAAAGAAACAAATCGAAAAAGTAGTAACAGGCTTTTATAATCCAGCTTTTGTTGAATCCCGAAAATGGTGCACGCGACTATAATGCAAAAAAAATAAATTAAATAAAAAATACATTATCTAGGAAGACGGTTTACTAGCTTTTGAAATGCCCAAAAAATAAATCTAGGTTTTGTGGTGGCCAAAAATGCCAACTGGATAGGCAGTTCAGTATAATGCAGGCATAAATCAAAAAGCTATACTCTCTTTATTAAAGGATCATTCCACGTTATTCTCGTTCTAAAACATGTTTTGGAAAATTATCCCCAGTCCTTTTCCACTAAATTTGAATTTACTGAAGGAAACAAATCGAAAATACAGTAACAGGCATTTAAATTGTCTATTAGTAGACCGTTTTGTTGAATCACAAAAATGGTGCATCACTATGATGCCAACAATGTTACTTCGGTAGATGATTTACTAGCTTTTGAGATGCCCAAATGGCAATAAATGCCAACTGGCTTGGCAGTTTACTCTGTTTATTAATGTATATAGGTAGGCAACTCACTATGTTTTATGATGCCTAAAATGCTGTGGGTTGGTAGTTCACTAGGTTTAGAGATGCTCCAAATATCTGTTTCTGTAGGCATTTTTCCAGGTTTTGTGATGGCCCAAAATGCCGCTCACATGGTTTTGAGACAATGTGTGCGTGTCAGTATGTTTAGGGTTATGTGAGTGCCGTCTGTTTCGTTTCACTTCATTTCTAAGTATCAGACATCTTGATGACTGATCTCAGGTCTGTGTTACTGTACACAAAGCGAGCACTGACGTAAATGTAAATGTAAATGTAAAGAATGTAAAGGAAACACTATCTGATTATCTGGCATGCCTGTGTGTAGGTGATTCAGTAGACTGACCCGAGGAGAGTTCATTCAGGCCGCTTCATTTAAAATGGAGATGGTGGAAAGATAGTGGGGGAAAATAATTTTCCACATATGTTAAAAACAACTGTGTGGGGCATCCTCATTTGTTTGTTTTATCTGCCTTGGGCAACCCACATTTTTGTGCATTAAAACAAGATTGTCACACATGTGCTGTGAGTAATAATTACAAATACAACAGTATATACGCTATAAGAAAAAAAATTATCTGTTAAGTTTATGGAAACAATGCATTGTGCACTTCAAACACCTGTGAAAAATACAAAAATTCCTCATATTTACACTGTATACTTGACTCTATTTTTAGAGACTTTTTGTATCACACAAAATTACGACTGTGAAAAAACTGTTAATGTTTTTTTTTTCTTTTCACTTCTTTTCCTCCCTCGCTCCATTCCTCCTCCCCTCTGAGCTCACAAGCATCCTCCCGTGTGAAGCGGCAATACCATAAGGTCAGATACAGGATGCCAGAAAACATGCTCTTGGTATTAATAGTTGCCAATAAAGAGAAGTGGTCACATGACCCACGGAGAAGTAGGCCCTCGCTGCAGCCATGTCTTGCTGCTCCTGTGACGGCATTGCCATGCATCAGTTTGGCCGGCCATTTAGAGCTTTGGAAAAGCTTTCAGCGTGTTGCCACACAAAGAGCCTCTTAGGGGGACGACTGATTCACTTTACATTATTAACATAACACTGACTCGTGCTCTCAGAGAGGGCGAGAGAGAGAGAGCGTCCACTGGCACTCACTCATTGTACGAAGAGGAGAGCTCTCTCACGTGCTCGCGTATAGGCTGGTCATTGTGCTTGCTTTCTCTGCTCTGCACACTTAATTTCTCTGTCTTTTCGCTGCAAACAAAGAGTTGCAGTGACATGTGGGTCATTTAGAGGAGCCTTTATAATTCCCTCTGAAGCCACTGGATTGGTTATGATGGGGGAGCTGGTTCAACCCTCCAATAAAGATTAATTAGTAAATCCATTGGAACCTTTAATGATGTATAGTCTTGTTCTTTATAGGCAGCCAAGCATTATTCCTTTTGCACGTTCCCTGATCTCACAATGAGAGCTGATGTTTAATTTAGGAGCTAAGTTCTCGAGAAATGAGCTTGTGTTTATGATGAGGGTTATGATAAATACCTTTAGTGCACTGAATACCTTACAGACTCACAAACAAGTTTGAAGTTTGCTCATTTGCTTCTGTTTTGTTTTATAGGTCCACACACAATGAGTTGGAGAAAAATCGGTAAGTACGATTTTTATGTTTTTTTATTTTTTTTTTATTTTAAGGCTAATTCCTGTTGCACCGACAGACATCAACAGATGTTCATCAGGTTTTGTTGAATCACTGTGTTAACCCTTGTTGTCATTGCTCTGTGCATGTTTACACTGATTGAACATGTTCAGTCTGCGTTTGTCGGGTCGTGGAATGTCTGAGAAGTGACGTACTGTAATCTGGTGATTGTCTGCGTTAATCGCCGTCTGATGGTTCATTGTGAATTAGCCTTTATAGTATAATAGGCACAGGCAATGACTGAGAATATCACAAGCCAGACTTAAAGGGTTAGTTCACCCAAAAATGAAATTTGTGTCACTAATTACTCGTCCTCATGTTGTTCCAAACCCGTAAGGCCTTCGTTCTCCTACAGCAGTGTTTCTCAAACTTTTTCTGCCATTCCCCACTTTGGAGGTAGGGAAGGGTTCCGAGCCCCACCTGTCCCCAATCGCTCCAACAAAAAATGGTAATAAATTAGGCTTTAAGGTTAAATGTTAACATTTATTTTATTAACATCACATTTTAAAAACACAACATCAAATAACAGCATTAAATCTTTCAAATGGAGAAAATAAAAGTGCAATTATATTATCACTTTGCATGAAAAGACTGTTCAAAAGTAAATAATAATAATGCAATTGAATTAGGAATTTAACCTTTCATGCGTGAGTTTAAATTAAAATATAGCTGAGTTTTTTTTTAATGCGCCTGTTATTTTAGAACGTTTCCCCTTATTGTTTCATGGCGACGCTTCATGCTTGTCATGTCACACACTGCAGCCACAATAACACTGTATGACAGATGGATTGCTATTATTTTGTTTCTCCCTTTTTATTCAAAATATTTACAAACTTGCTTACCATCTCATCAACTATCTGATATTCCAGTTCCAAATATGTGTAAGTGAGTGTATTTTGTCATTTAAAACCCTTTATAAATGATCTTGATGGGCGCTGCCATGTTTGTTTGTGCAGCAGGTCAGTCGGATTTACAGCACGTGAATTCATCAATTTCTCCTGAAATACATGTAAATAAGTGGCCAGTGATCTGGGAGAAAAATAGAGTAAATTTTATAGTTACTTACACTATGTGTAATGTTATCTGATATGAATAAAACACGTCTCAATTTATATTTGAATTGATTGTTATTGCTGCTTCCATAGACAGCAGTGTGTATTTTACAAACTCTAAATGTATTGTTTTACTAGTACATATGTATATTTAAATGTCTGAAACCTAAAATAAACATTTATTTTGTTGGAAACACTGCATAGTTGTGATAAATGGCAAGCGCTGAGCGCGTCCGTCTCTGGCTCAGTGCCAGCCAAAGCGCGAAAGCACAGGTTGAATCTGGCAGTTAAGTGACGTCTCTGAACTCTCTAAATCCCATATGTGGGACCGTACTCTCAGAGGAACATAAATAAAAATCACAGATGTGGTACAGCTCAAAAGGTTAATAGAGATGGGCACAAAAATGACCAAATTTCCTCCCGTTTGTCGCGCCCCACTTGTCGTGTCCCTATTCCCCACCAGTGGGGCGTGCCCCACACTTTGAGAAACGCTGTCTTATAGCGTAGTGTTCTACGCTGTTCACGTTGTAAACACAGTGCAGCGCTTCCGGGTTCTACGTCAGAACACATGACTCATTATTGGCCTCCAATACAGGGTCGGAGTTCTGGCGTAGAACCCGGAATCGCTGCACTGTGTTTGCTATGTGAACAGCGTAGAACACTGACAGGGAAGAGATGAAATTGTTGAATAAAGTCATTATTTTTGTTTTGTTTTTGCACACAAAAAGTATTCTCGTCACTTCATAAAATTAAGGTTGAACGACTGTAGTCACATGGACTATTTTAACAATGTCTGTGTATTTCATCAAAAATATCTTAATTTGTGTTCCGAAGATAAACAAAGGTCTTACGGGTGTGGAACGACATGAGGGTGAGTACTTAATGACAGAATTTTCATTTCGGGTGAACTAACACTTTAATCTTGCATTAGCCTCATGAGCACCACAAATCAAACTTGTGCACTAATTGACCACATGACTACAAATAGATAAAAAATTATTAGAAAAAAAGGTGAGAATCTGCAAGGAGCTGTGATACGATTTGGGCCCCAGTATGAGAACATTGCTTTAGATCAGGGGTGTCAATCTCAGCTCCTGGAGGGCCACAGTCCTACAGAGTTTAGTTCCAACCCTGCTCCAGCACACAAACCTGTAGGTTTTAATTAAGCCTGAAGGACTTAATTAGCTGGATCAGGTACATTTAATCAAGGTTGAAAGTAAACTCCGTAGGGCTGTGGCTGTCCAGAAACTAGATTTTATATGACAACAATGTAGTAAAACCGGAAAAGTTTTTCCTTTGCTTTTTCCACGTACAGACGACAACGTTGTCAAACGATCCTCAAAATGACTAAAAACGCTGTGTTATACATGCCAGGCCAGTAGTTGGCAATGTCACTTTGTAAAGAACCATTTTGCGCCTATAGACTGAACACATAATATGCATGCACATGACGTCACCATTTTCACAAATTCTTGTTTTTGGTGTTTACATGGAGATGATAACAGTATCGTTTTCAAAAGCGTTTTCAGGCCCCCAAAACGCTGTTGTCTTGTAAATGAACGGCCAAAACACATAAAAAGTTTTCTGTTTTTAGTTGAAAACAGTGTTGTGTAAATGGCCTCTTAGTTTATTATATTGTAATTGAAAAAATGGTAGTCTTTCCCAAAAATACTAATGCAAAAATGTAATTAAAAATTGTGACTTTAGATTGTAAGAAAATTTATACAGTATCATGAGGTGAAATATCGCATTGCTTTTAAAATATTATTTTTTCCATCACTTCAAGTGAATTTTATGAATTTTAAAATTGTAAAATATGAAAAAATAAAAAATGCATTACATAAGGCTATCAGGAAGCTGAAGAATAGTCCTACAATTGTTCTAAGCTTGTCCCTGCAGCAACAGGTAAATAAAAGTGAAAGTAAGTGGTGACCCAATTCTGCTAATCTAAGGGCATTCCCTCTCCTCTTGGCTCGCTTGCCCCTCAGTCCTAAACAACTACTGCAGCCACAGTTTCAGATTACTAGCCAGAGTGTTGGTAGACAACAGAAACCAGAGACACAATCATATGTCCTTTCTTTCACAATGTCAGTTGCATAATAGGAAGATTCACTGAAGGAAGCTAGCTATTGCGGTAGGTGTACATTATTAAGAGAATACAAGTGTTCGTTCTTTGAAATGTCCCAAACCTATGGGTGGAGTTTTTCTTTGAAATCACCACCCATGTGTGGCGTGAGTGTTTACAGACGATGCACTGTTTGTTCTAGTCTCACGAGTTCTTATCTGATAGGCGTTAGACACCGGCAGTGCGGGGCCTGCTGTTTAGGCACTGTGCACGCGAATACTGGAGGCTCCACTTCAAAGACTCAAAATAACTCTTGTCTAGACGAGCAGGAACTCCTTTGTGACCCTCTGTCTGAAAACCTGAAGCTCTATTAACTTGCCTTAAGCACTACCTTCTCATGGAGTGTCACGTGAACTTGCTTGCCAGCCATTTTGGATGGGACATGGGTGAGACAGAAAACTTGCTCAAGGTTGGACAAAGTGGACAGAGACTTATTGGTGGACCAAAACACAGTTTTAGTTCAAATAGTTTTAAATACACCATATGTATGTGTGCTTGAAAATATCATCTCCTCCCTGACCAGCTGTGTTTCTCAGATAATGTCAACACATTTGAAGGGTTGTCACTGTGCCGACATGGGGTTGTATGGGTTTGGGGCAGATAAAGATGCCAGGGCTTGTTGGACAGCCTTTAGTGTCAGCACAAACAAATATTACACAACACATAATGACGAGCAGCCACACCCAGCACTAAACCATATTTCCTCAGACTCCACATTAATATTCTGTCTATTACTGTTCTCAAAGATTGGACACCCTTAATTCTTATTTTACCTAATATCCCTATTTTATTTCACCTAATAACCCTTAATATCCCTTCTAGCTCGTGATATACCACAATACCTTGAAATAGTCAAGCGTCTTGGGCGGCCAATACGGAAGCACAAGAAGACAGTTTCCTGCTTGCCAAAGCCTTAGTGCAGTCCCGAATGGCAAGCGGTAGCCATTTCGTGTCAGGCATCACATGCATTTGCTGTTTGATGAACATGTAAGATAGCTCATAGTGTTTTTGTATGTCAGAAAGGAAGAGGAAGGAGATGAAAGCCTTGTGACCGCATTCCGGCCGCGACACATATACAGATAACATGTGTGTTCATACAAGCATGCCGCTGTTTGATCTTATGATGCCTTTGAACAAATGTGGTGAGCCTCAACTTCCTGAACTTGGGTTAGGTTGCAGAGTTCGGATGTCAGAATGTATTATGTGCTAAGGAAGATGTCGAATTGAACTGAAATCACTGATTTCATTTCCAATTATGGGTGTTATGTGGTTGTTAATTATTGGGTATATGCAAGTGAGGGTGTTTGTTTGTGTGTTTAGCACGTTGTCGTGGTTGTGTGGGCTGTGGTGTGTTTGACAGTCAGAATGCAAAGGCTCAGGAATAAAGCTGCCAAGCTGGCTTACTGAAAATAGACCAACGGCCCTAAGAAAAGATCTTTTCAGAACGTAGGGGAGCTCGGGCTGATTGGCTACAACACTCTTCCACCCACAAAGAGAATCATGAGGAATAAAGTATACGTAGAAGATAAGACGTCATCAATAGTCAAGGTGTACTCCTCAAGAACTTGCTGCCAATGACCTTATGTGTTGTCCTCCCTGTGTTCTAAGGCAGTTCAGATGAAGCTGGAGTCAGAACATTCTGCTTCCCCTGGGAATTCCGGAAACCCTCTGGAAGGGAAGCCAGAACTTGCTGTTCTCGCTGACCTGATGCCTTGTAAGCTTTTCTTGGCCAACAAAAGCAGCTTAGGAAGTGTGATCTTTGGTCAAGTAAGCAATGCAGACTCGTACACGTGCCAGGGCATGTTTGCAACGTACGCGTAGACGCACACTCATGCTATGGAAAGTTGACAAAGCTCTGGGTGTTTTGGGTGAGTCAGGAAGGATACACACCCTGTGGCAGTCTTCAAGTTCTGTTGGAAGGGTATAGCAGAGGACATTTGAGATTCGGAGGCTACTAATGCTCTGCCTTGCCCCACATTTACTGTGTTCTGTAAAAGAACACTGTGTTTCATTGCATAAAGATACCCAGTGTCCCTTAAAATACAACACGCATGGTTACTGGTGGGTAATGTTGCAGAAACCACACACAAACAGACCCACATCCTTGATGGCTTCGTGAACCTTGCTATACAACAACACCCAAGATTTTTAGACTCCTCCTTACTAAAACAAGCAATTTCTTGATTTACAGGCTGAAATCTAAAAGCAAGTAACATTCCTAAGTGGCATAATCAGTTGGATGTCATCAGCAACACCCTTAAAACCTGATAATGAAGTTTTTATGGTTTGTTTATACATTTGTGTCAAAGAATGACAATTTTTAGACCTGTCAAGGTGGTAACCAAACACCCAAGATTGGGGCAGGGAACAAATGTAATTGCTTAATGACTGGCAAATGAAAACTACTTATTGAAATATTGGAGTGATGTGTCCTTCTCAATGTATATGATGGTTGTGGCCCTGGGGCCTGCCACAGAGTGTCATATATTGAGTTCTGCTTGGCCTATGGAATCATCATGGCAAGCTGAACAAAGCCACACTATCCATCCAATTGGTGGAGCCCCTGAAGGTCATCCAGTCATAACCAGTCACATTGATCTGCACCCTTTCTTTGTGTGTCATGGCCTTTGATCTGATTACGGAAGAGTCCTATGGCTGTTTGCCCTTCCACCACCGCTGTGTTTATTTTTTGTGCTTGGATTAGGCATCCTTCTGTGGAAGTAAAGTGGATTGAGTGGATTTTCTGAGAGAGAGAGAGAGAGTGGTGTCATCCAAACATCTGGTGATGTTTCTGTTTTCTGATTTCGTCCTGTTTGTTTTTGGGATCACCTCACGTTTATTAGATTAACCAAAGTGTCCACAATGTGAAATACACGTAATAGAGAGCTGTATAATAGAGAATCTGTTTTTGTCATGCACATGGCCATCTGCAGGAGCTTTGAGGATGGGGGAAGCAATCACATGACTACACACAAACTCATGTGAGTGGGGTCTGCTGGTCTGGGCTGTGTGGAGCAGATTACAGCTCAGCACGTGTGAACTAATCCATGTGTTACTGATGGGCCAGAGCGGGCCTTGCTCCTCCACAGCTGTTACTGTCTGAGTTTGTATGGTCTTCTTTATTTCCCTATGGTCTGTAGCCATCACTCTGCCAGTAGTGTGTTTATGTACATGTGTTTAATCAGGGGTGCAACAGCGGTATATCCTCAGCTTGATGTAAGTATCATTCTGTCTCCCCCTAATAGGGATGGGTCCCAATGTTCAGCTAGTTGCTCAACAACCGACTAGACAATTGGAAGTATGACTAGTTTATCCATGTATTTCATTTGTTTTTAGTTTTTATATTTTTAGTGATAGTTCTATAATTAGCATGCTTTGCCTTAGTTTGTTAGACAGTTTGTTAAAGGGTTGGTTCACCCAAAAATGAAAATTCTGTCATTAATTCAATGCCAATACTGAGCCGATGTTCTGACGTGTTACTTTTAGTTTTTGCGCACAAAAAGTATTCTCGACGCTTTATAAAATTAAGGTTGAACCACTGTAGTCATGTGGACTATTTTAACAATGTCTTTAGTACCTTTCTGGACCTTGACAGAGGTTGTTAAATTGCTGTCTATTGAGGAGTCATAGAGCTCTCGGATTTCATCAAAAATATCTTAATTTGTGTTCCGAAAATGTCTTGCGAGTGTGGAACGACATGAGGATGAGTAATTAATTACAGAATTTTCATTTTTGGGTGAACTAACCCTTTAATAGTTAATAGAAAAGTTGTGTCTTTAAATGAATCTCATTTAAAGTAACTTTGCAACAACCTTACATGTACAGAAGGTTGACTTTGGCCATTGCAATGCATCTCGCACAGTTTTTTTTGAGTATCCTACCACAAAAATTGCAAAAAGTTAAAAATAGTCCAACTTTTAAAAATCCTTCTTAAAACCCTTGCAGCCCATTCCATGATGCTGTGCTCTGTTGATGTTAACTACTAGTCAGTCAAGTAGATATTTACGCAACCCACCCACCCACTAGTTGATTTTGAAAAAATGTATTTTTGCACACCCACCCCCCTTTGTGTGTCATACAGTAAGCTGTCATTGGTTCACCCCATGCACGGCTCAAAGGCTTCTTTGTTTGTGAGCATGTTTACATAGAGTGCCGTCACAGTGTCTGTCTGTACTGTATTTCCATCATTATCTCTCTCTTCCTCCCACCTCTTTATTCATCTCCTTTTCATTCCCTCCATCCTGACTACCCCCACCTTCTAACTTTACATCTGTAACCATCTCTCCCTCCTTCTCCCTCCCTCGCTCTCTGCCCACATTTAAAGGTTGCTTTTATTCCCAGCATGAGTGTATGTTGCTTTTAGGTTGGTACATCTCTTTAATGTCATGCTAACATAGCTTTTCGTCTAGTTTTCGGACAGATTACACGTGAATGGAAGACTAGCAGCAATAATGGCTTCCCATCTGTGTGTGTTTACGTGGTGGGGGAGGATACCGCTCTCATTTAATCTGAGAGCTGTTTGAGAGCCTCGGGACTATTACTGATATGACGGGGACACTTCTGCACGCTCAATCATTGTGTCATCATGACAGAAGCATGGGGCCAAACCTTTAAATAAAACAAGTCTTAAACAAGCTGGTTACCCAGATGAAGCTGTCAGTCCCACTGTATTGATCCAATCCGAACTAGGGCTTGAGAACTCTGCTAACTGTTCTCGCTCTATAATCTGTGCACTGGTGTGCAATAACCCAGACATGTGACCTAACGCTCCAAAGGCATCATGTGAGGCATTAGATAAAACACACTATCAAAGGGGAATCTGTAGGAAAACCCTGCCTTTTGTAGAGTGCATGCATTGCTGTATGGAACCTCCATTTCTCGCATTTCTTATCAGTGCAGATTTGTTTGCTGTGCAGACAGAGGTGCTGATTCTGCGTGGGAAAACGTGAGATTTGCTGCTGTGGATGAAGCAAGCTATGTTTATACACAAGTATATATGTATAGTTGGCAAATGGCCAAGCCTACACAGAATATGCACCTTTTTTTTTCATGCACTCTGTGGGAGAAAATATGTAGATTTTTGTGTTCTTGATGCAGATTATAATTTGAGAATGTGTTAGAATTATGTCCCTCTCTTGACCTTGACTTTAGTTATTACCATGTCAACCCCATGACATTATGCCAACTCTATTCATTATTTACCAATAAACCACGCCGAATCTGGGGCAAGCATGTGTTTTCACCCCCTAATAAACTCCCCCACCACATTAGAGGGCCACACTCACACTATATGATGTTTCACTGTCTTACTGTTGTCCATATTCACATTCCATCCATATGTGTCTAACATTCATGTTATTTTACAATGTGCTGTATTTACTTAAAAATCTTAATTTTATTATTCCCAGTGTAAATAAAGAAATAAAGATATATGTGTATATTACAATGCAAGTAATATCAATGCAACAGACATTGTTTGTATAGTTAAATGCAAACAAACATTTCATGATCGTGACAACCCTGAGCATATGTGTTTATTTTTATGAGTCATTTAAAGAGCATGTGAAGATGTTTTCTCATAATAAAATTCTTGCTCGGGGTGTAAGAGAGAGCATGTCTTAACATGCTCAACCATAAGGGGCACATTTGATTTGAGTTATTATTAAACTGAGTTGTAGAGAGTTCTCTATATGACTAATGCAGAGGAGTGTAAAATTCAGCGTATTTACCAGAGCCAGATCTTGACCAGAAGAATACACTCAGCTTACAGCTTTGAAGAACAGATTCTGCACACCCACGATTATCAAGGGCCATTCATTTACTCTGTTTTAAAATCAAATTAACTGCCTACAGAGGCAGCATTTTAAGGCATCATAGTTAAATTGTTTTATGAAAATTCAAATGCTTCTTTGTGGAGAATGCAATCACAGAATGCATTGCGACAATGACAAGTATTAAGAATAGTTGATAAAAATGTAATCAGTCAAGTCAAGTCTTTTTGCAGAGGGCTGTTTTTATTTATGTCTGTTCATGTAGTGCTATGAATCAGCCACTTCCATGTTCCATCACTGTTGAATGAATGAAGGTTTCAAAAGAGGGTTTTCTTAGGCAATGTTTACACTTTTTCGTTTTAAAATGCATTACTTTTGCTATTGGCGTCCACACTACTTCTGAGTTTTCAACCCTTGAAAACTGAGACTTTTGGAAATGCAGCTGAACCTATTTTAGATTGAAAACTCCAGGGTTGCATTTCAGTGATGGACCAAAACAGAGACACTTGAAAACGAAGGCATGGCTACCCACATTAACTCCCTGATTGGGTCTTCTCTTCTGGATCATTGCGTATCCTTCCCTGATTCTCCAAGCCCCTATAATATGACCATTACGCTACTAAGACGTCAGTAACAGACCAGCCTCGACGACCGTGTAAACAATAACATGGAGACGGACCTGCAAGCTTTGCTGACTTTGTTGTCCTTTTTAGCAGCCATTGCACAGTTAAACTCTGCATTTTATAATACTGCAGCTACCTACAAGAGGCAATCTATTATTAGAGCAATTGGCATGCCAAGTGTTAATGGTCATGTGACATGCGTTTTTGGATGTATAGTGTGGACGGAGATCTTTTCTTAAATGCAGTGGCAACTATTGTTTTCATGGTAACACTTTACAATAAGATTCATTAGTTAAACATTAGTTAATGTATTAACTAACATGAACTAACCATGAGCAATACATTTGTTAATGTATTTACTAATCTTTGTTAATGTTAGTTAATGAAAATACAGTTGTTCATGTTAGTTCACAGAGCATTAATGTTAACAAGATTTTAATAATGTATAATGTATAATAATGTTGAATTTAACATTAACAAAGATTAATAAATGCTGTATAAGTGCAGTTCATTATTAGTTCATGTTAACTAATGTAGTTAACTAAAGTTAACTAATGAACCTTATTGTAAAGTGTTACCATTTTCATTTTAAAACTAAATAAAATGAAAATGCACTAGTGCGGACATAGCCTTAGCAATGCCATAGAAGAACCATTTTTGGTCCCCTAAAGAACTTTTCAGTGATTCTTTTTCTTAGTGCGAAGAAGATTTGAAACCTTTTCCTCTGTAAAAAAAAAAAAAAACTTTTGTGGAATGAAGAGGTTCCATGGATTTTAAAGGTTCTTCATGCATGCCACCTTAGAAGGCAGCTGCCTATGTGGAAAGCAAACTTTTGGAACAAAGCTAATGTGATAAAGTTCATCTGTTACATAACCTTGCTGTGTAATTCACACGGCAAGTAATTCATAGTAACTAAAACACACAGGAAACACACCTACGTTTAAAAAGACCATTTGATGTCTAGCTGTTGTGTACGCGTATTTTTGCTTTGTTTCAGTTTTGTTTTCTTACGTTATGCAATGGGTCTTTTTAAGAATCGCATAATCTAAAGTGCATGACGTCATAATTGGGTCCTTTAAAGATGTTGTTTTTCACTTTGCCTTCGAGATGACGAACTTGGTGATTGTTGTTTGACACGGTCTCTGTCTGGTGACTGAGGTGAAGTCATTTATCATGCCACACACACAGACCAAAGCAAACATGTACATATATACAGCCTTCCCAGCAAGCACGGCTTGTGTGTGTGTGAAGTGACGCCCATTATGTCTGGAGACAGATAGCGTGAGAAGTATTTTAAAGATATTTGAGTTACATGTGGTTGCCGTGCTAATGGGATTGTTGGGCAAAATCGGTGTAGATGAACTAGAAGCCTGGCGCAGTAATTTGTACGAGCTACAAATAAGTCTAAAATACTAGTCTGCCACCTATAGCCATTAATGCACTAGGTTGATCAATCAATGTCCACACAGACCGAAGGCAGACAGTGGAACGTCTACAACGTGTGTGTGTGTGTGTGTGTGTAAGACTGCTGTCCTGATAACAGTGCCCTCTCGGTGGTGCTCAGTCATGGCGATAAGGCTTGTGATAAATCTGCCGCCATTGTCGCAGGCCATACAGACTGTGTATGTATCTGTGTAAGAAACAGAGCAGCCATCTTCATTGCCGATAAGGAGGAATGCAAACGGAATTAGAGTTGAAAAGCTTTAATAACACAATTAGAGAGATGCTCACTGATACCGATCACCCATACGCAAGCACACTCATGCTCGTGTGTGCTCGTAAAATGTAGACAGAGCGTCAGCTTGTATTTTACAAAGAGGTGTTGGACATCAATATTAGTTTAGTATCTTAAAAGTTATTAGTATCTTATTAAAAATAAGATCTTATTAAAATAAGAGCTTATTAAAAGTTATTTTAGTATCTTAAAAGTATATTTTATACACAAGTATATTTTATTGACAACTAAAAATAGTTTAAGCATATTAATTAAAATGGCGGTGTTAATGTATTTGGGCTTGGAGGACTAGATCTGTTATGCTGCTGCTGCTGCATGAATAAACATACATAAATCTACATGTATGTAGATCTACATACAGATCTAGGCAGTTGGAGCTGGGGGAGGTGGAGGGTTTCAGAGCACTGCAGGACTAGCCTACAGCAGATTTATCACAACACTGAACCAGTCTATTGAAATAATAACCTAGTTGGATGTATGGAGTGAATTCTGCAGCTCACCTCTATGTCAGAAAGGAGACGATTACAACCTTGAGCACTTTGATTTCCTACAATATAATCTTCATGTAGTCAGTGGCAGGTGTGGGTGTGTGTGTGTGTGCGTGCTTTGTGTTTAAGGTAGATAATGAGGTGTTGTCTTGTAAGTTTTTAGCCAAACCACGCACGCACAGCAAGTTCATGGCATTGTTACAGGGCGTGTGCATGTGTGAATGAGGCTGACCATTCTTTTTTGTCATGTTTCAGACGAGCCCACCTTCGTTTGTGTCTGGAGCGATTGAAGGCTCTCATCCCGCTGGAACCAGACTGCAGCCGTCACACCACTCTGGGACTGCTCAACAAGGCCAAAGCACACATAAAGGTAAAGACACTTGTGAAGCTCCTAAACTAAGCAAATGTCAGATCTGTGGCCTAGTGGTTTACGAACATACTCTGACACATTAGCTGCTTTTCCACTGTCGCGCCAGTGCGAGCAAGGTCTAACAACGTGCTGGGAGCGGCCAGTAGCCTCAGACCTCAAGCACCGAGGCCAAAATCAAGTTGCATTTCCACTGTCGGGCCAGTACCCCAACAGTGCTACCCTAAAACCCGCTCTTAACACACCTCCAAAGAACAATGTCACACCATTTCACCAGCTGACTGAAAACTAGCTAGATCGCAAAATGAACATGACAGAAGAGTACATTTGGTCTCTACTTAAGATTCCAATATCAATATTTCACCAATATTTTACAATAAAAAATGTTACAGTAACAGTATATTTATTAATTTGTGTCATCAATCATGCTGAATCAAACTGGTTTTTATCATTGTACAAAACAACTCCATTAAAGCTTTTAAGTCTAAAGGCTTACACATTTAGAAAAATATTGATTAAAATATCATAGGTTTACATCACATTTCTGAGCATTTCTTTCTGATTGCAATTCGAGGAGGTTTGAGCTATCTCTCCGTCTCTATACTCTTATCCTTTCAGCCAGAGCAACAGAGGGAGCACACATGAGTTATCAGTTATACGAGTTAACCAAAGTGTATGACAGATCTGTTAATGCATTAGTCTAGTATTAACAAAGGCACAGGGAAGAGACAGATAAAACATTAAACCAAATAAATACACGATTATAATCATATGAGTTTTCTACGTTCCTCAAGCAGTCTCTGGTATTTTCCATAAACGTGTGTATTTATTATCACAATGATGAGCATAAGTAGCCTTTAGCATCGCAAAATAGAATATCTCTGCCTCATAAGGTGATCAGTAGCCAAATACAAGCTGTTTTATTTCACATTAATCAAGTCGACACAAGTCGGGGGCCAAAATGTTGGGATCACATGACTAATTTTATTAGTCTATATCACATATGTATTAGCTTTATACATATTTCTGATCTGAATCTGTCATCAACCACAAGCCAAAATGCATAGAGTATGCAAAGGATTACATCTAAGATATTCACATTATTAACATCCACACATTTAAACAGCCACTACACTTAAAAAAAAACACACCGCTTCCTGTAAATAGAGCCACGTCCCTTAATGTGACCATTTAGTTTCTATCCCTTAAGAGCTTTATTGTAAAACACATGTCAAGCACTACAGACAGATACTTGCTATTGTTGAAAATATGTATGTGATGATAACCCTGATGATGTCTTACTGGTTTTACCCTTCCATAACAGGTTATGCTGTCCCGACCAGTTATGTGTGCGCACACGTGTGTGCGTGGTTTTAGCTGGGGGTCATGCTGTATTGTTCTAGCGTAATGTATTATAAGGTCACGAGGGTCATGTGTGAAGGGATTATTGATCTGAACTGGGTTCAGAACTGTAGTAAACAAATCCATCAATCACATGAGCTTGACAAAACACACACCTCTTTAAATCATCCCATCATTTCCTGCTGTTTTATGTAGCATGATGTTAATAAAGTTATCAAAAAGTTTTTTAGTAACAAGTAGTAAGTGCTCTTGGGGTCAACACAGGTTTGAATCTGGCTTCCAACATTTCCCAATCCTGAAGCAATGATATGCCAAATATGTCTTCACGTATGCATTAGCTGTAATAACCATTGATTACATTGTGAATTCTTTGGTATGTGCTGTTGGGGATTTTCTGTAATTATCCGTGAGTCACCGTTCTTTGTCTTCCCACAGAAACTGGAGGAAACGGAGCGCAAGTCACAGTATCAGTTGGAAAATTTGGAGCGAGAGCAGCGTCACCTCCAGAGGCGACTGGACCTGCTGCGGGGCGGCGGGGGCGTGCTGGAGGGCGTGCTGGAGGGTGTGCTGGAGGGCGAGAGGATACGCACTGACAGCGTAGGCTCCACCCTCTGCTCTGAGCGATCAGATCGCTCAGATTCAGACCAAGGTTGGAGCTTCATGATAATAATCTAATCTATCTATCTCATGCCAAGCTAGAAATCTTTTTACACTTCACGTGACATACCTGATGTGATACACAATGTAATGAAAATGTTGTCTGACTTTGTTTCACTCTCTCTCTGTGGGCATAGAAGAGATGGAGGTGGACGTGGAGAGCACAGAGTTCTCTCATGGAGAGTTGGACAGCATCAGCACAGCCAGCACCAGCGATCTGGACGACCACAGCAGTCTACAGAGCACTGCCAGCGATGAGGGCTATTCCTCCTGCAGCATCAAACTGGCCTTCAGCTCATAAAACGAGCTCCCCTTTACACACACACACACACACACACACACACACACACACTATCCCAGCCTTTGAAATGAGTCCCTTTCCCTCCTCAACCAATCAGAGACTTTTAAGTCAAGTGACCAGAACACCACCCGCCCTATAGAATGCCTGATTTATTGTTTTAAGTTTGTGAATGTATCTGAGAGAATATGAATGAGATGGAAACAATCTGTGATTGTGAATTAATTGGGTTATTAGATGGTGTTTTATTCCTGAATAAGATTTTTCTGATAATTGTCAGTATCTAAATCCCCTTTTTCTGAAAGGAAAGATAATATGTATAAAAAATAGATGTTGATTTTTAATTCAAACCCCTGATTGTTAATTCTCTACATGAATGGGTCGTGAACTGGTCACTAGGGAAACTATTCAACTAAACCCACCCAAAGTGGATCACCTGAGAAGCGAATCAACACAAGAAGCCCCAAACCTGTCGATTTCCTTTTCATCCGGTCTAATGGTTCTAACGCCGCTGCTCAACGGCGACAAGGACTGTCATTGGTGCTACGTGACAAAACCAATAAAGCAGAAAGATCTACTGCATTCATCAAAGACAACAGAAAAACAACTATCCCATGGCTTTGGGAATTTTTGGTGCATTTAAACCGTGGAACCACTTTCCACGCTGCAGCTAAAGCCCAGCGATCTTTGCACTCGACCGCATAGAGCCCTCTGTAGAACTGGCGCCATGTCAGAGAAATATCCACCCCTGCGTTTAACTAGATGTCTCTCCTGGCAGAAATAAGCAATAAACTCTTGTAGTCAGAACAACACATTAGCACTCCTACTCCTGAGACACAACGCTTGTGTCCGTCCAAAAGAGCAACGCCAACTTGCTCGTTTTTGTACATAAATATGATAGTTTAATAAATTAAAGTTAAAATAAAACTGAGTTGAAAAAAGGTAGTTACCCATGGGTAGAAATTGCCTCTGTTGTCTTGTGTTTTGTGCATTTTAAATTATATTTTTGCAAAGATTGACTATCTTCTTCCTGAGAGTCTTTTGTGGTGGCATGGACAGTATTATTTGTTCATTATGCTGGATGAAACGCAAATAGTTTCAATTCTTTGGCTGCCCAAGGAATTTTATGACTTTCTTTAAAACTAAACAACGAGAAGAAAAACAACACGCTGAAGTACTTAAAATCGGACATCACACAAGAGGCAGTGGTCATGGGACGCCAAGGCGTGGACCTCTGTAGAAGGTATGCTAACTCTGAGTGGCGCTCATTATTTATTGTTTTATAGCTGAAAGGCATTCCACTACTTGTATCGTGTGCTGTGGACGTGGAGTGAGCGGCGCTTTCAAAGGGTGCTTTCACACTGGCAGTTCAGTTCAAAACGGGATACGATTCGCATGAAAAAATGGTAATGTGAAAGCTGTCATGCGGACCCCTGAGCACACCGGGGTACTGAACCCGAGACTACCTGTAGGAGGTGCTCTGAGTTCAGTTACACTGGAACTGTGGTGCGATACACATGAATGTGAAAGCAACTCGGACTCGGGTGCGCACTTGTTCAGGAAGCAGAGTAACCTGCGCATGCAGTTTAGCCAATGGCAAAGTCATTATTTAAACAAAATACATGTAAGGGATGACATTGGTGATGGTTTACCATGGATACAAGTGAGTGAGTGCAATCTGAGCGCCAACTGAATGGTCGAAATCCGCTGTCTCCTCAAAAGTGTCCGTTTGCAAGCAGCAGAAAGCCGCCTTCATGCGACGCACCCAAACGAGTAAACCCAAGTGTCCTTCACTCTGGTGCGCATAATAGGACCAAATGAATAATAAAAAAAACAACAATATATTGACCCTATCATGCACCGTGCACATTTGTAATGACGTACGATGATCGCAAATGCTAGAATTAAGTGTGAAACCAGACCAACGCTGCAGGGTCGCGCTGGGAACAAAATCGGACTCAGACCGCAGCAAACCTGCTCAGTGTGAAAGCCTCCAAACTCGGCACGAAGCGCTTCAAGCTCTTTCTTCCCGCTGTACTGTATGTTATGTTTTTTTTTTTCTCTCTCTCTTTATTTTGTGTGAAAAGAAGCATTAAGACTTTAACTTTCCTCAAGTCGTATTTATTTTCTTTCCTTGATCCGAAATCAGAGGGAAAAAGGTTAACTTATTTTGCTAGTCAAATCTATGATGGCATTCCCCTCCCAGTTCTCTTCCCTAGTTCTCTTCTAAACCGTAAATCCACTCCATCTGTGATGTATTATTTTTATTTTATTGTTCTTCCCCAAATGCAGAGCTGCTTTTTAGTGCATATTAAAGCCAAGTCTAATTTGTAATCGCTCTGCCTGCAATAGAGCAGCACGGACATCTGCTAGTGTCCCGATCCAGCATCAACCAAATGCTTTTGGCTGCTGAACAGCCCATATGTGTCGAGTAGTTCTGCTCACCCCTGTTAAAAGAGTTTTAGTGTTGACTGTTTTAGTCGGGTGTAAATTCATTGTGTTTAGAATAAACTATTTCGGTCGTGCAGAGGAACGTCACTGTTTGCACGTTGGAACCGAATTCAAAGCGTTGCTCTATCAACACCTGGCCAATTAAACACAGTCGAGAACCTCCATCGTCGTCCTCCACAGAGGACACATTGCTTTTTTTTTTTTATTGTCTCTCCTTTTCTATCATATTGTTTTATTGGTTTATGAATCTGCACTATTTAAAGCCAGGGCCCATACTTAGATGCCAGTGCTTTTTTGTTTTGTTTTATTGTTTAATTTATTTTTTTGAAGAGAATGGGCCGTGTTCTTTTTAGGCCACCGTACCGACCCAGGCCCGTATTCAACGACACTTCCAAGAGAAATGGTGCCTGTCTGGGATCAGCTCTCCGACATCTCTGTGATCTCAGTCGCTCCGGAGGAAAAGAAAAATGTTAAACGGATCCTGAAACAGCATCTGTTTTTTTCTTTTGATTTTCTTTTTCAAGAGACTCGGGAAAAAAAGGCTAAAGGCTAAACTTTTCCACCCTGGGAGGACAGAGGTCCTGATGAACTTGTGGCCATTCTTTGTAAACATGCACTCTGATTCTAGCTGTGAGTTAAAATGCAATACTTACAATAAACACCAAGATTGTCAAAAAAAGATCAGGAAGTGCCTCGTATTTCTCTTCATTTTAGCCCACTGATGTTTTGTGCAAAATAGAAAACAGAAAATCAGTTGGTAATCTGCAATATTTTATAACACAGCATTTTTATAATATTAATAATTCCAGTATTGTGTACTTCATTTTAAATATGTTGCTAATATTTCATAATATTTCATCATTTAATTTACACGCACATAAATAATTGCATTTTCCAACACAAAATAATGAACTATTTTCAGAAAATACGAGCCATTTGTCTTGCGGTGTATGCAGCTGCAGTTTGGTGACGTGATGTCAGAAATGAATCACTTTTCATTTAGCGCCATCTTTAGGCAAAACTTGGTATATAGTTTTCTGTTTCGCATCAAGAAACTATAATGGTGCAAAAATAATATACACATTATTATTATTATCATTATAAGATTAATTTTCTAATATATAATTTCTAATATCTATTTAGTCTCATAACAAACACTGATCAGAATAAATGTATGCATCATACCGTTATGGATATAAAATTGTATATTATTTATCCTCTGTTGCCCTCTGCAGGTCATTCATGATAATTTAGAGTTGCATATACCTCCTGTTTTAGGTACATTAACATACACTATATTGCCAAAGTTTTGGGACGCCTGCCTTTACGTGCACATGAACTTTAATGACATCCCATTCTTAATCCGTAGGGTTTAATATGGAGTTGGCCCACCCTTTGCAGCTATAACAGTTTCAACTCTTCTGGGAAGGCTTTCCACAGGGTTTAGGAGTGTTTATGGGAATTTTTGACCATTCTTCTAGAAGCGCATTTGTGAGGTCAGGCAGTGATGTTGGCGAGAAGGCCTGACTCGCAGTCTCCGCTCTAATTCATCCCAAAGGTGTTCTATCGGGTTGAGGTCAGGACTCTGTGTAGGCCAGTCAAGTTCCTCCACACCAAACTCACTAATCCATGTCTTTATGGACCTTGCTTTGTGCACTGGTGCGCAGTCATGTTGGAACAGGAAGGGGCCATCCCCAAACTGTTCCCACAAAGTCGGGAGCATGAAATTGTCCAAAATGTCTTGGTATGCTGAAGCATTAAGAGTTCCTTTCACTGGAACTAAGAGGCCAAGCCCAATCCCTGAAAAACAACCCCACACCATAATCCCTCCTCCACCAAACTTTACACTTGGCACAATGCAGTCAGGCAAGTACCGTTCTCCTGGCAACCGCCAAACCCAGACTCGTCCATCGGATTGCCAGACAGAGAAGCGTGATTCGTCACTCCAGAGAACACGTCTCCACTGCTCTAGAGTCCAGTGGCGGCGTGCTTTACAGCACTGCATCTGACACTTTGCATTGCACTTGGTGATGTAAGGCTTGGATGCAGCTGCTCAGCCATGGAAACCCATTCCATGAAGCTCTCTACACACTGTTCTTGAGCTAATCTGAAGGCCACATGAAGTTTGGAGGTCTGTAACTATTGACTCTGAAGAAAGTTGCCGACTTCTGCACTCTGTGCGCCTCAGCATGCGCTGACCCCGCTCTGTGATTTTACGTGCCCTACCACTTTGTTGCTGTTGTTCCCAATTGCTTCCACTTTGTTATGATACTACTAACAGTTGACTGTGGAATATTTAGTAGTGAGGAAATTTCATGAATGGAATTATTGCACAGGTGGCAACCTATCACGGTACCACGCTTGAATTCACTGAGCTCCTGAGAGCGACATATTCTTTTACAAATCAAATGTTTGTAGAATCAGTCTGCATGCCTAGGTGCTTGATTTTATACACCTGTGGCCATGGAAGTGATTGGAACACCTCAATTCAATGATTGGGGTGTCCCAATACTTTTGGCAATATAGTGTATCTGCTGTTATATGAACGGAGAAGGCATTTCTTAAGTTTGTGTATTTGGTTTTGAAAAGACTTTGTATGAATAGAACCAGAATTTATACTGAAGTGTTTGTCACCAAGACAACACCAATAGGGTCATACTGTACAGCTTCTGTGAGTTTATTATAGCTACGTGATCCAGTATCATTTCATGTGCTTTGTAGCTTGGAGTGAAATGTTATATACTACTATGAAATAATTTAAAGGAAATTTGCTCTGATATCACAAAGACATATCACATTGTTAACACAGATCAACTCATAGGCTATGGTGCAACTAGGGTTTATAGCATGTTTTAACAGTGATTAACTATTAAAATTAAACGGGTTTAAAATAATGGTATTAGAGATAATGTCCACCCCTTTTTGTCAATCAATATTTCAGCCCCTGACCCACACCACACGGATTTGGGACCCTCTTGGCCCCTGCTGCACCCACCCACCGCACCCTGGCAGTGGGGGCCAAGTAGGCCTACTTAGTACCGGCTTCATGTGTCATCTGTGCATTTAAACCCAATATAAGCATACGAGAGCTCTTCACCCCAGGGTGTGCATGCGTAAACCGGGTGCCAGTCCAAATACCATACTTTAGTTTTACATATTCTTCCGTTATTGAAAAACTGTTGCTTTAATTACCTTTAACAAAACTGAAAATCATTAACAAGACCTTTGTTTTAAAATATATTCAGTAATTTTAGCAATTCTCATTTTCTACTTAAATCTACAGCATTTTTAAAAACATCAAATATTAGATTAAATTAGCACAGAATCATAATAATAATAATTGTGTGGGTGGAGCTGAGAGGTCTGGTGTTGAGGGTATGATAGGCTCCATGACAATGAGATACACTTATTTTCTATAATAAAAGTTTCTATTGTAACATTATTGCGTCAAACATTTTCTGTGGTTGAGATTTCCTTTACAAGCCTGATAAACCTTATATTAATAATGGATGCTTTAAATAATGCTATATTTTAAAGACAGTATTTAAGTCTTAAAAAAACATAAATATAGCTGCAAGCTGCAAATATCTGGGGTTCAAGTGCTTTAAGGCCTTTAAGCTAATGCATAAAAAAAGTATTGTTTTATTTAGCAAGCATGTAACCAGTTAAATCATACAAGGAAAAGACAACTTACAGCCAATACAGACAATTTACCGTAGGAAATATATGTTTTTTTAAAGCTTTTTAACAGTTATAGCGCCACCTATGGGCCGATCTATATAAAAGTATGCATGTTTCTTTAGAGTCATGTGCCGCATGTGTTCACATAATGATGCAAAGTTCTGAGTTTTGGTTTAGGAACGATAGGCTTTTGGGTAGACTTGGCCATGCTTGTTTCTCAAATGACTATATAGCTATTGCTATCCAAAGGCCAACGTTCAACCTTTTTTTGATAACTATTGACCAAGAGAGTCCGGAGAATTGTGCCCAGCGAGTTTTCAAGTTTTCAAACAGGCCCAGCAAGTTTCGTTCTAATCTGCCTCCTAACCTTGTCTGATAGCCGCTCAAACTTCGGTGGCCGACGACGGACTTGTTTTTCGAGATGCGACAATGTCCTCATAGACAGTTGTGGCGAAGACACTGCACACTAATTTTCAAGTCAATCGGACTAGTTATAGTAGTTATAGCCGTTTTCATGTTTTTGTCCTGTTATAGCGCCACCTAGTGACTAAATGACTAAATGTAATATCTCATTCCGTTTACGAGTTATAGCCATTTTAGTAAAAGTTGCCCCACCCACTTTGAACATTTCAGATCACAGACAATTGCATTCATGAAACACCGGAAAGTAATGTGCTTGGCTGTTGTACTATGATGGTCGCATCAGTGCAAGCTTCAGACGCCCCCCACATGCGTTGACACCGACGGCCCGTGTGAATGCAGCGTAACGGTTCAAGAATTATGAGTCATTTCGTACTTTTGACTGCTGTAGCGCCCCCTTCAGGCCATTGTAGGCGGTATGAGTACTACCAGCCCTCAAAGTTTCAAGTCTCTACAATTTACGGTTTGGTCTGCCCGATCACTTTTAGGGGAGAATGCTGATCCTTGGAAAATTTAACAATTACAATATCATACATTCAGTTTTCCATACAATCTTTTTTTCCACCTGTGTTTTCAATTGTAATACAAGATGATCACATTTGACAAATATTGAATAACTGCATATTTTGACTTTATTTTTTAGCAAAAAAAGAAGATGGCTTACAGCATGTTATTAAACTCAACTGAGGCACAAACCAAAACCAGAAACTTGTTCCAGTTGTTTGTTCACCTGACATATGTAAACAGGGTCTGTCACCTTTGTAAGTGACAAAAGCACAAATGAAATGACATTTAATAACATTATTTAGATCTAAAGTCCTTCTCATAGATCAGCAAGATTCTCTGGTTGTTCTGTAAAACCTCCTTCATCTGTTATTGACTGTAGAAGAGAGAAGCTGCACACGGTCTGACAAAACCTGCATCATGCAAGCCATGAGAGGCTTCAACAAGACGATTTCAGCAAGCTGAAAGAGGAATTATGAGAGACAGTCAATATGACAAGATATTAATGTTAAACTATAATTGTTATCAATTTAGCATGGCAGAGTTGTAATTATAGGATATTTTCACATGATCTGAAGTTCTTACCAATGTTTGCGATTAAAAACAATTATTGAAATAATTTTGAAATTAATTCTTGCAAGCTTGATGTGTTTTCTGACAAAGTGCAACTTGAAAATTTAAAGAATTTTAAATTTATTTTAAAAATAAAATAAAAAATACTATAGAAGAAAAAGGTTAACACCAATGTCTGAGGGGCCAAACCAATTAACCTTTCTATTATTTAAAGGAGATCCTGCAGTTGCTCTGCTGCCCTCTAGAGGCGGTAAATGGTAGTTTTCCACTCAATTTCACCAAGATCCACTGGAGATTTCTGGCTTCACCACTGGATGGCAGCTGTTACTCATTGATTTTTTTTTATGTAGCTAATTGTCTGTTCACTGAAAACATCACACTTTCATATGCAAGTTCTTCATTTGCTCAGGATCAAACCCAGAGTTGACTTTTATAGTGTTAATAGTAAATGTTGAAACCGCTGAACCCAAAATGAAAATGAAAATGAGGTTTATTGGATTTTACTAAAAACACCAGATCTTCCAACACTGATTCGACCATTTCCTACACCACAATCACCTTTTTACTTAAATAAAACAAAGAAATATTCAGTGCAATTTAAACATTGCCTGGTTGGTAAATAATGTCACTGCTGATTAAGGTACACCTCCAAAACTCGGCAACAGCACCAGACTGCACTTCAATGGTGAGTTCATTTATTCCTTCAGTGATTAAGACATTGATGCTTACATGTGTCATTTACTTCTTTCACTGTTTACACACTTTATTTACAGAATCAACTCAACTAACTGAGTGTTACAATCATCCAGCTGTGGAGTTAATTGATCAGAATCAGACACAATATCAGATTATTATCATATCAGGTCTGATGAACTGCAGCTGCAGGTCACTGTGCTGATCGGTGAGTGACTGTTCTTCTCCAATTTTTCATTAATTGGAGCTTAATTGTGCTTAATTGTTTTACAGTGTAATATCATGAGTATTAGAGACTGGGGCTGGTTATTACTTTTACACCAATAAAAATGGCTAAGAAATTGATTATAAAGTCAGTCAGTTTCTTTATGGACACATGCCATAAAGCATTAGCATAGTGATGTCTGACCAAGGGGGAGCCGGTGGGATGAGGGAACCTGGTGGAGCCGCAAGGCAGAGGGTCTCTGGTGGAGCCGAAGGCGAAGCCAACAGGTCGACGGGCTGAGGTGGAGCGAAGGGATCAGAGGCCAGAGGTTTTAGAACAGACAAATAATACCAGGTGGGATAGGGTGGGAGGAAGTACCTCCGTATCCAGGTTAATCAGCCAGTCCTCAGTGTCCACTTCTACCAGTATCCCCTCAACCGCTGGTGTCGCAGGCTCACACCCCTGGTCAGACTCACTCTGGGACTCCTGTTCTGGGATGATGGTCAGCACTGTCCTCCTTTCCTTGGGCTCTGGCTCACTTATTGTGGTGGGTGGTTGCTCTATGTCTGCGGTTGGGGCACAAGCGAAATCTCCATGGTCGAAGGTGGTGGATTGGGCTCTGGGTCTGGGCTGCATTTCACAAAAGCATTGTAAAGCCTAAATTGATCGTAGAGACCATTGGTGGCAATTATTCTACGATCAACTTAGGCTTAAGACTTTGACTGTGCTCTCGACCAGGGACAGACACTCTCCTGAGGTGTCTGGGAGGTCTTCGGGATGGTGATAGTTCGGCCCAATACAGAATAACGACTTCAGGCTCTTGTCGTCATGGGGCAGGTGACAGCGATATGGCAAAACCTCTCCATGTAATCCAGCAAATTGTGGCTCATCTGAGCCACAGCAGCAAACTTTGCTGCATTTATTATTTTGTGGTCTTCTGTTAGCAGTGTAAGCACAAACTGAAGACAAACCAATGAATAAAGTTCAAAGACAATATTTAATTAGAGTCCACAGGAAAATAAACAGAATGTAGCTGCAAACACAATTTTTTCAATTACATATATGATTTATATTATATTTCCTTTAATTTAGTTAATCTATTCTGGTAAATTTGAAAACTTCTACACATACAGCTCTTTAGTCTAAAATGTATAAATAAGGAAAGATGATGTTCAATTCAAAACATTCAAGTAAACATTTCAGCCTTTGCATATTCCTTTTCTGTTGCAGTGATGTACTGTTGTTAAATATTAACACTTAAATTACATCTGTATTAGTCTTTGTATAAACACCCTGTGTTTGTGTCTTGAGTCTGTTTTGAACTTCATTCTTTTGAGTGAAAAACACAAGTCCCACTTCATTTTACAAAGACAAAGATTTTATTTATGACTGCTGCACAAAAAACATAATTAGCATTTATCTGCTTGTTATTACATGTAAACTGGATGCCAGTCCACGCAGGTCAGACCAGAGGCTGATCCGTGAGACCACGGCACAATGGAAGCAGAAAACACAAAGTAAGCATTTAGCGTATATGCAACTCGCAAAGAACTGACCACAGACTTGCTGAGCGAAGCTCGTGAAGAATCCTCACTGGACCTTCAGTGCTGAGTCTTCCCTTTTCCATCCTGCAGTTCCAGACACTCAGAGCTCGAGAGAATTCCTGCACTATATAATACTACAGCGGCGTCAAGAGTAGAGGCAGCCTAAAATCACTAAGATTGGCTATGAATACAGAGCTTCATCTCTTCATGAACGCTGCTGACATGAGTATCTGGTTTCACATGTGCACCTAAGGGCACCTGAACGGGGAAAGATCAGAACTGACAGTGCTCTGCACCCACAATTGTTTTTTTGTTTTTCCTAACATTGCTTTATTTAGATAAATGTTACACAAAATACATTTTCTACTTAAAAATCAGGTAAATAATACTATTAGTATTAATTAAATAATTATATTTCTTATTAATTTGTACATATAAATGAATATTTAACAGTGAACAAACAATTCTAGAACAATTCTCAAAGTGAAGACACACTGATGGAACTTTGGGACATTTGAAGTGTTCAGTGTCTTGACAGTACGCTGCAGACCTTAAATGTTATAATTTGTGTTTTATTAACATTTACTCAGTAATGTCCTTAGCTTCTGTCATACTCAATACATTTAAATGTTCATCAGTTTCCTGATGAACATTACCATATTCTGAATACTATAACATAATATTACATCCACATATATTTTATTCACTCATAAAATACAATGTTTTTAATCTCTTAAAAATGAACAAACATTAATCTTTACAGTTTCATCTTTGTTATTAATGGAAAGATTACTTTATGAACTAATTTATCCTGAATGTATCATTACATAATGTTATAGGAATAATAATAATAAAAAAAAAATTGCCTCCAAAATTTCAGAAACTCAACTGTGGTCTATGAATTAGACCTACGTGACTCATTTTCATCTGTCATTAGATGTATTCATCCAAACTCTCGATAGCTTGCTCTTTTGAGTATTGTCTCCATCCATAGGAAATGTCATCCCACCTGTGGAAAGTTTTCTCAAAGTAATCTTCCAGATCTTTCTGAAATCTACACACAAACCACTTCCAGTACGGCAGCTCAGAGAAGTCAGGGGTGATGCTCCACTCTGCGTAAACATTTCCTGCATTTCTGTATTCTCTGCATGGAATCCACTGACCTGTATAGAACATTTTACCAGTTCTCACTAATGTTGTGCAAAAATCTGCGCTGAGACACTCTGTTTCCTCATAACAGCACCCGGTGAGCCCATCCACTCGATGAAAAGGAACACTGTGGTCTCCGGTATGGTTTTCTAAACTGTTGGTGCAGGTGGCTGAACAGAATGGACACTGAATCCAACAGCACTGACAGAGATGATCAATCAGAATCTCATCTGGTCTGTCGTTATGTTCCAGATTTACTGGAAATGTCTCTGTGCTGAATTCATTTTGCATTTCAGATAACACTGAAGAAAGTTCTTCGTGTATTACATCTTCTAGGAGATCGAAATCATCAACACCATCGTGACTCACTCCACTGAGGTCCTTTACAGAGAATATCAGCACATCTGAGAGTTGCAGCGTGAAGTGATCCAACCACTTCTGAACATCTACGCTGGTTGTATTGACCCATGTAGTTGCTCTATGAGCCGCTGACATAATTTTCTGCTGCAGGAGTTTAATGTTCTCCTTCATCTTGGGCTGAACACTGATGCTGAAGTTATCAGTGATATACCGATTGACTTCATCTCTGATGAAACTCTTTAAGTGATCTCTGGGACTATTAAAGTATGTAAGGTATTTGCCAAAATCCTCCTGTTCTGCCAGTGTTTTGAGGATGTGTTTCTCTAGTTTAGATCTGTTTCCATTTAGCGATTCACAATTTGTCTTAATTTCATCAGTCAAATTTCTAGCAGTATCTTTGTAGACACTCTTTTGAATGGGCTCTTTCAGTTTCTGACAGATAATCTCACCAAAAATGGCAGCTGATGTTGCACCTTGACAATATTTCTGGAAAATACTATAGTACTCTTTGCTCTTCTTTTCAAAGTACAAAACAGGATCGTTGGCTTCCCTGAACTTTCTGTGCTGGTCAGTAATTACTTGGTTTTCTTTCTTACATATGGAAATAACCAAATCTATGTAAAATTCCTTTGTTAACACATAGTCCCTGGAACATTGCTCATAATTTTCTATTCTTTTTTTGATATGATCTGCAAATTCTTGAATGTAGGTTTTGTTGTAGCCCATCTTTGCAATGTTATACGACACAATCATTTTCTCTACTTGTTGAGCAATGTCATCAACTAAGTTTCTAATTTGGGTTTGAACCTCAAACTTCTGTTTAGCTGATCTGAAGGCATTTCCTGTAGTTTCACTGGATTTCTTTAACTGTACATAATCTGAATAATGCTGCACAGAGAAAATATCCCTGCTCTTCTTCCAGGCGTTTACAGGGACACTTTTATAGTTACTGAGGTGTTGTTTCATGTCATTTAATACATTAATGTTTTTAATTTGAGGAGTTTCTCTGGTAATGTTCTTAACACAGCCTTTCCAAAAGGAATCAAACTCTGTTTTCAGGATCGTTTCATCATTGGCTTTGTCTTTGAGTTTTATTGCAAGTTCTTTGCTCTTTTCAAAGAGAGTATTTTCATGGCGTGTCCTCTGAGCATCAATCTTTTTCTTCATATCTCGCTGCTGAAGAATCTCATTTAATTTCCTTGTTGTTTCTCTCACAATGTTTTCCTGAAGCTCAGTGATTTTGATATAAAATGATGCTTTCCACTGTATCAATATATCTTTATCTTTGTCTTTGTCAAAGAATTCTGACATAGATTTTTCTACTTCTTCACTTTTTACTTGTAGTTTTCCTTGAAGATCACTTTCTGAAACCTCATGAATTGTTTCATTTTCTATGTTGTTGTGTAGTTTGTTCTCAATTTCCAGCATGGCGCTGCGAAGACTCCAGGACCACTTGCTGTATTCTGTCTCCAATTTTCTGTATGCTGCGATTTCCAGAGCATTTCTGAAGCTGAACACAAATCGTTCATTCAGTAAAGCCTCCCAGAGATCCTTAATGCGACTTTTCAGTTGTGTCAGTTCTAAGCCATCTGATTTTGAGGCATGGCTAAAAAACATTGTCTTTAGCTCTTGAATGTTTTCACAGTATGATGGGTTTGGTGGTGCCATGGGTGGGCTGCCCTCCCAGAGCTGTGCAAAATACTTCACATCTTTTTGTATATCAAAAGTAATGACATCATTGAAACATTCTGCTACATAGACTTCATCTTTAGCAGCGAGTTTTGTCATCTTATCTAGTGTCTCCTGTAGTCGCCTCCTTCCCTCCATGTTTTTCTCTCCGGCTGTGACTTCTGAAACGTTCTGATGCACAAACATGCAGCTGGGATTCAGTCTGACCTTCTTCATCCTCATGAAAGCCTGAACAACAATCTGAAGAATGTCCTGCAGCTCAGATGGGCTTTCTCCAAAGATATTGATCAATGTCAGATTACCAAGACCAACAACAAATGTGGCCATTTCATTGTCCTGATGCCTTGTTGACCTTCCAGACAGTTCAAGAGCACGAAGCCCCTCTGTATCAACAACCAGAATATAGTCAAACTTCAGCTGTTCTTTCATCTCCTCTGACACTCGAACCAGCTGCATGAAAGCTCCCCTGGTGCACCTGCCAGCACTGACGGCAAACTGCAGTCCAAACATGGCGTTCAGCATAGTGGATTTCCCAGAGCTCTGAATCCCTAGAACTGACAGCACAAAGACTCTCTGGTCTCCCACTTTTTTAATGAGTTCATGCAGAACAGCAGTAACCCAGACCACAGGAACATGAGCAGCATCTCCATCCATCAGCTCCAGGGGAAATCCAGAGATCATCATGTCTGCAGCAAGACTCGGGAGAGAAGAAAAATTACACGGTAGACCTTCCTTGTTACTGTTCACTGATTTACATGATTCATAGATCTGACCAATCTCCCTCAGGATGTGCTCCAAGCCAAAGGTTGCAGCTTGAAGTTCTTTTGATATCCTATCAAGTTCTGCAAGCTCATTGGTCATGTGCTGATCAGCTCTGCATTTTGACCATTTTTCATCATACTTGTAATGAAGAGCAGAAAGGTCGGCTGAGGTATATTCATCCAGGAGGATTGCAAGCCATTTCAAAAAAAATTTCTTCTCATTCGAAGATTGTGAATTCATTTCTGTAATAAAAAACTTCATGAAACTACCAATGTCCAACACATGCTGCTGTGCACGGATTATCTTCATATCTTGTTTTTGGTTTAGCTCCATGTCTATTTCATTTCCCTGAGATCGATGTAGTTCTTTGTTCTTTTCACACCATTGATGCCACAGTTCCCCCTGACAGGGCAGAAATGTTTCTTTGATTTTTGTCAATTCTTTTTCCTCCAGTAAACCCATCAACTGTTGGGCTGCTTTTTTTCCTTTTCTGCAGTCATTGTCATGTTCCTCATCTACTCTGATATCTGAGTATTTGGACACATTTTCAAGTCTAAAAATAGAAGATGGTTCTGACGACGAGGACGAGAGACATTTATTTATAGCTTCTATGAGTTCTTCAGATACATCTGACTGATTTCTGTTTTTTAGTCCAATTTTGTATTTCCCTGTCCTCATCTCAATTGAACTATATTCATCCTCAGTAAAAAGAAAAATGAGTGGCTTTCTGCCCCTGTACAGATTTTGGATTTTTATTGCGTTCTTATCATTCTGGTCAAGTCGTGGTAGAATAACAACATTGACTGAGGACATTTCAGTGATGACCTGCAGCTGTTTCTCATTGACTCCTGCATCACCGTGGAGGTTACAGAATGCAACACAATGAGTAAATTTATCTGTGTCTTTCCCAGAGGGGCAGTACCAGGCAATCTCCACCACTCCATCCATCAGTACTCTGGTTTTGCTGCTGCCAGGGCAGTTCATGTGAAAGAACGTGTTGTGTTTCTCGTTGATTAGACTGTTAATCAGCTGAGATTTGGATGAAGTCAATGAGCCAAACCTGAAAAAAGACACCATAGGTGTTTCTGCCTTCCAGACTGGCTGGATTTTACTGATGATTTCATTGTTGTTCTTCATCTTCCAGCTTTTGTTGATTTGTCTGAATGTCCAGAGAGGAAACTCAATCTCTTGTGTGAATGGATCAGGAACAAGCAGAGGCAGAGCGTACTGACACTGAGACAGTTTAGTCACCATGAGCTGCTTTAGGAAACTATCAGCACAATGAAACAAGGCCATTTGAACATCCATCGGGTGTATAGCAACTCTTCTGTTTGTTTCTTCAGGAAACAAAGATATTTCTCTGAAAATATCGGGATCACCATTGTCTTCAAATAAGTCATTGTTTATTTGTTGTCTGTCATGCTGCATATCTATAGTTTTAATGTGTCTTGCTCTGTAGTTCATCATCAGTAGTTTTTGTAGGAAAGTCTGAATCAGGTCTTTCTCAGCACAAGACTCATGAGACTCTAATGAATGTTTAGTTAGTTGAAGAACATCTTCAGCTCTTAGTTTAAAGGGGTGCCTTTTATCAAGATGAAGCCTGTGAAATAGAAGCTCTGCTTTATCCCCCCTTCTGTTTCCTTTTTGATCCAATCTTGCACCATCTATTGATTGCTTCTCTCCCTGAGAAACATACAGCACAAGGCAGTTAGCTTAAAACAATTTACAATTAACTGAAATAAAGACGAACCTTTGGATCTTAGTATAACCAGTAATTGTTGGAAAGAAACCTTCATGCCATCCATATTCAACTGTGTGCACATGATTAGTTGTCTATGGAAAGCAGTGCATATGATAGATAAAATGTGCAAAAACAAAAAAAAAAAGATTAATATGGAAGTGTTTTTACATTTATCTTTAAATATATAAATAACTCCAAAACTATAAAAGGTCAAGAGAAACTATGATAAGGAAGGAATGATAATAAGGAACCACTCATTTAAAAAACACTCCACATTCGTGGAATTCTATCGAACTTCCTGCTTCTGTTCTATTTTTACACTAACTTGACACTTACCCCACGTCTCTCTCTCGTCTCTGTTGATGAGGTGTAGTCCATGCTCTTTTCAATAATTGTGGTTTGATCTTGTGACATAACAGAAAAGGTGACAGAAATTTTAAAATTTTGTTAAAGCAAATCTGTGCTCTTAAAAGAAACAATGACATTTCCTCTTTTGTTGAAGACTGATATGACTAAAGTTTTCTTAATCTCATATGAATAATTTTGAACTTAAAAAATATATATATATATATATTTAGGCTGGTAAGTTAGACTTGTGTAGTCTAATTTAACAAAACATAACTAACATATTTGAGCCTATGATACTGTTCTAGTTTCTTTTTTTGTAGTAGCTTTTTGTCTTTTTTGGTTTCATTATATCTGGTTTCATTATCTTGGTTTCACTATCTTCTGTTTGTTAATTAGTTATTTAAAGTTTTTTGTATGGACTTTTTGTATGGAGCATGGACTTTAAATTGTGCATTTAAAGTCTTTTCACGGTGTTCGTCTGGGCAAGTCTGTTCATTGATTTTGGAAGTTCTTGTTGGTTTTTTTTTTTTTTTTTGACCATCTTTGTTTTTATTTTATTTCATTAAAAGCTGAATTTAGCTTCTGAAACTTGGCTCGACTGAGTATCAGAGTATCAAGTGGTAAATCATGAATAGAAGTGTTAGAGTCAGGGGAAAATAAACATAACATTAATGAAACTAAATCTGTGTTCTTACCACATGTCCTGTCTTGCACGTCTTCTCTCTCTCTTAATGCAGTCTTGTAGATCTCACTAGTGTAGCACTGGTGGTTATTTTCAGTAAACAGATGCTCAATCCTGTTCATCAGGTCTCTCATCTCTGACTGGTTATTCATGGTTTTGCTGCAAGTATGATATCTTCCACCACATTTCTTCAGCAGCTGCTCCAGAGCATAGTTTTTCTTAAGATCATCTATTATAGAGTCAGACTCTTCCTCATTCTCATAGGTGAAGAGAATAATCACAAACGGAAGAACTCTGTCACCAAATACTCTCTGAAGCCACTCAATACCCATCTTATCAGCATCCGTTAACTGACCCAGTCGCACAACGAAGATGAAGGAGATGATTTCTTTTTCATTCACTAGTTGACCAGTGAGTGGATCTAGATCAATTGCAGTCTCATGTAAGCCAATCATGTTGATCACTGAGACACATCGTCCTGATATCTTCATCTGCAAAGGAACGGTCCTGGATATTTCAACATTTTCAATATCTGCTTGTATTTCTCCAAGTAAAATATTGTCATGTTGCAACTGGACTGCCACAGAGTTTCCAAATAACACAATGGTCAGTTTATGATCTGGAATAAACACAGAAGAATCATCCTCAGATTCATCAATACACTGCAACATAAGAACAATTATCATTCAGCAATGCAAAAAAATAAAAAAAATGTGTTTTCTTACCCATACTGCTGAGCGAAGGATCAACAAAGTCAGACAGTTGAGGTGCAAATTTGGAGATGCTCCTTTATTCTACAGGCTCTCCATTATCCTGAAAATAAAAAATCATAATTTTTCATAAGCATGTGTATGTAGCATTTGATTTCTTTTTTAAGTCTAACATACTTTATATTTAGCTTGTGTTCACCGTCTGAGGGATGTATGAGTATCAAGTCATAACTACAGAGACTTGAGGTCTTCCTGCTTAGTAGATACAAATATAGGTTTAGATCCAGTCTAACAGGATTTGCAGTTTAAAGAAAACATAGTCTGATGTCTAGTAAATCACATGGCATCTTTTCTAAGAGCACCTGACCAATCATGCAAGTTATTTAAATCCCACGCCCACATAACTTCCTGCTTGTTAAAAAAGTATCGTTAATTGTATTGTTAAAACAATTAGTAATGACATGTTGGTCTTTATTTAATCAGTAAAATGTTCAGTAACACTTTAGAATAATAAGTGTTTAATAATAAGTTAATAAGTATTAACTATGCAGGAAGTAATGCAGGACAAATGAGTAGTACTACATTAACCCTTCAGCTACTACTATTAACTAATGTAGAAACAAGCTTAACTAATCAGTAAGTAATATCAAATTTAGGACTAAGAAAGTTCCTTATTAGCTAATCAATAATTACAGAATGAGATTGGCATCATTAATAACTAATAGGTAACTATGACAAATTATAAAGAATTACTTATTAATTACTAATCACAGCATTAAAGTGTCTGAGATGTGAGCATTGAGGAGTAAGCTATCTAACTAATATTTTTTTTATCCTCGCAGCGTGTCGGTTATGCGGTGATGTGCTATAATATCGCAGGGCAAATGAATTGCAATATTAATTCAATAATAGAAGTAGCATGATAATCTGCTATACGCCACTGTGAAGGGCTAAACGGCGTTCAGGCATGGCATCAAAGCGATTAAATGTTTTATCCAAATCCACATGCATGGACCATTCACTGTTCAGTACTGCAATGTCTCTCCTGTCTCATGATGTTTCTCATGTGTTTTCAGTTGGCGCAAGCAAGAAACGTAACCGGGGGCGGGTTACCTAGTCACTATGCAGGAACTACTAGTGATCAGGACCATTATTTTAAAGTGAAAAACATCTTTTTCACTTTAAAATAATGGTCCAGATCACTAGTAGTTCTTGAAGAATGACTAGGTACTTGATTAATTAGTGATGCATGTTATGCCCATGTTCTGAGTGAAAAATAAAATCTTCAAGAACTACTAGTGATCTGGAAAAGATATTTTTCACTTTAAAATAATGGTCCAGATCACTAGTAGTTCCTGCATAGTGACTAGGTAACACTAAATTATTAATTAGTGATGCATTTTATGACTATATTCAGAGTAAAAATGATGACTGATTACATCTCAGACACACGATAATGTTCTTTACAATTCATTAGTTAGTTAATAGTTATTAATGATGCTAATCTCATTCAGTAATTTTTGATTACCTAATAAGGAACTATCTTAGTCCTAAATTCGAGATTACTTACTGATTAGTTAAGCTTGTTTCTATATTAGTTAATAGTAGTAGCTGAAGTGTTAATGTAGTACTACTCATTAGTCCTGCATTACTTACTGCATAGTTACTTATTAATGACAGACCATTATTCTAAAGTGTTACCAAATGTTCTATAAAACTTAAATCTACAGTCATCTTTCAGAACTTTTTTCACCAAAATTAGACGTTACCACACCATTACTGTGCACAGTGACTAGGAGGACTGCCTATCACAATGCTTCTTTCAGCTTCTTTCCAGAGGCCATCTATCTCCTCACTGGATACACCAAAATACTGACTATTTATTTCCACAGCCTACAGGCACACAGTCTCAGAGGACGCTTTTGTTATCAATACAAACCTTCTGTGTCATGCAGTACTTCAACATCAACCCATTATTGTGCTGTGCATTGTGAAATGTTCTACTGAATCTTTAGGGTATACTCACACTAGGCACGGTTGCCTTGAACCGAGCCCGAGCGTGATTGTCCCCCCTCCCCACTCCCCCACTGGCCTGCACTCACATTGCCCTAAACGCTCCGGGCCGGAGCATGCTTACGTCATATACAATGCAACTTTTTGTATGGAAGAAATGAAATTTCGCTAAGATATTGCCTAATAGATTTATCATTTATGCCGCGCAGCGATTTTCACTTGCACGTATCAGAGGATTATCACGAACTACTAAGGCAGCTGACGTAATGGAGGAATTTTGCAGCTTTACTCGCAATATACAATTCCTCTTCCTCAAAAAGGTGAGAACCAGACCCGTTATAAACCCAAATACACTCGAATTAAGTACATGAATTGAAAAGTGTACTATCAAAGTAGTAATAAAGATGTCGTAATGATGACAGTAGCGCACACAAAGTAGTAACTGTTCCGTGCTCGGGCACAGTTAGCGCTCACACTGCATGCAAACTGCGCTCGAGCCCAACCGAACCGTGCTCTGGTCAAAAATTTCTTGTCAAAAATATCCATATTTCGATATGTATCGATACTGAAATATCGGAAACGGTTCCAAAACGCCTTTTCTGCAGTATCGATACACCGATACCAGCAGTGCATTCTCGCTCTCTTCTCTTTGACTGCGAACTGACAGGCATTCGCCTCCTCCGGTGCGTGAGCTTCAGGCTCACGTGTGAGCATGAAGCTCAACTTCCACAGGAATGAACTAAAAATGCTCGCTCTCGTTCCGCACCACTGGACACGCACCGTCACTCGTCTCATTCGCTCAGGTTGAATAGTGCTTGTATTGCGCATAATTTTAGTCATTCGCACAGGTTTCGCGCTCGCACCATTTAAATGCGCGCACCACTGATCTATTTAAGTCATGCTCTCATAAAGCCAAACAGCTCGCGAGAACCAAATTGACTTCTTTTTCGTGGCCTACATACATACAAAATTATGTCAAAATGCCCGTCTTGCCAAGTCTTCAGGTAAATATAGTCAGTTTTGGAATTTAATAAGTTGAGAGAAAATGCATGTTGTGTAACAGTATGTTGGATCCTCCCTGCCTAAGCTCTTAAAAGGACAGCAACCTAATAAACCTGCTGCTGTCTGTCATGTTAATTAAAGAACAAAAGACAAAGAGAAAATCACTCGCTGCTCTTGACTGAGAAACTTTTGTAAGTTTAATTAGGCTTTAAGCATCAATCAATGTCTATTTTACATTTGATTACTTTCATTTTTGTATTATTTATTACCTGAATACTACTGTTAGAGCCACCTGGAAAAACTTAAAACATGTTTATTTCATTTGTTTCTTTATTCTATTTGTGTCATTGTTTTAAATTTGTTTATTTGTTCTTATTTTATTACTGACTGTTTACTGTTTATTAATGTCTTTTTTTGTAAATGTAGTTCAATCATTTAAATAAAGCCTCCTTGTGCTATGTGTAAGTTATTACAACAAAATTACCCAAATTATCAAAAAATTATGAGATAGTAACAAATTATCTGTATGACGGTATGGCAGTTTTCCCCGTGGTATTGGAAATGGTATCGAATATCGATATTTTTCAAGGTATCGTATCGAAGTTGGAAATTCCAGTATCGTGACAACATTACTCAGGCACGGTACAGAGCGCCTAGTGTGAGTACACCCTTACAGTAATATTCTTGTAATGTTAAACCCCTCTATCCCTGTCTAAATTGGCTTATATTTGAAAAACATTTAGGACACTAATAAACTAACAACAAACTGATAAAAGCAATGTTATAAAAGCAAGCCTGAGTTATAAAGCAATAAAAGAACCAAAAGGCACACGGAAGCTGCTCCTTTGTGATTGTGCACAATTTCACCAATTACTGCATATCTAAAAGGCTTTTTAAATAAATCACTAATGTTTTTGTGATTTATTTGTAATATTTAACTATAATTAAGACAGTACATAATGACTTACCATGTTTTATTGTAAACTGAAGATGAGCAAATACTATTACAGTTTCCTCTGGGTTCAAGTTTTAATTTTGGGACACCTACGTACCTAAAAGTTCAATATTAACTTTCTTCAACTAATAATAAAGTTAACCAATGTTAGAACTTTATTAACTGAGGAAAGCTGAAGTTGGTGAGCACTGGTGAACACTGTGAGCAATGTAAATTTACCTCAGTTATGGTGATATCACTTAATACTGCCAGTGCGATAATTTACTTGACAGGAAATTTACTCCTAACAGCATAACGCAGTTAAGTAACTTTAAAAATTTACAGTTCTAAAGTATCATTTAATGTTTAGGAGGCAAAGCATTGTGTCAAAAACATGAATAAGAATTTTTACCTTGTCCTCCTTGTTGAAAGCTGTCTCTTAAGTTGTGTTTTCTGAACATAAATGTTCAATGGCCATTTCTCAATATTTGTTGAGAATATTCCATCTTGTCTGTACTTGTGTTCTTTTGGACTTGTGAACTGTCATCCGTCGCTGCTCAAGTACTGTTCCAATTCAAAGTTCACATCTAGCCAAGTACAGTTTAAATACCTGAATGTGTTCTTGCTCTGCCCCTTTTATCAGTATATGAACCATGTAGTATATCCGAATTTATAGTGTACATAAAACAGTAGTAAACATAAGTCAATTTTTTTAATGTTTTAACGAGTCACATTTTTTTTTATCCTGATTAATAGAATTGACATAACCAAGATGCTTACAGAAAGTATCTAAATCAGCAAGATTAAATTTAGATTTATACAAATTTGAATAAAAGTTACAAAATTGGGAAATTTCTTCAGGATTTTCTGAGACAGACCCCCCAATATTTAATTGACAAATATAATTTATTTAGCCCTAAGTTTAAAAATAAGAAGACATCTGTTCTCCACATTCTAGCCACCTTTGCATTGACCTAATGAAAGCACCCTCTGCTCTTAATTTATACAAATCATCTAACTTAATCTGCAAGTCAACTAAATATGCTTTCTGAATATCTGACAAATTTTCAGGTAAAATCTTGGTAATAGACGAGATTTCAATGACAACCTTCATTTCTTCAACACGTTTTGATTTAGCCAAATTAGAACAAAATTTTCTTAAATTTTAACAATTCCCAATTGGTGCTGAATGAATTTTCTTGTTTAGCTTTACTCCAAAAAACAAAAAAACAAAAAAAAAAACAATAAGCCTTTCCAGCTCTGACTTAAAGGATTAGTTCACTTACAAATGAAAATAAGCCCAAGCTTCACTCACCCTCAAGCCATCCTAGGTGTATATGACTTTCTTCTTTCTGATGAACAAAATAAGAAATATTTTAATAAATATCCTGACGCATCCAAGCTTTATAATGGCAGTGAACAGGGTTCACGAGTATGAGCTGAAGAAAGTGCTTCCATCCACATCTATCCATCATAAATGTGTAATCCATATGGCTCTGGGGGGGTTAATAAAGGCCTTCAGAAGTGAAGTGATGCATTTGTGTAAAAAAAAATATCCATATTTAACAAGTTATGAAGTAAAATATCTAGCTTCCGCCAGACCGCCTTCCGTATTCAAGCTACAAAGAAAGTGTAAACTGGCGTCGCGTCAGTTACACTTTTTCCGTAAGTTGAATAGGGAAGGTGTAGGATGTAGCGTAAGCATTTTGAACTGCGAAAATCATTACACTTTCTTCGTACATGCTAGATATTTTACTTCATAACTTGATAAATATGGGTATTTTTTTTATACTCCCCCTGGAGCCGTGTGGAGTACACATTTATGATGGATGGATGTGGATGGAAGCACTTTCTTCAGCTCATACTCGTGACCCCTGTTCACTGCCATTATAAAGCTTGGATGCGTCAGGATATTTATTAAAATATCTCCCATTGTGTTTATCAGAAAGAAACAAAAACAAGGCCTTGTGTTTAAAAGCATCTCAACAAGATATAAGCTCTAGCAACGTTCTTTTCTTTGTGATCAGCGATTTACTCGGGGTGATAGGCAATGCAGGAAACTCTTCTTCGGCTAAACTAAACATGTCTTCCTCACTCGCACAAGAAACAACGTAATCATGGCCACCGCTGGTTGGTGAACACACGTTATCATCAGCCGGGTTAGCAGCAACCGAAGAGTAATTCGAATGACATTTAAGTCCCATGCTAACACAGTACAGAGGAAAACAAAGTCAGAGTAGTAACACAATAGCAAACACAGTGTACAAATAACTAAAAGTCCTTTTTGCAGTAAGCACAGTTGGTGCAAGAGCTCAAACAAACACGTCTGATCAGGTAGCCATCTTGGATTCCCCCCTGCTCCCATTCTCCATCTTCATTAGTTTGTCATTGTCATGACAAATCAGGTCTCTATCAACTATCAGTTATTGATTATACTAAGTACATACGAACGATATTCATTTAAAATATGTATAGCTTAATATATAGTGCATAATAAAACAAATTGAACAATTTCGTTCACCTGATAAACTGTTAATTCATTAATAATAATAATAATAATAATAATAATTGCATATTAAGTGAATTACTGAACATCATTACATTCTTTTTATAACTGAAATATTTGGACATTTGGACAGTGCCCCTATTATGCCATTTTTAAGGTTCTTAATTTTGTTTTGGAGGTCTCCTATAGCAGGTTTACATGCATCAAAGGTCAAAAAACGCTTTCATTTTCTCATTTTATACATTGCACATCACCACATTTTTCAGTGATTCTCAAACAACTCGTCCAGTCCTTCAGTCTCTCTAAATCCCTCCTTTCTGTGAGCCTACTCTGCTCTGATTGGTCAGATGGCCCAGTCTGTTGTGATTGGTCTACCGCTTACAGCGTGTGCGGAATACAACGCCCTTTACCATAACTGATTCAGCTCCAGAGGCTTCCGGAGCTCAGCGATTGTACACACTGTAAAGACAGCAACGATGGCGTCGATTTTACCATATCAATCCGACCGCAAATCCGATGATGAAATATTGGAAGAACTAGTTATTTAACCTGAGCCTCCATCGCAAGAATGACTTGAACATGAATTTCCCAGTGATACACTAGTTTGACGTATATTATGATATGTTGCAACTGTAATTCCTCTACATCAACATTAACAAGCGTATGTCCATCAACAAACCGGTGTGTATATTTAGTGGTGGAAAGAGTACTGAAAAATTATACTCAAGTAAAAGTACCATTACATTCCAAAAAATGTAGAGTGAGTAGAGTAAAAAGTACTTGTCCAAAAAAACTACTTGAGTAAGAGTAAAAGAGTAGCTTATTCAAAAGTACTCGAGTAGTGAGTAGTGAGTACTGAGCTGTGGATTCTACCCCTTTATAATAAACGATATTGTACACTGCAATTTAAAAATTTAGAAAACATACTACATGCTGTAATTCACATTATCTTTTGCGGTTTGTCAAAAAGAATGAACAATATCTATTATCCAACAGTTTTGACTGCCAACTCTTTAATACACATCAAAACAACATGGGAAAACTATTACAGAGATCAAAAGATGAAAGGGTTATTCCCAGTACACTGATCACCATTTAAAAATCATAATGTTTGAAAAAAAAAGAAGATTTAAAATCAGGTGTAAGTTCCATTGAGCCAGAGCATCCTATTGTTGAACATAAAATGTCAATATTCAGAACAGTACAAAAAAATACAAAAACCTTTAGAAACTTGTACGAGAGTTCAGCATCACACACAATGAGATGGGTTAAAAAGAGATTAAAAAGGGCAGATTTCTCTCCAAAATGGTGCCAGTTTTAGTGTTTTGTGATAAAGAAATGAGAATCACAAATTTTATCGAACAGTTTACCCCACCTAATACACTAAAATGGGCAAAGATAGTGAGCTAACAACACTATAACACTGTAATTCCATTCCATTGAATACATTATGTTACAATTTAAACATAAATGCATATTGTTATAGACAGGGCATCATCCGGCTACATTCATTTAAACTGTTATGCTGATAATATCATTTGTAATAAATTTTGCATTACTGTTTTTTTTTTTTTCAATTGCTAAAGCATTGTTCAGTAGGCTACTAAAGCCACATTTTCACATTTCCAGTCTGCATTTCCAACTTAAATCTAAGCTAAACTGTTAATCTCACCACCAATACTCACACTCAGGTCAACAAATCACTTCATATTGGTGTCTCAAAATGAGCTTGTTCCACCATATCACTAGCAACGATTCTCATTCAGAAAGCTACATCGCCATTCATAACACACTGGCCTAAAAAACACTATCAAAAGAAAACATTACATGTGTAATGAATTTTTACCTTTGAATGATGTTTCACGTAAATCCATGGATTTTGGAAAATGTGGTCATTTAATGCACTTTGTGTGAAAGCAAAGAAAAATCATTCAGTTTGTTCTTGCGTAGACGCCTGTTTTGCTTTACTCTGTGAGTTTTGAAATTGTGGCTTCCGTAGGCCTATTGCACAATGCTTGTTAGCAGTCGAAAAAAAACTAAATAGGGAAGTATTTGTGGGGAAACTTTTTCAACACACACACACACACACACAAACGGTCATCTAGTTTGCGGGGACGAGGTGCACTCTGCGAATAAGCTGCACTATCAAAACTGAACGGAACAAAGAATGTTGAACTTGAAAATGAATGTTGAACTTGAAATGTTTTTGCGCAAATGCACTTGCTAAATGAAGGACTGTATGAAATGGATCAAACAAAAAAGATTTGTTTATTAACGAGCTGTAGTTTTATTACCGGTACATCACGCGCTGAGAGAGATGCAGTATAATGCCATGGGCCATCAATAAGGCGCACAGGCCTACTGAATCTGCTTCTCCACAGATTGTTAAGCCATCCACACCACTAATCCTACCAATGCAAAAACTTTTCTTTTAAAAACTTTAGCGTGTTTATAGCGCACTAAAACATAAACTCATAGTATATAGACTACTAAGTAGTAGGAGATTGGGTAGGTAAGCATTTTTGTCTCCACAACATACTTTTTCATAGCACGCATTGCATTGCGCACTCATACATAAAGCTGCCGACTTCTACTGGTGCATGACGCACACGAGGGGCAGACGCGGCGGTGCAGATCGCGCGTCTCTTTATGCCAAGTTTACACTACAGGATTTTAAGCCCGATTTGCAGGTTACCGAGCTCGCCAAATGGTTGGGCTGTGATCGGGGGGAAATCAGCGAGTGATCGGCGCTCGCCAATCTTTATGTGTGAACTACTCAACGACGCATCAAAGAGGCTTGCTGATATATCTAGCATGCTAAATATCTGGAGCTGTCGGCCGAGTCGATATCCTGTGGTGTCACGTGTCGCGATGCAACAGCTAATGAAATATACACTGATGTCTATGGAAGCAGCAATAACAATCCATTCAAATATAATTTGCCGACGTTTATATCAGATACACACTGAGTAAGTATAAAGCTCACTCACTCTAGTGTTCTCCCAGTTCACCGGCCACATGTATTTCAGGACAAATGGATGAAAATCCTGTAGTGTAAACTTGGCATTATGTGTGAAAGGGTTATTTTAATTTTAATTGTACTGAATTCAAAATTTAATCTAATTTCCTCCCAACATCCATTTTCAAATAAAGTTGTTGGGTGACAGAGTTGTGGTCAGCTCGTGTAGTGTGTAACCTTCCTGTTGCATATCATTTTTGTAATGTCACGTAGTGTGAACACCACAACGACTTAAAGACTCCACAGCAAGTCACGTAGTCTGAACAGCACAGCGATCTGCCAACGTTTAAAGTTCTGTAGTGTAAACTTGGCTTTATATACAAAAGTAAATAGGAGAGGGAATTGTCTGCATTATGAACATGGCACTTGAGGGAGTTAATAAAATTGTACACAATAGTAGCAACCTCACACCAAATTCCAGGCCCTGTAGATAGGCTAGCCTATACAGATCATTTAGTAGCAAGGAGAAATCCAAAATTCACCTTAACATATTAGAGGAAGATGCTGATAACCTGATTGAATTGATGCTTGAAGAATGCGCTTTCACAGCAGCCATGATTTACAGCAGTTGGCGGTTAAAGTTTTCTACGCACACTTTGATTTGACTAGAGTCATGAGACCGGTTACTCTTTCCCTATATCCAGTCATGTTAATGGATAAAAATATAATTAAAACAACCATGTGACGACCACAAACAGAGGAAAAATAGTGGAGTAAAAGTACATATACATAACTTAAAATGTACTCAAGTAAAAGTACACAATTTTTTAAACTACTCAAAGTACAATTACTGGAAAAAACTACTTAATTACAGTAATGAGAGTATTTGTAATTCGTCATCACTGTGTATATTTCTAATTTACTGCGGTACACATGTGGGAGCTGTATCATTTAACCGTATTAATAATAGTGCTAATGTTAGCCAAGCACTAACGTGAATGACTGATGTAACATTAAAGTTTTTAAAACAAATCTTGCTCCATCCTTAGTCATTACTTAGAGTTGTAAAAACTAAAATTCTGCATTAATGGACACAATTTTAGGTAATAGTGAGCCACATAAGATTTGCAGAAGTATTTCAGTAAGACAGTAATAACGTGAGTTAGCCGGTTAGCCGGAGACCTAACACAATATAAATCACAAAACAAGTTGGTCCAAATAAAGTCGGTATGGTCCCATCTTTAATAAATAAGCGTTTTGTAAATCCCATTTAGACCTCATGGAGATTTGAGAACCAATCGTGAAAATGTTATTCTGCTGTTGTATCACTGTGGTGATTTTAACCACTGACTCTTCACATCCTCATCCGTTGGAAGTGTTTACAAAGAGAATTTGCTTTTGCTGATCAGAAAACAGCATATTCTTGACATGTATACAACAGAACCAGCTACAGCGTTTGAGGGCGGGTCAAAGTAGATGTTGTTCGAGGGCAGCCAATGAAGACCATAGGCAGGCATTAGGCAAATGTGTTACCCAGTGACGTGTAGCTGTCACAGAAGTGGGATTTAAATTCCTAACAATTAATTTCGGCTATTCAGAATCAATTCTTTTTTTGAGAGAGAGAGACAATGGCTGCATCCAAAACCGCCTACTTCTCTACTATATAGTAGGCGAGCATATAAGTATGTCCGAATCCCTAGTATTCATAAAAGAGTAGACGAGAATTACCTCGGTGACGTACTAATTCTTGCAAGATTCAGTTGTGCATATACTTAAGTTGCGTCCGAATATGCCTACTTATCTACTATATAGTAGGAGAAAACAGTATGTGAAATGAGTAGTATGTCCGAAACCTCAGTATTCATAAAAGAGTAGGCGAAAGTTCTACTGCTTCCGCCAGATTCTCGAGTGCTCATCCAATGGATACTTTTCTATCCCAGGAGGCAGGGGCATAGCCATCATTTCAAAAGTGAGGGGGACAGAAATGTTGGGTGTAATACCAGTTTTTATCTGACCACTGAATACTTTATGGATTTTTTTATCTCATCTCTTGCTTTTAATTTGAAATCAATTCGCTTTTAATAAGAAATCAAATACACTGCTGAACAATAAACAATATCTAATATTTGTCCCTATATTTTATGACAATTTTATAATTGGTTTATGTACTACAAACACTTGTGCATTAAGTCCTTATGAATTTTATACAATGTAAAAAAAGACCACAGAATAAGGCAGAACATACAGTACCTATCAAAAGTTTGGAAACATTCCAGTTGTACAATTGAAATGTGTCTCTTCTGCTCACCAAGGCTGGATTTATTTAATCAAAAAATGCAGTAAAACCAGTAATATTGTGAAATATTATTACAATGTAAAATAGCTGTTTACTATGTGAATATATTGTAAAATGTACAATATATGTGGTCAAAACTGATTACTCCAGTCTTCAGTGTCACATGATCCTTCAGAAATCATTCTAATATGCTAATTTGCTGCTCAAGAAACATTTCTGATTTTTATAAATGTTGAAAACAGTTGTGCTGCATCATATTTTTGTGGAAACCATGAAACAATTCAAACATTTGTGGTAAGATTAAAAAGAAAGAAATTAATACTTTTAGTCATCAGGGATGCATTAAATTGATCAAATAAATGATGTTGATTAAACTTTCTATTCATCAAAGAATCCAGAAAAATTAAATGTATGATGGTTTCCACAACAATTTTAAGCAACTGTTTTCAACATTGATAATAATAATAAATGTTTATTGAGCAGCAAATCATCATATTAGAATGATTTCTGAAGGATCATGTGACATTGAAGACCGGAGTAATGCTAAAAATTCAGCTTCGATCACAGGAATATACATTTTAAAGTATATTCACATAGAAAACAACTATTTTAAAGCTGCAGTCCGGAACTTTTTTTGGTTAAAAATTCTCCAAAATAAATTTTTGAGCAAGTTAAAATATGAAATTAAACACATTTACAAAGCAGGAATAAACACTGATGCAGTGAAAGTTTGAGAAGGCAGCTGAAAGAAAAAATCTGGCTATATCAATGGATGTGCATCAAATAAATAGACCAAATAATTAATATAGTTTCACAAAGAGCTCAAAAGAATACATGTAGCCTAAGCTTTATATATTATGCATGTATTATTTTTATTTTAATTTAAAAGCAAAATTTAATATTGTCAATTAATATAATAGGTCTAATTATATGAATATGTCATATTCATAATTTAATTTATTTAATATAAATATAATGAATAATTGACAGCACATGTTGAGCAATTTTGTCTCTGAAATGGTAATCCTAAAATGAGCGAGAGATACAGGGGGAGTGGCTTTATTGCATCAGCTACAGGTCACTCACAGCTGATTGGTCGAGTTTGGGTCTGTGATCTCTAACTCAGAATAAAACCTGCTCCGGGGCAGGTTCGCCGTGTAGCGTAAGTTACCATAGCAATGAACCCCGCTAAAAACCAATCCACCTTCCTAAGCCCGAAAAACCAGAGTTTGCTCAAACTAATGTTTAACTTACCTGGGTAGCAACTGAAATCGGCTTTGTGCAACAGCCACCGATGTGCAGCGCGCAGCCTCACGTCACGTGTCAAAACAAACTCTAAAGTAAATGAAATCAACCGTGATTGTGCGAGTGCGAGCACTTGTTTGGACATGCTTGCGGTCTGTGTTCTTCCGACTTTATTTTGTAGTAAGTAACGAAAATGATTTGGGAAAATGTATCGGAGTAAAAGTATACATTTTATTTAAGAAATGTAGTGGAGTAAAAGTAAAAGTTGACAGAAATATAAAAACTCAAGTAGGCTACAGATTCCCACAAAAATACTTAAGTAGGCCTACTGTAACGAACTACATATTATTACTTCGTTACATTACACCACTGGCTATTATGTAGTAGAATTCACTGTTGTCAACACTGCTTACATTACATGAATGTAATGTAAATAAACAAATCTACATGAAGTAACTAAACATAAGTTATCTATTTTATTTGCCCATTAGTATTGTTGATAAATTAAGGAACTACCTCAACTTTTAAACGTAGTATTGAGCACAGAAATCACAGAGGTAACTTGAATCTTGTCTGGATGTTACAGGGACAGATGGGCACACGTGTGTTTATCTGGTGGAGAGAGGCTGATGAAGGAATGCTGCCATCAAAGGCTTTAAGTGAGTATACTACAGAAATGAATAAAAAAAATCTATTTAAATCCTAAGTTGTAGTTTATTTTTATTTCAAAGAATAGTTATTACATCACTTTTGTGATTCTTGATTTCTGTGCATTTGCTGCAGAGCTTTTGTGGTGGAGCAGGGCCTGCAAGGCAAGGTGGCATTTGTGAACAAAAAAAGGGAAAACCTGAAACAAAAATATAAAGTAAGATCATTTTGTTACTTCTAATACAGAAATCAAATGACATTGTGCTGTCAAAATGACTGCTTTTGTATTATGTTTGTGCATTTTTGTAGGATCTAAGATGTCTGGTGTGAGCATTGAGGATGGGGAGCCCACAGCAGCATCCTGGAAATAGTATAGTGCCATGGATGAGACCCTCCATCACTCCACCTGCCCTTATTACCTCATCTGGCCCAGATCTTGCTGTGGTCTCTTCATCCTCAGTAAGCCCAGAGCCAGCGAGAGCATCTAGAAAAAGACCAAAACATATTGAGGATGTGATTTTGGTCAAGTTTGTTCTGCTGGTTTCTGTTCATACAATGGATCATCAAATAATGTCATAAAGCTTCTGGGCATCAGGCTCCATTGACTGATATTGTATGTACAGAAACCAACAGGACAAACTTGACCAAAATCACATTTTGTGTTCAGAAAAAACAAAAAAAACCAACAAACGAACACAGGGATTGAACAGCCCGAAGGCGACTAAATATTGACTGAATTGATATGTTTGGGTGAACTTACCCTTTAAGCCCCCCAAATAGAAACTGTATGAAATGTATGTATGCATTTACATTATAGTAGTACCTTGAAAATGTAAACTTTAAGAAATAAGCAGCTTTATTGAGCATTTGTACCCGAGACACTAACAAAAATGTATTTACAAATATCAAATTTACATTTATGCATTTGGCAGATGCTTTTATCCAAAGTGAATTACTGTGCACTTATTACAAGGACGATCCCCGTAGAGTAGCCTGGTAAAACAAAAATTAGCATGTAATTGATTACAAATATGAAATGAAAAATGGCAAGAAACGGAATGCTGACATGAATTGTAAAACGTTTTGATCTGTTAAAATGTTTTACAGGTAGTCATGCTCATGGAGAGCAGGCACATGAATGTTTGGAGCAGACACAGCGGCAGATTGTCCTGCACATCTTCTCCCACTCTTGCTTCAAGGTTGTGGGGTTCAGGGGGGCCGACGACATGGTTTTCCTCATTCTCTGGATCAACGATGTCCCCATCGAGAAGAGCAGCAATGAGGGACATTATGGATGGCAAAGACAGGCGAAGGTGGGCACGGTGGTCAGCTGCTTCATCAAAATAAAGCCACAAAATTGGCACAGCTGTGTTGAGATGGCAGTAGGATGTGGGGTTCACTGCCTGTAAATACGTGATTGTTAGAACAATAAGTTTGAATAAAGCTTTGTTTTCATGTGTTGTTGACTTATATATGTATTTTTTTATTGTGATGGTTACTTTTATTAATTCTTTTACTGCTTTATTCATGTTTGCTATTATTGTAAGTAAATAAAATATAACTATTTTATTAATTCATGCAATAATTCATTGTCATCATAGTATGAGATTATATACACAGATTTATTTATTTTTTAACCCTGAGGGATGAAACAAGAGTTAAATTCAACAAGAAAAAGAGGTAAACGAAGGAGATTTAAGCCACTTTTGCTTGTGGATGAAAATGTTTGCCTATAAAATAAAGAAGTTAACAACATATGCAGGATTTTGGTCACAATTTTCAAGATCACAATTTTGGGTTTTCGTACTAAAAAATAATATCTTCAAGGATAAAACTGGGTCACATTAGTAGGGTTAAAAATAAGAACTTAAATTAACCCCAAATTTATTGGTTATAATCATAAAATAAATGGGCTCAATGAGATCAGGGCTGCGTTCAGCCCCGACAAAACGTTGCAAAACGTTTTTTAAACGGAAACGTATATGTGGTACCGTACGCCCAGGGCACAGAAAGAAAAATCCCATATGTGGTAAGGTACCGTTCAAAGGGTTAATGGAAAACATGTTGAAGATTAGTTGATTCAATTCATTAAATAACTAAATTAATTAAAAAATATGCTGTTTTCCCACAAAAGCAGTTTATTCAGTGTAGTGAAGCCTTTCCTCCATTGACATCCATTCACATTTTTTTAATGGCTGTTAATGGAGGAGACTCTGCACTTCTTCATTTCTATTGTATCTGTAAACAGTGATTAACTGTATCATACCTTTGACAGAAATATAGAGATGTCAAGGCTGTAATATGATTGGTTATTGAGGCACACTTGATCCAAGTTGGCCACTATGCTTTCACCAATGGTAGACCAACAGACCCTTGTAACTCCTAATATGTCCATCTCTGCTGCTGTTCTATTTGCAGAATGACCAGACTTGCTGTCATCCCGTCCTCTGGAGTTTGTCCTCTTCAGTCAAATTTGCCAAATCATTAACATTACAGCACTACAACTCATATTCTACACACAGATATCTGACTTACAGCTATCGGCTGACCACAAAGACTGACATAATTTTGTTCATAACATAAAGCATAACGCTTTCCCTGGCAGCATTTAAAAAAAAAAAAAAAAAAGCATCCAGCATTTTGGATCATTTTCACAAAATTTTCATGGCCCCCAGAATATTTTGTCGTATAAATATCTGAATATACAATATATCAAAAGAAATAACAGAGCCTCTGCTTTAAAATGTTCTGTAAAAACTGTCAATGAAGGGAAAGAGTTAAAGCAAGTTTTTGGAGTTTTTATTAGCTTATTTGTAGGTCAAAAGTAAAAGAAAAATAGTCAAATATAGTGCAGGAAATAATCAGCCTAGCAAGTAGCAACAAGATAAACACTGCATTAAAATATGCATCACATGCAAATCAAAGTTTCTATGGACAAAAAAAGAAAAATTGCTAGTCCACCAACTTATAGAAAATAACACTGTCTTAGAGTCAAATAAAGCTACTTCAGTGTTCAAATAATGTAACGACTGTAACCCTTGTTCCCTGAGAAGGGAACAAGATGCTGTGTCGTAATGACAACATTTTGGGGAACGCATGCAAGTGTCTCAACTTGAAGCACAGACCAATTCTGATTGGTGCTGCGTCATGATGTAACCAGTGACGTGGCACGTCATAATGATGACACTTTAGGGAACGCAATGCCCACAGTGCCATGCCAAGTAATGCCTATCCTATTGTGAAACTGTTCAGGCACAGCTTAGGACGAGAGCACCTGTGTGCCTGCCGTAGAAGGAAGATGCAGACTATAAAATCTCACAGATCTCCTGCAGGCAAACTCCCGAGAACAGGGCTTTAGAAGACGCCATGCTTCTAGTAAAATGAGCCGCTACGGCCAAAGGTGAAGTCATGCTGCGCACCTGGTAGGCTTCAACAATCCAGTTACTGATTGTCTGCTTGGAGGCTGGGGATCCTTTCCTGGGCGACCCAAAGCATACTATTGGTCTGACTTCCTTCAGCGAGAAGACCTCTGGACATAAAACTAAGGCCTGAACAAGACAGAGTAAATGAAGTCTCTCTTGTTCCGCCAACACATGCAGCGGAGGATGGAAAGCCTGAAGTATCGTAGACCGAGCCACATTAGAAGGCAGTATGATCGCTTTCACCCTCCCAGGGGCAAAATCTAGACAGGGAGGGGAAATAGAAAGAGTTTGAAGGTCCCCAAATCTCTTGAGGGACGTATTCTCCAGCAAAAAAGCTATCTTTAGCGTGAGATATTTCTCGGACGCTCACTTAAGTGGTTCAAAAGGAGTTAGGGATAATCCCTTGAGAACCACAGCCAGATCCCAGGCTGGGACTCTGGTATGAGTCGCAGGCCTCATCCTCCATTCTCCATGGAGGAACCATACAACCAACTGGTGCCTCCTCAGAGGTCCATTGCTTAACAGAGCTTGGAAAGCTGCAACTGCTGCCATGTACACCTTAAGTGTGGATGTGGTAAGACCAGCAGAAATGCAATCTTGGAGGAACTCCAGCACTGAAGCCACTGGGCAGGTAACGTTCCACTTTAGGCTGTACAGTTTCCTCGTGGATGGAGCTCTAGAGTTGAGTATAGTCTCGTATAGATTCTAGGTACTGGGCACCCTCAGGGGCTAGACCCACAGTTTCCAAAGCTCTGGCCAGGGGTGGTATATTGTGCCCCCGGCCTGGGAAAGCAGGGCCCTTCTGAGGGGAATCTCCCACAGAGGGTCTGCAGGAGTGATATGATGTCTGAGAAGTATACTCGGGCTAGCCAGAACGGGGCTACCAAAAGCAGACTGACCCTCTCTAGAACTCCCGGGAGCAGAGCGATTGGGGAGCACATCCACATCCTCAGATGCTGACAGCTCAAGCATCATGCCCTCATCCCGGCGGAAGAAGCCACGGAGCGGGCTTCCACGTCAGGATCAGGAGCATCAGAACTGTCTGACTATTGTGTGCTGGTGTCCCTTTATAGCTTTTGTGTACGCCGTCACATACCACGTCACTGTTTACATCATGACGCAAGACAAGACATTACTTAAACAAATATTTACATAAGAAATTGCAGCTGACCTATAGCCCTTACCACTTTCCAATTGTGGATAAGCAATTTACAATACAATACAATATATATAACAATGCAATAAAAACTTATACTTAACCCGTGATATAAGATTTTGGCCATATTCCCCAGCCAAGTCATTCATCCCAGTATCGCAGGCTCGTCAGAAGGCTAAACTTCTTGTATTTCGACCACACAGCAAGGTGTCACTGTGGCCTCAACACTTCGCCCTCGCCTACTCTGAGCTCGATTGCTATGTGTAACGAATCGTCATTCAGGCTGGGATCCATCTGCATGCTTTATTAGAGTAAGTGTAGTCGTACAGGCAAGGTCAGAACAGGGGCAAACAGGTGTAACAGGGCACAGACAGAATCGTAGTCAATAAACAGGCAGAGGATCAGGGCAGGCAGATATCACTCACAAAACAAGGTACAAGCACTGGTCAAGGGTAGGTGGCAGAGGATCGTAGATGGGTAACAAACAGAATCAGCAACAGGCAGACAGGCAGACAGAATAATAACGCTTAGTAATGTACACCAGGGTAATACAAGACTTCACGAAGGGGTAGCAAGCGAGAGTGTCTTAAATAGTCCAGGTGATGAGCTGCAGCTGGGTGTGGTGAGTACTGATTGGTCCAAGGTACGGGCTGATGGGAAATGTAGTGAGTGCGTGAGTCAATATTCAGGTGAGGGCTCCCTCCGATGGTCAGAGGAGGGAACCACAGAGTTCGTCTCGGTGACACTATGTCTGAGGTAAACCACGCTCTCCTCATTACCCTACGGACAAAGAAATGTAAAAATACATAAATGTAAAAATACATAAATGTAGAAATAAAGAAATGTAGAAATGAATAAATGTGGAAATGAGCAAATATGGAAATAAATACATAAATAATTATTTTTATTTTATTTATTTATATATTTATTTTTTTATTTTTGCTTTTTTACATTTCTTTGTATATTTATGTATTTATTTATTTTTAATATTGGCAGGTTTGGGATTCCATTACCATAGAGCTTTTGTGATGTTTGAGTCGACAGAGGCGCAATATGTAAAGGGTGCATTTGCAAAATATGCTGTATTTTTGTAAGTTCGCTAGTGTCACAGAAACGACATACTTCACCTTTAAACGTATCAGTTTAGAGCACAGATCTAAATCAGACAGGACAAATAAGAAACACCATGGCGTCAATTTAAATGTATGCCAGAAGTACTTTTTAAATTAATCATTAAAAATAAGATTAATATAATTAGCAGCCTATTATAAATTAAAATGAAAATGTAATTATATTAAATATAAGTAGGCTATAATAAATAAAAATATCAGCATTCTTTAAAAAAAAAATTGGTTGAAATTATGCAAACTGATGACTTTATTAAACCCACAGACTATTGATTGATTAACATCCTCTGATAGTTACAGTAGGACTGTCTTAAACAATGTATAAGTTTTCATAAAATAAATAAATAAAAATTCCCTATGGAGAAAAATAAATACAATGAAAATAGTTTTTTTTCCCTCGATTGGTTTAGTCTAGTGAGTTTTGTATAAAATACAATAAGATTTTCGGTGATCGAGATCTGGCAGCAGCTTATTTTTCCTCTTGGGCGAGTGATCTGCTCAAAGCTTATTCTGCCCATGAAATTCCCCATAGACCAGCAAACCAATGAGAACACGGGACAGTGATGACGTTCCATAACAAAAGCGCAAAGGCGCAAAAGCTGCTGTAGATCAGCTGACACGGAAGTCTCCGTAACTGGCAGATTTAAAGAAAATTACCGTCGTTTGGCAAATAAATAAATTTACGGACAGTTACATACTTATTACAAATCATGTAGGCTTTATGGTACACCTCAAACAAGGGATTTAATAGTAATTTATAATGTTAATATTAATTGCCGAGTCCAAGAATGGCTTGGGTAAGCCGAGCACTCACAGCTTATATGGACCACACGCCACTGATATACACATGCTGCATTAAACAATTTTGTAAGGGGAAAAAAATAAATAATATATCAACTCCATAGCGGATTCCAAGTGATCAAGGGCTTAGGACGTTCCAATTCAGCCAATTGCAAAGGTTCCGCCAGTAGTGTACACACATGCAACATAAGCAATGACGTACATCCGAGTCAACGAGACTGAGGGAAGTTAGTGAGGGAAGGGCATAAAAAAACGAACTGGAACGCAGCCTGTGAGGGTTTAGGATTCAGCCTTAGTGGGGGGCATACACACTTTAAGTACACAAGTATCACTTAAAAGTGCTTTTTTGGGACAAATGAGATTTAAGTCTGGACACCATTATAGAGCATGCTGAATGCCATAGTCAAACAAATGAGGACATACAAAATGTCCTAAATTTTCAAGGTGGTACTCAGTTTACTGGTGGGTATCCTGGTGAATGTACACAAAAGTGACATAAGTACACACACACACACACAGGTTTGTTTTGCTATCTTAGTGAGGACATTGCATAGACTTCCATTGATTTTATATCACCTAACCCAACCCCTAAACCTACTTATCACAGAAACATATGCAAAACACTAGATTTAAATAAAAACTTATTTTGGTTGATTTATAAGCCTTTTTTAACTAGTGAGGACCAGTCAAATTTCCTCACTAGTGAGTTGTGAAAGTATTTCACAATATAAGTGAGGACATTTGGTCCTCACAAGTATAGTCAAAACAAGTACACACACACACACACAGAATATTATTCCTCCATTCAAATAAAATGCAGAATATAAAGCAGAATTAAAAATGGCACAGTCCTCTCTGCTCTTGTTTGCCCTCCTTGGTTTCCTTTTCCGTCTGTAAGGCAAAACATCAGAATTTTTTGTTAAATCAGTCATTAACAGTGTATTCAAGTTGGATTTTTTTTTTTTTTTTTAAAGAAAGACAACCTTGTAAAAAGAATAATAATATTGCATATACCTTCGATGAAAAGCTGTGTGCTTGGATTTTGATGTGTCTTTGTGATGTAGCAGATGTACTTTCCTGTATCACTGTATTGAAGTTTGTTGAGTTTGAGTGAGAAGTTTCCTTTCATATACTCTTCAGGGAAGGTTTCAACTCTGTTCTTGTAAGCCGGATCCTGCTTCTCCATTGAACCTTTACCCTCAATTATGTCGTAAACATACTGCTATTATGTCTCCAATACACTGTTATATCTTCATATTTAAGGTCATTGTCAATGGAAGAACAAGGCAAGACAGCAAAGCCTCCGATATTCCCTTTAACAGTGGCCTGCAGACACACTGAAAATAAGGCACGGCCTTGAAAATCAATTCTACCTCTTTCCTGATTAAATTTTTTAAATTTTTGTTACTGATGCATTATATAAAATAGTCAGACATAGCCAATGAAAATGTGGTTCCTACTAAACTCACCTTTGTTTATCAATACTGCAAACACACAGATACAGAAGCTGTAGAAAAAAATAAAAAATAAATATAAATATATTATATATATATTTACAACAGCAGCAACAAAAAAACAACTAACACAAAAGTGATTATTTGTACCACATAATAAACACATCACTGGCCAAACTTGCCTATTTGCACCCCAACAGTACATGTATTGGTGGTCTGTTCTGGAGGTCAGAGCACATGCTAGTGTTACTGATTGGCTTTCTAGAATAGCTGATTCAGTGCTGAACTGTAAAACGGCAGTATGTGGTGCAATGACACAGCACAAACTAATGCACAGAACTACATCTTTTTGTAGCGCACTGTTGTAAAATAATCTTACCCATCGTAGATCACAGTTCATTACAGAACAAAATTCTGGGAAATACAACCACAGTTCAGTGCTTTAGAATGACACTGGAGTGTAATGCAAGGACATGATATGAATAGCACACTAATGTGGGCCATTTGCACAACTAATCTAAAATTAGAACTTGCTCCAGTTTAAAGCAAGCTGCTTGTTTGGAACAAATTAACAAACAACAAAATTAAACAATGTATTACCAATTTTGCCTATGTATTTATTTGATTTTATGCTGTTTTACTTTAGTATTTTCTAGGTCCTGAGGTAATTAATGATAAAGAAAAACATCAGTCTACTGTACTGTATTACTACTGAAAATTCACATAAAACATATAACACATAAAACATATAGGCCATACCTAGTTCTCATGCTGCAAACTCTCACACAGGAAATACAATGTAATCCTTATTTTCTGCTGCAAACACTCCAATCTCTTCGACGTGGATAACATGAGTTACAAGAGGGATAATTCACATTTCTTTTTTTAAATCTGAGCATCAGCGTAATAGCATGAACAGCCCTCTAACTCACACGCATACAACTCACTGGTTCTGCCACTGAACTGCTCATATTTCTTCTAAGCGGGGGTGGAGCTGAGACGCGAGGAGAGTTAGGATGCACAAATTAGAAATGAGATGCACCCATAGACTTAAATGCAGCCATCCTCGATACAGTGTTTCTTACTAGGTTTTGTGAGACTGTGGGGTGGACCTCAGTACCTGTAGGGTGGTCCGGGCATATGCACCACAACCCCAGAAAGAAAATTTTGTATATTTTAAAGTTAAATTCATCAACTCAATGCATTTGAGGGTTCAAAATTAAGAGATCCAATCCATGTTCAGTGTGCAAATTGAAAGTCTGTCATTAAAGTGGTTCTGTATAATTCCCTCCCAGAAGCGCCTCACGCGATTGCGTTCACAAACATCAGGCATTTGAATGCAAGTTAACATGACAGCAATTATTGTGTTTCATCTTCCCGCTCTGGCGCAAGTAATTTATTATATAGGAAAATATTATATACAGTGGCTTCTACTGCTGCAACTTCCATTTTTTGTTAGTGATATCTAGCACTAGTTTATCGGGAAGTGATGATTTTGTTCTCTTTCGGCTCACTGGATGGAATAGCTGCTTTATGCGCAAATGTTTTATGCGATAGCTTGTGACACTGTCACATAAGACACGTGTTTTATCCGCTCAATATATATAACATGGTTTTATGTATATTTGAGTTTTAATTGGGTTACATGTTGTCTTAGCCATTTTATTCCTCTTACTTATTTTAATGTGTGTATGTCTTTAAATGTGTGTGGGTCTGCCTGTCATGTGACTGATCACATGACAGGAACCAGGAAGTAAGCCATGGCAAACAATCAATCTCTCATTACAAAGATACTTGCTGGACTGTGGAGTTACATTTTATGGACTTACCTTTCCAACAAACTACATGACTTTTCATTGGATTATCACTTCTGTGGACTTTGTATATACACCGGTGGGCACTTTCACATTGGGACTTACATCACGCTAGGATTCTTATGGACTGTTTTAGGGTATGGTGCAAACGGACTCTACACTTTTAACAGCCTAAGTTATTCTAGTTTTATTGTGTTGTTTTAAGTTCCTTGTGATTATTGTAAATACACTTTATTTATTTACTTTATTTCTGTCGTCTGTCTCATCTTTTTAAACACTCCAAAAGCTCACACAGTTTAATCTGATCCCATTTTAATCCATGCAAAATCGACCTATTGGTCCGATCGTTACAAGCTGCCAGAGAACATCAAGAGGACTGAAATTAATTTGACTAAAATAGTAGATTTTTTTTTTTTGTCATGGCAACTGGAAATGTTTTTTTTTTTTTATGAAATTATACTCTAAATAAGAAACTGAAACTGCCAATAGGTGGCGGTAAATGTCGAATTCATTCAGTTCGTTCAAACAGCTGATTCATTCAGAAGTGAAGTATTGTCTAAAATAACACAATATTAATTTCTTAAAATTTAGATTTCACCGATTTATATATATGCATCTTAAGATGCTTGAAGGACAAAAATTGGACAATAATAGCTTTAAAATCTCTCCTTGTCATATCCATCATCACTTTCTTTTTCCTCCTCAGTCTCCTTAACTTTGTCTCTTCCCCTTTTAAAGCTGAGCTTTGACTGATAGTCTTTTCATTTTCATCTGTATCAATGTAGAAAGTAAACATAGGGTCAATTGATATTTATGCTTTATGAATCATTTTCTTAGATAAGTTAATTTACTGAAGGAACCTAGGTTTAAGCAAAGTATATTAAATTAATTCACAATATGTGCATTTATTAATAATCATATGGGTTTGCCCATAGAAAACCCACACTGGCCCCCAGTGGGTTAGCCCATGCGGGTCCCATAGCAGTTTTGCTAGTTTGGGCCCCCATGAGGGTGTAATCTGGGCATCCCACTATGGGTTTGCCCATAGAAAACCCACACAGGTCCCCAGTGGGTTAGCCCATGCCTAACAATAACGTATTTGTCAAGATGTCCGTCTGCCTCCTGCACCCACTGTCCTCTTTTTTTTTTTTTTTTTAAACTACAATATGGTCACCCTAGTTGAAGCTGCAAACTATTCTTCAGGTTTTTTTTGTTTTTTCATTCATCAAATCTGGTCATTGGGTCTTTAACTGTAAATTCCCCTACACAGTCACTTATGAAGAGAAGATGATGGGTGGGGAAAAAAGTGGTCAGAGCAAACCTGACTTCCTGTGCTTGACATGTTTGAACTTTTCCACTCTTTGCTCTGTACAAGAGTTCATCACTGTCTGGAGGGACCCAGGTTTCATATTCAAATGCTTATTTACAACTACAATATGATGATTATGCAGCTTTATCTCTGTGAGTATTTGAGTATTTTGGATAGCTTTTCATGTGCTTTTATTTAAGTAACTTTATTTCATGTACACATCCAGTCAAATGCTTAGATTAATTTCCTTGATACATAACTTAAAAATGGTTGTATAATAATGATAAAGAATTAAATGTATGAATTTTTTTTTTACTGGCAGCATATGGCAGCGTTCTAAGAAGATACTTATAAATGAATGTGATTCTTTGATTTTTATCTTGTAGATCTGTTCATATGGTGTCAAGCTGCAGAGACTTTAACAGATCAACTAACAGATTTGGGGCAAAATGTGACCATAAACTGTGATCTTGATGAAAATGAAGTTTATTGGGTTTTACTGAAACTTCCAGTTTCTTTGGCTGTGATCTTGCGCTCTTTCTCAAACCCAACTCCTTTTTACTACAGTGAAAGATTCAGACACGCATATTTAGTGGATTTTAAACATAATCTGTTCATAAATAATGTCACTATTGATGAGTTAGGAGTTTATTACTATTATTATTAGATCCAAAATTCAGCAATGGCATCAGACTACACATCATTGGTGAGTAAACTTTTAGTCATATTGTTCAGTACAGTGATTATTTAGAGATTATTAACAGATTGTATCTTAATTTGTTCTTTACAGAATCAACGCCACAAACTGAGTGCCAGAATCATACAGTCGTACAGTATATTCAGCAGAATCAGACGTCATGGCAGACTCTTACCTTCATATCTGCTCTTTTCAATGCTGTTTTGGTCGTTGTGGTCGTAGGTGAGTTTTCATCAGTGTAAGTAAAATTATACAGAAAGAGATACACCAATACTGATAATTATTTTTGCGTTATGGCTGATAACCGATAAATGGCAGTTCTATGGCAATTCTATAATATTCAAATTTCAGTCATTTTAAATTTAAAAGTGAATGTAGGTATCACAACATTATAATGTACAGTATGAAAAATGGATATTCATTTTGAGATTTGCTAAAGATTACTTTTAACAATGAACAAATTATTGGTGTTTCTTAAAGATTAACTTTAAAGGAGAGTTGGATGATGGCACAGGTAATCTAAAATTAAATATCAATAGAGGAAATAAGCATACACGATAAAATATCAACAGATATGATACATTATATTGCTAATATCGTTCAAAAACTGATGATACATTATATTGTTAATATTGGTTGTTATTAAAAATACAGTTGGTTCCATCTGTGAAAATATCATAATGCTGTAAGTGTTTAATTGTATAAACACACATTATTTAATTCAATTTCATTTGTTTTATTCAATTCTCAGGACTTTTGAAGGTTTGTGCTGTTAGAAGATCTGCAGAACAACAACTTCATAATACTAATGTACAGCCGACACAAGATGTACAACAGCATTTATATTCAAATCAATTACAGGTACATTATCCATCCAACCAACCGTCCGTCCGTCCATCCAACCGTCCGTCCGTCCATCCAACCAACCGTCCGTCCGTCCGTCCATCCATCCATCCAACCAACCAACTAACCAACCAACCAACCAACCATCCATCTAACTAATACTCTGTTCCTCATTGTTCTTTCAGCATGCTGAGGTGAACGCTTCCATGCTGTGTACAAATATTCATCGCGGTCCAGTCAATAGTAACGTTACGTTGCAGCTGCCAAAATAAACACAAGCGTACAGCTGACCTCATACTTCATAGTTGTAGATCAAGCACAAAACAAATAACTGAAACTCTGTGGTTGTCCAAGTGCACATGATGGACATGATGGGCATGATGGGTGTGCAGTGTGGTTTGGTTTGCTACGGAAAAAGTGTTGCATCTAGACAGGGTCTGCACTTTAACCCAGTGAGGAGTTTCTCTTTGTCTTCTGTGATGTTAACGTTTAGGTATCAGTGTTCTCAACATTTTCTTGTGTGTGATATAGATATTTCACAGCAATTTAAGGTCATAAATCTTTCAGTTAATGTGTCCTGTTTAACAATGTTTCTTATTGAATTAAAGTGTCATAAAATCCCCTCATTTTTGTAGTTATCTTCACACTTCTGTAAAATGCTTAAAGAGGTGTGATAATTTGCAGAAAGGAGCATGCAGAGGTGGGGACAGCCACAAAGACATGAAGCACAAATACAACACAAGCTACCTGTATTTGTCTGAAAAAGAACCAACTAAAATTATTAATAGTTGTTATGAACATCCTATAAGTTTTAAAACTGTTGCTGTAATTAAGCAACAGTATTTCAATTTAAATGGGTCATGAACTGTATTTTTTATTATTACTGTTTTATGTTTCCTGAGGTGCGCTTATAATGTTTGCATAGGATTATTACATAAAAAATTGTCATAATTTAGAAATAAAAGGCCATTTCTACCCTTATTTTAACCCTCTGATTAGCAGTTCTGTAGGGAACTGCTGTTTATGTGAAAACTGTCTGACAAATGCATCTCATTACAGATCTTTGAAATGCTGTAATCTGCTCACAAAAATGTTGGAAATTTTGCAAATATGAAAATAATGCGTAACTGCTTTCAAGGGTGCAAGATTGCATAAGAACACATATTGGGAAATGGCCCGCAACAGGGCTCTTGAACCATATGTTCAGCATCATGGCTTCACTCTCCTATATTAGATTTGTTGAACTATAGCTGTGTGTTAATGCAATTTAAATTTACTCACTACTTCCATCTGTTTCTCTTAATATTCCATACCGTCCCCCTTTCCTCTTGAAATCCTCAAGTAAAATTTCTCTTTACACACTCTACAGGATTTCTGAATAATGACGTTCCACCATTTGCAGAGAGCACACAAGTCATCAACATTTTTTATACAGACATCTGATAACCAACTGTTTATAAGATGTAAAATAAGTGATTTTACTGACATTCTAAATCATAAACATCTTAAAGACATTTTCTAAATGTATATTTAACATGTGATAGGAAGCGTCTCAGAGACATATTGCAGATGATCAAATGCTCAAAAAAACCCCGCATCTTCCAGATGAAAACATGCTCATTAAATAGATGTCTTCAGGATGTGTATCAGAGGTTGGATGCTTTGATATTAACTGCAAAGTTGAATCCTTCTCTGCCTCAATTCAAGTTTTTTCTGTCTCATAATCCCACTAAAATACATTCCACTCTCAATTGTTTTACTATAAATGTCTAGATTTTTGTACTATGTAATATCTCCACTCGGTCACTTATGAAGTGCAGATGATGGGTGAAAAAAAGTATAAACATACATTATTTAATTCAATTTCATTTATTTTATTCAATTCTCAAGACCATCCATCCATCCATCCAGTTGTTAAGACTTAAGGGGGTCGCACACCGGACGCGAAGCTCAGCGCAGCGCCGCGTCGCGTCTCGGACAACTCACAGGTATCGCACACCGGCCGCGCACATTATATACGCGCGACCTCAATTTTGAATTGACTCCTGATAGAAGAGCTGCACGATGGGTGAGTTTTAAGTCGACGGGGAAACGTTACATATGCCTATGCTTTAATATTTCGCACTGAGGTTAGTGTACATTGAAAAATGACACAACAGAGCAAAATGAAAGAAAAGGCTACGTTTATTATACATTTTTAGACTTTATTCAAGCTGTTAAACTAAGAATGTAAAACTGATGTATCTTGCAGCACAGGGTGAAGTCAGTATGTACATTAACGACAATTTGAGATAAATATAATATAAATTTAATGTAAAACAATGTACATGGCGCGGCAGGATTTTGAACAACTTAGAGTTAGATTTGTTACCTGAATTCAAACTAAATGAATAAAATAAACTTAAACTCTTTAAGTTGAGTTTACTCTAATGAATTACTACACTCTTAAAACAGATGTGTTAAAAACAACACATCCTGTGTTAGATCTTAACACACCCGTGTGTCTAGTTAAGGACAACACATTTTGTGTTACTTTTAACTCAAACAGGTGTTATTCCTGCTCATTTTCTACACACTAATGTGTTATATTTACACAATTTGTGTCAATTATGTACACAAAATGACACAAAATGTGTCACAAAAAATAACACAAAAAATGTGTTATTAATTAACACATCCTTTTTGAGAGTGTAAACCAACACTAAAATATAAGCGAATTTAGCTCAATGTATGAGTTTACGGTACTCATACTTATTGGTTTTCTTAAAGATTAACTTTAAGTGAGAGTTGGATGATGGCATAGGTAATCTAAAATAACAATATCTATATATAGAATCTATCTCTCTTTTCCTCATTGTTTTTTTTTTCAGCATGCTGAGGTGGAAACTTCTGTGCTGTATACAAATATTAATTCTGGTCCAATTATAGCAACTGCATTACAGCTGCCAAAATAACAAACAAATAACACATTGTGGTTTTGCAGAAGCTGTCGTCCGATTGGTCATATGCATTCTGGTGGGTGTGGCTACTATTGCTGTTTTGGTTCAGACACCATGCAGAGCCAGAGGCCTCTTCCACAAAAGTTTACCACATAAGCCAGGCTTATTTCAGTCTGACTCATTGTCATTTGATTTGGTTCCATAAAGCAAATTTAACATAGCTCAAGATCAGTCACTCTGGCAATTTATGTTAGTAGGATTTTTACATCAAAAATTGTCATAATTTAGAAATAAAATGCCATTTATACCCTTATTTTAGCCCTCTGATTAGAGCGCTCTGTTGGAAGGAGCGTGTCTGTAGTGAGACTTCAATGTAAATGCACAGTCATTATGGGTCAAATATTCCATTGCTTTATATTCAGCAAGAGTTTTGATATTAAAACTTGTGTAACTTTATCTTAAAAACACTTTGTGTTACTTTTAAGGAGGTATATGATACTGGAAAGAGCTATCTGTTAGCATTCTCTTTCATATTTGTCCACATAATGGTGTAGTAAGGATATCAACCAGCAAAGGGCTGCCAAAGCTAAAAAGCCGAACCCTTATAAAGTAATTTATGCACGGTACAGTGGCTCAGTGGGTAGCACTGTCGCCCCACCCAGTTCTCCAGGTCCAAAGAAATACAGGTTAGGTGGGTTGTACATGCCAAATTGGCCGTAGATGTGAGCTTGTGAGTCCCAAGCCATGTAATGTGGAGGGTTGGGGAAAGACGGGAAAGAGTCAGATACAACTGAAATGGTAATATAGAAATTACGTTGAGGCAGCAAGACAAAGTAATGGAAGGATGGATTTTGTCTTTAAAGCCACTTAGTAATGTGATTATTATGTCACGTGAGGTGTAAAATATGCTCTTCAGGTTTGACTTGTGTGGTTTATCTTCTTGTCTATGCTTCAGTTTACCATGTTAAATTGTCAAGGGAACAACAAGAAACTTGTTGCAATGTTTGATTATTATATAATGTGCTTTGTAAAAGTTAATAAATACTATTATGTTTTAGCAGCACACGTTTTGAGGCTCTCCTGTTAATTAACTCTTCTCTTTTTCTCTCTGAATGACAAAACAACAATTCCAAAAGTTGAGGGAAAATATCCTTTTATTTTTCAGTGGGCTTTGACCTGTAATGTGATGCAGTTAGACAAACAAGCTTATTAATATACAAATCATCCAAGCGCCCCATTCTGAGCCATTTCTAAGATATGGCCTACATTTGATATTATGAAATATTATAATGGTGAAGAAATTAAAGATCCATCTTTGATTTTCAGAATAATTCCATGTGCAGTTCACTCTCGGCCAATAAGATTCTATGTAGCAGTTTGATGGATCAGTCGTCTATTATTGGTTGATAACTTTTGACAGCTTTTAATCCAGAAGCTAATTAATTTTTTGTGCAAGAGCACGGAGAGATTCACGAGCGTACAGGACACAGTTTGAGCGCGCACACAATATCTAAACGAGAGGAGAGGCAGTTCATAAGAAAGCACTGTATATTTAAGAGCGCGCGTCCAGCTTTGTGCGAGAGCAAAGAAAATCCGCGCACGAGCGGAGAGATTCCGCTCGCGAATTACATGGATGTGCTCTCGCATCACAATAATGCGCTCTAGACTTTTGTCATTAAAATAACGCTATAGAGCATAAGCATGCTTACCTCTATTTAGTCTAAACTGTTCCAGCATTCCTCCACCTCCCTAAACTCCACCTTCATCTTAGGTACCTTGCCCAATGTAATCATATCCTAGTTGTGGGGGTGTATCATAGCATCATGGTACATAACCTTATGGGCAATGTATTATTAGCTTCATTTGTTTTACTGAAACCAGTAAACTCACTAATATTTATAATTATTTGTTCGTTATCATACTGAAAATGTCAAAAATCATGAGTACATCATTGATAGCTCCACCAATTTATCCAGCACTTGATATATTCACAGCTAGAGATATGTGCAATATTTGTAGTTATAATGCATGAATAAAGCAGCTAGGTGGAAACAGAAAATGAAACTGTTTCTTGGGTGTCACATTTTCACACCAAGTGTCACATTTTCATTTCCAATAGCCCGCCCACAATTTCTCTTTATTTTATTTTTTTATTTATGAAACTTACCCCCATGTAAATGTTGATAAAAAAAAATACATGAAGCTAGAATAATATATATATAAAATATAGCATTTTTGTCAAGCTTCTACACTCTTAAAACAGATGTGTTAAAAACAACACATCCTGTGTTAGATCTTAACACACCCGTGTTTCTAGTTAAGGACTCAAACTCAAACAGGTGTTATTCCTGCTCATTTTCTACACACTAATGTGTTATATTTACACAATTTGTGTCAATTATGTACACAAAATGACACAAAATGTGTCACAAAAAATAACACAAAAAATGTGTTATTAATTAACACATCTTTTTTGAGAGTGTATGTTTATGTTCAGTTATTTCACTTTAATGGCAATGAAAAGGACCTATTAATTGCCATTAAAGTGAAATTACTGAACCTAAACATACAAGCTTGATAAAAATGCTCATTTTAGAAGAAAATTTCAGACGGCACTTAGAGGCTTTTGCATCTGAAGTCTTCATATATATACACACCGCGAGTTGGCTGGTGTTAATGTCAAGCCCTGAATGCAAACCTTAGAATGTAGAAGACAAAACACTTCACATAAAAGTAGTGCCACGCATAGTTGTAGAAGTCTGAATGCCACACTAGTAGCTTCTTTATTCTCCTTTTTTTTCTTTTCCAAACTAAAGTCTGTGTACTAATGTCTTCTAGGTGTGTTAGATGTTGAGACAGGTGCAATGAAGACTTTATCCTTGATGGAGGGAGATTCTGTCACTCTACACGTTGATGTTACTGACATACAGGGAGATATTACAGTGATACAGTGGATTTTTGGATCTGAAAACACAGATATTGTCATAGCTGAAATCAATAGAGAGGCAACGAGTAATGATGTTCATGAGAGATTTAGAGACAGAGTGCAGATGGACATTCATACAGGATCCCTCACCATCACAAACTTCAGAACCACAGACTCAGAAAACAGTTAAAATCTGCCAAATCAGTGAATTAACCGAGCAGCACACAAAGGTGCTGGCTGCGCCGCACAGCGGGCCTATGAGGGTTGATGCAGTATATCAAAATGCAAAAGATAGAAAAGCCATTGTGCACCAGCAGCAATCACAAGATTCGCCTATGCATCAATCCAAGGGATCTGAATGAAGCTCTTATGTGCCCTCACCATCCCATGCGCACAGTAGAGGAGGTAGCCTCACAAATGACCAATGCCAGCGTCTTCAGAAGTGTTCCAACGGGCAATGGAGCAGATCTTCACAGGCTTCCCATGTGCCATAATCGTAGCCATCATGGTTGGAGGAAAAGGGAAAGAGCATGATGAGAACTTGAGGAAGGTTCTAAACAGAGCATGGCAAGTGAATCTGAAACTAAACCCACAAAAATGCAAGTTCAGTCTCTAAAGAAGTTATGTGGACCATCTGTTCACAGAACATGGATTAAAACCAGACCCAGCCAAGATACAGGCCTTCACAGAGATGTTACCGCCAAATGACAAAGCTGCCTTGCAATGCCAACTATCTGGGAAAGTTATCCCAAATTTCAGTGAACTGGCGGCACCACTTCAGCGGCTGCTCCACAGGGATGTAGTTTGGTGCTGCACAGCAACAACAAGAAACATTTACAATGATAAAAAAAACTGCATCACATGCCCAGTGCTGAACTACTTTGATATAAGCAAACCCGTGACTATCACATGTGACACTTCTCAGTAGGGATTGGGTACAACACGCGTACAGAATGGTGAGCCAATCAGTTATGCCTCACGCACTCTAACTGAAACAGAAATGAGATATGCTCAATTTGAAAAGGAGCTATTGGCAATGGTCTTCGGCTACATCTACGGAAAACCGGTCTTGGTGGAAACAGACCACCAACCCCTTGTCACAATTCTGAACAGCTCCAGCACGACTTTAGCGAATAATACTAAATCTGCACAAGTTCAACCTGACTCTCACTTACAAAAAAGGAAAGCAGATCTACCTGGCAGACACCCAATCACGTGCTTCCAGGGAAGTAACAACAAAGGATCTCAAAGATGAGGAATAATTCGAGGTGATGACTGTCCAGCTGATTTAGGTCAACCGATTGCAAGAGCTCAAAGAACACACTGAAAAAGATAGCTCTCTGCAAAGTCTGTGCAACACCATTAAGCATGGCTGGCCAAAGAAAATTCAGAGCATGCCAGTGGCAATAAAACCCTTTTTTCCTTTCCGAGATGAGCTCGCTTCTAAGGATGGAATCATGAAGGGAACAAGAGCAGTAATTACTCAAAGCCTACAGAATATCTACAAATCTTGCACTGATGTCTTCATTGCCGTTGACATATTTGACTGGAACAGCCAACAGTACCTAGTGCTGGTGGATTCCTACTCTGGGTGGTTTGAAATAAACCCACTTAGAACCTTGTCATCGCAAAATGTCATCAACAATCTGAGGCACTTTTCTGTGCATGGTATTCCCCAGAAGCTAATCGCTGACAATGGCATCCACCCAGTTTACGAGCCAGGTCTTCAGAGACTTTGCAAGTTCATGGGACTTCTGTCAGAGTATCCGCAGGCGAACAAATTGCCTGCTCGAAACCGCTAAGAGGGATGGGACAGACTTGCATCTGAATTTGTTAAACATCTGCAACATTCTATGAGATAAGATAATGGGTTCACCGGCACAGAGATTGATATCCAAAGTAACGCGTACCAACGTGAAAATATTCCAGCTGGGCCAACTGCTCAAAAGTTACCATACCGCACTAGACATGGCCAGATTTCCAAGCCTAATCCTAAATACACTGTTTAACAATGCATGTTGTTGAAAATCTGATGTAAGAATGTGTTATTCTGATATTTTCATTATTTCAGTTGCAATGTCAGTTTTGCATTACATAAATGTTAAAAATGTTTGTGAAATTATAGTACTTTTGATTAGAGAAAAGTATAGAACTAAGGAAAGGGGATGTAGATAACTGATGATGTGCCATCCAGTGAGTTAAGATATACTTGGGGTGTGTTTAAGGAAGCTGTTCGTAAATGGTCTTTTCCTGTGTATAGTGCCCCCTTGTCGCAAGGCAAGTTTATGTACATTTGATACAAGTGATTCGAGCTCTCCAGGATAGCTAATAAAAACATGTTGTTCTCCAGCATACAGAAGCCTCTGTTTCTATAATGAACTACAAGAGGTATTCCAGAGCCTTGCAGATTATTTGTTTCTTAACTGAAACATTAAGCTAATAGTGTTTGCTAATACTGGTTGCTCAATCGCTTTTTCAGCATACAGAGGAGGACATTTCCACATTGGGTAAAAGATTCAAGCCTAGCCAGCAGAACCCGTGATATTTCTAGTGCAAGTAGTTTATTATAGTATATGATTGGGGTTATATTTAGATTTTAAGAGTGGGCAAATTCACTAATGTAGCTTCCTGTATTTACTGGTTACCATACTAACACTGTGTGTGTGTGTGTGTGTGTGTGTCTCACGAACTGAAGCTCTCTGGCTCTTCCATAGAGTACCTCAGAGATGATGTGTTTTTGTATGCAAAACCCGGAAGTGAGTTAGCATTTGAGGACTTCCGGTTCCATCGCCCTAAAGTCTATAGGTGCATCCCAATTCGCGTACTTATGCATTATTCTATGACGTTTTTAAGTATAAATAGTGCGAGTAGTGTGTTCACACTGAAAATTCCGAAAAGAAAAAGTGCACTTTAAACACCCGGATGATGCACTAAATTAACGGAAAAAACAAAGTGTGGAATGTTGGACACTTCATGCACTCAACTGTCGCAGCTTTAATTACATAGTGGAGGGGAAGGGGCTGTCAGACTCCGATGTTAAATGACAAAATAACCTTATACAATTCACGCACTACATGGATGAGTACATAGTGCATAAGTACATAGTGTGTTACATTGCAGCTGATGGGTTTTTTGAATGTTTTTTTGCTAAATCGCCTGAAATAATGTCTGTGGTTAACAAAGCCTCTAAATATTTTCACGTTTTGACCTATGACATAAAACACACCAGTTATAACCCGCTTGTGATTTTTTTTAAACCTTTATTGTGTCTTAAAAACGGTGGTTGATAACAAGTTGCTAAAAGGGACTACTTCCTTTGGCGGGGACTTTAGACGTCATCATGACAAACAGGACATTGGACAGCATTTCTCATAAAAAAAAGTGGATAAGTATTCATACACAGTGCAGATCATAATCAGCGAGCATGTTTTTAAATAAAGTTGTTTTCTAAATAAAGTTTGAGGAAGCTTGGTGATGGTGACGTTGATCCGCGACCATGGTGTGCTGTAGTCCGTTTATAGCCTACTGTTAGCTTTTTATATCTGACGACTTTATTTAGGCTTCAAATTGTATAAATGTTGTGTTAACTTGTAAAGATTATCTTGATAGACAAAACGTGTAAGTGTCATAACCCTTTGTTAAACACGGAGCTTATTTTTTGCGATTTTCCAAAAGTCTAATGGGAAAAATACTTTCGATCGAGGGAACCCGTGCGCCTCTAACTTCCGGGTTGGCCTAAACACGACATCTCTGAGGTACTCTATTTAGACAGGGGTGCCCAAACTAGAGATTCATGCAGTCAGAGCCACTGTACGTCCAACTGATTATGCTTTATCTATGTAACCTTTATTTTTTTATTTAATCTTTTTTTTTTCTCCGCTTTTATTATGATTATTTTAATTCGTTTTAAATGTAAAGCACTTGGAATTACCATTGTGTATGAAATGTCCAATGTAAATAAATTTGCCTAAACAAATTGGAAAAAATTCCAACAATATTGGAAAACATCAAGGGAAGATCATTAGATTACAGCATGAGTAAAATTTCACACAGATGTTTATTTTCAGCTGTTCTTATCGTTAATTTAAAACAAGGCAGATTTATCATTTTAATATTTAATCTCTCAATTATAATTCTGCATAGTCTCTCAATGCTATATGGTCTACAGAATTGAATTGACTAGTCAAGCCCAAATCTCACTTGCACACATGGTGCATGTTGGAAGACACTGGCTACTAGTATAATAATGAAAAATATCATACATAAGTTTTGTACATTGATGGTATCAGATACAGTGTTCCTCCTGAATAATTATTACTTGTAAAAGCATAATATTTACATAATATAGATACCTTATTCAAGGTATCTAATATACTGGAAAGAATACCATACTACAATGGCACCATGTTAAAAAACATAAATAAAATAAAAATAAAAAATGCATTCGTCACCCTAAATGCATTTGCTGATCCTGGTGCATCACAAAAAGAAACCACGATCACAGCAACAGATCTCTAATAGTGTCTTGAATTTTATGTACACACTTTAACAAACCAACCATGAGCTGAAGACAGAACTTATAATTCAGATGTAGTGGAGAAGAACTAAGGCACAAAGATTCTGGAAGTAATTTTTATCGGCAGTCAAAAGAATTTAATAAGCCCTTTGATGGACCCATGGAGGACACTGTCTACTTACCATTCCCAGATGCTCCGTCACACGAACACATTTTAGACATACTGTAAACAGGGACAAGCTGAGCTGTTGTGGAGAGCTTTGCTTTTTTTTTTTTTACAAAATGACATGCTTAGAAGTCATAAAACACACAATATTTACTCAAGGATGTTCTCAGGAAAGAGCAGAAGAGATTGTTCTTGAAGAGGAAGGAAACATATAAAGGGTACATCCTGGGCAAACTTCCTCTGAACATGGAGGCACCTGCAGTTGTCAGAAAAAAACTACAAATTTGTACATTTGACTGTATTTGACAAGAGTCCAAATATAATAGCAATACAAAGATATACAGATCTAGGGACTATTTAGTCTACATGCCTGAGAGCAAGAGAAGTCAGTTCATCTTTGCACTTTGTTAGCTTGTCCATTTTCAGTATTAGCTTTCCAAGCATACCTAGCGTTCAGCATAGGTGCTTGTCTTTTAAGAAGGTTGACAAAAAATAGAAACACATTGAAAATATTACAAAAAATGTATGTAAAATCTGCTTAGCTGAATGCCAGACTGCACAAATTCATAGTTGCACAGCTACAGGCTGTTTGGTTATACTGTGTTAAAACTACACACTAACACTAGCACAGGCTACAAAATTAAACTTAAGAGAGGACTTAATAGAAGAATAATACAGTTCTCAAGGTCTGTAGCCCTTTGTTGGTGTGCTAACAGTAGCAATTGGTGGCTGCAGCTAGTTGGAAGTAGCCTTTGTAGCCAGTAAGCTACAAAAAGGATGCTAATTGTCCAGATAAAGTCACACTCTTCTTTTCATCAAAAGTCTGCAGTTTCACTTATTGGGTGAATTTTGTCGCCTAACTCTTGCTTTTCGGTTTTCAGGCACCTGCTTCCATTTCAGTGTGCGAAGTTTTGGCTGTCGCCGTTTTTCACGGTACCAAAGATGTTCACAGTACATGTCAGCCGTTAGCCCGCTAATTCCCATTAGATGTAGTTCCTTGAAGCTCCGCGGTGAGGCTGCGTAATTTCCGGGATGGGTGTTCTGCGCTCTCAACATGTTGTTCTGGGGGATGACGTGTAGTTCGTAGCGGGCTAGCGTGCGGGAGAACGAATGTTCATAGGCTATGCAGAGGTACAGGCCAGCATTAGAAGATGTTAGCTGTTGGATGAGGAGCCCATGTTGCATGTGGATGTGGTTTTCTTCACCTGGAAACAACTGAGATGCAGAAAGGGGTTTGTATTAGAGTAGAAGTGAGTTAAGTGTGAATCCACTTATCAGTTTATAATTGTTTACGATTAAATGTTCTCTAAAAACATTTGTGGACGGACCTCTTTGCTGTTCTGGTTGTTGTTTGGCTGAATTATCCACTTGATTGTGGCTTGTGGTGAATGTGGGACACATTCCAAGAAGGTTGAGTTCGTCTCAACGCCATATACCGTCTTCAGTTCAGGGAGCTTTGAACCTGCAGAGAGGAATGGAAACTTTTAAGGTCTGATATACTTCAAGCGAAATTAAAGAATAAACTGGTGTAACAATTTCGAACAAAATCAGTCCAAAATCAAGTTTGTTTGGCCAAAGCAACTTTCCCGCAAGGTTTTTGACGTGGAGAACTAAACAGCTGTTTTCTTGCTGCTGTCATTTTTGTTGCATTTATTTTGTTATTGAGAGGAAAGCGTGCAGGATATATTTACATATTCATCTAAATGCTGATCAAATGAAAAATATCTTCAGAGACTTTAGCTTCCTAAAAGACTCATTTTTTATTTCTTTGACATATGTTCTAATAATTTCTTCACAGTAATTAAGAAAGTCAAGAAAGTAAACTGATTTCAAATTGAACTGTTGCACACATCTTAGCATGTGTTCATATCCATTTTGCACACTAGAGGGGAGCAGTGTACATTTTATTCCAGGACTGGGCAATTTCATATACAGCCTGATGGTGTAGAGTCTAGAGGTGAGCGGAAAGTGATTTATTACCGTCTCTCATGTCCTGACACTGGCTCCAGGGGTCTCCATACCTCACATCCTGTCTTCGGGCACGCCTGCGGACCACAAGAGGATGTTAGCCGCCTTAGGACCCACCTTCAGATCCATTATTTGACAGATTTGCTGGTGGTTTTCAGTATTAATATTTAGGCCCTTTTTAATGACTAATAAATAAGCTCACACTTTATTTCAATAGTCCACTTTAGACATTCTACTAACTGTAAATAACTTTGCAACTGCACTACCAGTCAAAAGTTTGGACACAGTAAGATTTTTAATGTTTTTAAAAGAAGTTTCGTCTGCTCACCAAGGCTGCATTTATTTAATTAAAAATACAGTAAAAACAGTAATATTGTGAAATATTATTACAATTTAAAATAACTGTTTTCTGTTTGAATATATTTTATAAAGTAATTTATTCCTGTGATGGCAAAGCTGAATTTTCAGCATCATTACTCCAGTCTTCAGTGTCACATGATCCTTCAGAAATCATTCTAATATGCTGATTTGATGCTCAAGAAACATTTATGATTATTATCAATGTTGAAAACCGTTGTAAACTTTTTTTTCAGGATTCCTTGATGAATACAAATACAAAGCTTTTGTAACATTATACACTACCGTTCAAAAGTTTGGGGTCAGTAAGAATTTTTTTTTTTTTTTTTTTAAAGAAATTAATTCTTTTATTCAGCAAGGATGCATTAAATCGATCAAAAGTGACAGTAAAGACATTTATAATGTTACAAAAGATTATATTTCAAATAAATGCTGTTCTTTTGAACTTTCTATTCATCAAAGAATCCTGAAAAAAAAAAATATTGTACACAAATATTTTGTACAATTGTACACAATAAATGTTTCTTAAGAAACATGTCATGCTACATGTCAGCTAGTAGAATAAGTTGTACCTTTTGTTGCTGGGGAAGTAGTTAGTACAGGAGGAGCCGTCCCAAGCGCAGTATGGGTCTCGAGCTAAACAGCAGTCTACACAGGCTTTACCGTAGAGCTCACACCTCTGAACAGGAAGCTGGACGACACCCTCATCACTGCTTATGAACAGCACTTGCTAGAGAAGAAATCAAATAAAAAATGAGGATGTATATGTGAATGCAATATAAAACAGTCTAACCTTTAATAAATTAATTAAAAAGGTAATTAGACTGATAAACCTTAATCAACTCCAACTTTTACAGTAATGCACTTACAATAGAATTCTATGAGGCAAGACATTATGGCAGGTTTGAAAGCAGAATCATGAATCTCATATTGTTGTTAAAGAAAGTTGAAGTCCGTATAGTATTATTTAGTGGCCACCCACCAAACACCTCCACTTACCCTCTTGATGGAGAGCTCCATGCTTAGTATTGGAGTCTACAAAACGAAAAAAGAGAGGAAGAAAAATGTGTCAACACATAAAATAAATCAACTCCCGAACAAAGAGGTGGACGACACGCATTGTTGGCGCTGAATGAGCAGTTCATCATAACAGGCCCTTGTGAATGTTTTAAAGCTTTCTGCTCCATTGGTTCGTTTCTCTTTCATATACAGCAGCAAATGAGCCTTGACACTTAAAATCTCGCTCTCCAAATGGCTGGTGGACAATGTCTGCTATCATATGTCTCCTGACAGGTTTGACTGACACCTGACATATTAGCTATTCATAATGTACTACTAATTTTTAGTGTTTTAGTCAATGAGATGTGAGGGATGCAGTGGTATTCAGGGAATAATTTACATTTTAAATGAAATTTTGGTCTGTTCCTCACACAAAGTCATTGTCTGACTTCAAGACTTGAAATATAACACATGAGTTGCATGGACTACTTTTATGGTCTTATATTTCTTAAATAAATGATAACTGCAAGCTTAATGTTATTATAAACCCATCATTACAGGTATCTCATATGAAACCTGTAGACTTCTGTTTGCTTACGTTCCCTCCATCTCAGAGCAAAACTGACACATTCCTCACTTCCTCACAATGAGATCTTTTCCTGGTGTAACTTTGCCTCTCCTGTCCCTGGGTTTGGTCACTTAAGTAGACAGACATGGGAAATCTAAGAGCAATCTGTTTTTCTTCTTTAATAGTTATTTTTGTTTGGGAAGTGCTTGACGTGAAAACAACAACCAATGAGAGCCCAGGGTCAGGGGTCATGAGGGAGTCTGGCAGATTGCATGACAAACCAGCAGAGGAGAGAGAAGAAAATGAGATCTTATTAAATTACCTTGAAGACATTCAACTCCTCTAGAATAATTTCTTCAGTTTCCCAGTTCTCTTTAGGTACAGAGACAACCTTTATTACTTTGCCATCATCTGGAGATACAGAAGATTAACCATATGAGATTCCACTGTACAGACTTGACAGATAGACAGACATATCCATAGATAGATAGATGGATAAATAGACAAACAGACAGATAGATAGATAGACAGACATTCACATAAACCTTAACTTTTAAATATATCCCATAAACCACCCTTACTTAGTTACCTAGATGAGTGAGCACTGGCTTTTGGCATGTGTATTTATCCAGCACCCTGTGGGCTGACAGCTGTTACACTGTTCTAGTCCTAAACAGTGTAAAATTGCAAGTCTGCTCTCTGTACACACAGGTTAAGCATATTTGTCCTGAACAGAGTATCTGTTTGCCCTAAATGATTCACTTAGACGTGGCAGAGTTCATGCATACACCCATCAGTCCAGGAGGACAAATGTTTGACAGGAAAAGAAACACTGTGTCCTCGAAATGTTAGGATGATCCCAGGCAACAAGACCACTGACCATCATGGGAACAGATCATCTCTGATAGCATTTACTGCAGGATCTGGAAGCCTATCTAGGAGATTTTCGTATCTGCAGTTTAATTTAGGTCTAATGTTTATATAATTGGGAACACCAGGGCTAATTGTCACAATTTTTTTTTACTAGTATAAAACATTCAGCTCTTTGAACATATGTTGATCTTTTGTTAACCTCTTTCCAACATACCTGTGCCAAGGTGTAAGACATCATACTGGCCATCCTCTGCATCAACCCTGTCAACCACAAGCTTCTTTAGCTTGTAGGGGGCATTGATCCGAGTGAAGACCGGACGCCTGTGGATGGGCACCACTGGCTCCCACATCAGCTGATGGGTCCTCATGAAGCTCACAACATCGTCTGGGAAATCACGGGTGGACTTGTGCAAAGGGTCGTAGGTCTCGCTGGGACACTGAAAGGACATAGGACAGTTAGTTCCTTGTTATTCTGAAAAAAAAAAACAACAACAAAAAAACACACTATATAGCTCTATTTTTTGCAGCATCTTTGGTAAGTAAAGATATTTTTATTCACAAATCAACTTTGTCTAACATAGTTTTACTGTAAATTGAGAAAATATCATTGTTTCTATATTGCAAAGCTGTACCACAGTGGAATTGCAGTAATGTATTTCCCCATTGGGATTTTTTTTATAGATAGCAGCATCAATAATACGATTGCAGCTATTTATTTATTTGAAGTGTTTATTGTAGTATAGTTGTATTTATGTCTTTTCAGAAAATTAATACAGCAATATTTTACGGAAAGGACAATAGAAAGAGTGCAGAAATAGCGGATGAGAGTGAGGATGAGTTAGCCTTCAGTGACTGTGATGATGAGATGGAGTTGAATGAGGGCAGTGAGGGAGAGTCTTTACTCCCAGAGGCAGAAGTGACAGGTATGATCTTAGGGATAGCAGTGAAGAATAATGTGTGTTAAAATGTGTGTGCATGTGTATATGTGTTTTTATGTGTGTGTGTGTGTGGCAGATTTTGATGGAAAATTAAGATCGGGTGTATCAGTTTCTAAAAGAAATGTGCATTTAAATAGAAAATAAAATAATTTTATAGAAAAACTTTTTTTTTTTTTCAAAAATCTGTTTTGATTTGTATGATTGAAGCTATTTCATGTAATAACTTATATATTAAATGGTTAGAACATAATGCATACCATAAACAGTTAAGCTCATATTCTGGAACCCTGTGGGGACTGAATTTGGTGTAACAGTCCCAGAATAAAGTAAAAATAGTCAAAAACATTTGTGCAGATGTGGATTTTGGCCAGTGTTTGAGATCATAGTGCAGTAAGCATCATAATTCTTATTTTTCCATATTGAGAAATGCAGTTTTAAAGGAATCTTCTGTTGTCAGTCAGTTTACCCATTGAAGCGAGTCCATCTAGGATCCCAAAGCGGGGCATGTTGCAAATGTTAACATGAAACTAGTTTGATAAACTTGCTTACTTTAATCCAATATTTCAACTTCTGTCATAACCTTGTAAAGCTGGTAAACATGGCAACCTATACACAATATGTGCAAAGTAGGTCCTGCTGAAATATCCTGCATTGCCGGTCACCAGCATAAGGTATGTTTTGCATGCTAGGACCAGCATGGGATGCTGTTTGCTGGTTTGCTGGGGAAGCGGGAGAGCTGGTGGACCAGCTACACCAGCTCAGTTTTGCTTGAGAACAGCATGACTATGCTGGTCCACCAGCTAGACCAGCATTATACCAGCATAAACCAGCCTGGACATGGAATTCATGCAGGATTTTTCAGCTGGGAGGAACATGGCGCCTGAATGAAATCAGCACAGATACATACATTTTACTACTACATGTAAAACAAGTCTAAAAGAGGTTCCTTTAGTTTCAACATGATCTTAACTGCACCTTCTAGTCACTAAACCCCATCATTTGAAAGGGTTAATCTGTCTACTCAGAGTTCAGGTCAACTCCATGGTTGTGAATTCGACAGCTAATGGAGCAGAATACACAGCCCTGATAATTGACTTCCTTCTGAAGACCTCACCACTAAAGGTCCACACTCCAGCCACTTCACAAGCCTCCCTGACACATGATCCCCAGAGTGCCTGACAACATTTTTACAGTCCCCTTGAGGCAGTGCAGTTAGTGCGAGGAGTGACTGGTCGCATGGTTTCCAAGCTGCCCCAACACATCTGCAATCCAAAACTAACCATAGATCTCAAAGCTTGTGTGCACTTGTGATAGTAACGCCAAGGTTGCAGTTCGATTCCACCCACAGTTGTCCAAGTTGTCAGTAAAAAAGCAAAAATAAGTATCCCTTCACATGACTATCATCTTCTCTACCCTTCCAAACATAATTCCTCCCTGTTGAGAACTTACCGTCCCTGGCCGTGGATAAGGGATCTTCCCCTTGTACTCCATCCAGCGATAATCGGGCCCCTCCTTATGCGCAAAGGGCCCATTGAAGGCGGCTCGGATGGAGGCCATGGAATAGACGCAAACGGCTGAACCTCTGAAGACGGAGCTTTTGAAAAGGAAACATGTATTAGTCTGATGGCGGGTTAGAATAACAGAGTTCTTCAAGCCTGGTGACCTTTCACCCTCCCTTATGGCCTCAAGCTATCCATTCCTTGGGTGGGAGCACCGAGACAGATTGTTCTAGATGGATCGGGCGGGAAGGAGACCATCCTGTGACCAGACTGTTGATTTTAGGGGCGTTTTGATACTGATGTCAGTTCACAAGATAAACTGAGATAATCAGATTTAGGTTGTTGGAACGAACAAGGGAGGTCTGAGAACCTGAAGGGTAAGTTCAATGGGAATGAGTGTGATGGATTGGTTGATTTGGATGGAGCCAATAATAATGCAGAAATTGAGGTAAACAAATATAACATTGACAGGAATGTGGTTCTAAAAAGTTAAGTGGATTATGGGGTGGTGACCCAATGAATGACTCATAAAAAAGACTTTCCAGGTAATGAACCTACCTGGAAGTGGAGAAGACACCATAGATGACTGGATTCTGTGGATCTTTGGTCTCCAAAAGAAAGATGTGCTCTAAACATAAAAAATGGGCAGAAAGTATTACTAGTGTAAATTTTTGAGTTCATGTTGACTTTAACAGATGGATGATTGTGTGTGTAAACATACCCAGCTCATCAAAGTGTGTGTCCATGCCTCCAGGTCCTGGTACTGAGCACACAAGCCTGGCCTTCAGGAAGGTGCTCCAGCGATTAATCAAGCTTCGTTTTCCTCCTATGTCATTCTGATGAACACCAAGAGCTTGCTTTTAATACACTACACAACTTTAAAAAAATTTTAAAACACCAGGCATCATACGCTTGATTACATCATAATTGGTTACAGAGGAAAAACTGGGCGTAATTCACTACATAACTGAGGATCACACACTACCAGACATTCAAGCTTTTCCGAACACAATAAACTCACACAGAAATGTGCCTCATTGCTAGGAGACAAATCAAAAACAATGTGTTCTAAAATCGACTCAAAATACCAAAAATGTTTGATCACCTCTGACTCAATGGAATCATTGTCTGAAGCTAAAAACATTGGATTCAGTGCCCAACATACACTACATGCTTGTCTTTGAAATCTGTCAAATCCGACTGCCTAAAGTCTGCAGACTGGCTCTGACTTTTGGCAACTAGCGTTGACTCCTTAAGACTGCAAATCGGTGAAAATATCTGTGCAAAATTCATGTAGTGTATTCAAGCCTTAAGCAATGACATTATCTCAATAGCAGATATATAATACATTACATTTTCATACATTGCAAACAAATACAGCATAAAACAAATGAAATATAGAATGCTGATAAGATAACCCTGAACCGAAAACCTTTTTTGCTAGATTTGTTGCTAGATTAGTGTTTAATTACTCTCAAACAAACACTTCATTCATCCATTATTAGATACATGCTGCTGTTACTACTGTGCAACAGATGATACTGAGGCCTACACGTCCATTCATTAATTCCTACAAAAGACTCATTGATTCTGCATACCAAACAAAGGTCTTTTGGATCTATTTCATGTTTTTATTGGCTCATTACGGCGCTGGACTTGGCATTCACCTTGCAGACACGGGCCACTCGACTGTAGATACGCTTGTCGAGCTGGTTGGACTCTACAGAGGTCTCTTTAAAGAAGAAGTAGACTTTGTCATCATCCAAGCTGTGTGTGTCAGGAATGGAATATGATCCCACAAACTCTGGCTCTGTGAAAAGAAATTGGCATCAGAGTGAGGGTGGAGGAAGTTAATTAGGCAGCAACAGCACCCCAAAACAATGAACTGCAAACTTTTCAGACCATACACCTCCTTCTTATACACTGCCAAAAATTTCTATACCAGTATTTTTTTTCTTTTATTTCAGAAGAGATCACTTCATATCCTTAAAACCTGACACATTTGTTTGAGATACTAAGACTTAACATAAATGAGTTATTTACAAAAACATACTAATCTCAAAAAGTTTATTATAGTAGATGTTTCACCGGTGACCAGTTTATTTGAAATTTTTCCCTGAGTTCAAATATGGGTCGCATAACAAATATTACAGGCGATTGGCTTAAAAAACTCTCCTCTTGGTGACTGTTTATAAATTTCTTTTAGATAATCAAAATAGCATTTTCAGTTATCCTTTTGTAGCAGTGGTATCTAAGCTAGCCGTCTATTTGTATGCTGTAAATGTATGCTACTCAGATGGACTAATGTATGTCAGTATGCTAAGCTAAGAGGCGAAATTGATAATATACAAAAGCTAATAAGTGAGATATACACTAATCTAACAGCCTAATTTGCTGGCAGTATCCTAAGGCAGTTAGTTAACTGTTGCATGCTGTTAGAAATATAGTAATCCAAATGTGTAGTTTTTTTGTAGATTTTGTATCTACCTTTATGTTTGCTTGTTAGCTTAAACAAAAAATTGTTTATAATTGTGAAATGAACAAAATCATTTGTTATTTATCAATGAAATATAACTAGATCACTTTCTCTACCAGCCCAGTTTGGAAACCAAGGCCATGCTCTTTTTGCATACACAATAAAAACAATGAATGTTTTATTTCACTTCTCACCATTTAGCCAGTGGTCCTGGTAAGCTTCAGTGCGGATATAGTGTTGATTGCTGCTATGCACAGATGTGCGAAAAATGGCAGCATTCGTTCCCATGAAGTCCACGGATGTCCCAGCATACAGGTCCCCATCTAAGGTGAGTATATCCACAAAATCACATCCAGAACGACTTAGAATGACAAATTATTTTCTGTGATGCATAGCTCATTTTTAATGATTCTACCCTCTGACTCCACATCCTTTGTCAAAATACTCTGTTTTACAGCAGTAAAACAGAGTTTTGTGTGAAAAGGAAATTTCGATTATTCCAGAGGCATCATTAAATGGTCAAAAAGGTCTCCGGTTGCAGTAATAGCCTTTAATTAGGTAGCATATGGTTTATGCATTATGGCCCTCTGGGGTGTACATGCTTTAAAAAAAAATCTAAATATAATATCAATTTTGCAGCTGGGTTTCTTTTCCTGACCACACTGTAACAGCAACCAGGCAATATTTTCAGTCAAATTACTGCCTATTAAATGTCCATTAGAGACAAATATGGGTGACAAACCTGTTTAGTGGGGGAACTTTCAAAATTTCCCCATGCAAACTAACATCTGGTCCTATGAAGATTTGTTTATCAGACTCATATGGGAGTATGTCTAGTCGATTTTGAAACGAAATTAAACAAGTTTCTTCAGTATGATCATATTAAAACTGAAATAAACGTATAGAGGGGCTCCAACAGTCAAAAGAAAAACAAAGTGTGGGAGAACGACACAAACCTAATCTACTCCATCTGCCTATCCACGTGACTCTGCTTATATGGGAGTATGTTTAACAAATGGACAGTTTTTGTGCATTTTTCCTCAGTATTTCTGCCTGCAAAGGGCTGATGGGTTGTTTTTGAGGACAATGTGTTTAGGGTCTGGAAACTCACCAGTCAGATGGGCGGTAAATGGCTCCTGCGGACTGAAGGGACATTTTCCTCTCCCGGATTCTCTAACATGGCTGAGGAGCCAGAAAGTTGGTTTCTAGGACACCAAGACAAGACTGTCACTCTGTTTGCACAACTGCCCTCATTATTAGTTCAGCTCTACAGTCAATAAGCCTCTGTTGGTGCTCATTTGTACAAGATACACTTCAAATGTGTTTACTGCATTTCACACTGCTTAAGTTCCAAAAAAGAGAGACTGCTCACCTCAAAATTGTGTCCCAGGTCAATGTAGGTGCATTGTGGGTGGAACGCACCAGTTCCACATACATAGACATGAGTTTTATTGAAGGGCTGTAGGAGTCTCACGTAATTGGCACAGTCCATCTGAGAGATGCATGTGGTATGTGATTAAAAGCATGATTTTAAAGAGCATTTGTGAGGATGTGAAGCATTTTAAATCACACAGTAACGCACCTACTGATTTTTGCCTGTTATTGCAGGGGGGAATTATGTTAAAACTTCAGACTTGCCCTCCCTTAAGACTTCTCAACTTGAAATATTCTCCCCATAGAGCTATAAATATGATTTTTCAGCTTTTATTCTTATCTCGTTCTGGGAGAGCACTTTAACAAAAAGGCATCTATGGGTAGTTGAAAGCTCTTTTTTTTTTCTACATTTGTGCCCTTTTAAAGTTGTAGCATCTTACCAATAGATTCTTTCCTGCATATTTGCAGTGTTCAATGTGTTCCTGTCCAGCTGGCCAGTGAATCTAAAAATAAAAGAGATAAAAGAGTTTTCCCAAGAAACAGAAAATAATGCATAACAAAAACATCATAGTTTAGATTCACATTATAACAGAGAAAGCTGTGCTTAAACACTCATATATATATATATATATATATATATATATATATATATATATATATATATATATATATATATATAAGTGCCCTCCACAATTATTGGCACCCTTAGTAATTATGAGCAAAGGCGGCTGTGAAAATAAATCTGCATTGCATCCTTTTGATCTTTCATTCAAAAAATTCACAAAATTATAACCTTTCATTGAAGGAAAAGAATTGAAAGTGGGGGGAAAAATCACATTATGAAATAAATGTTTTTCTCCAAAACACTTTGGCCACAATTATTGGCACTCTTTTATTCAAAACTTTGCAACCTCCTTTTGCCAAGATAACAGCTCTGAGTCATCTTCTATAATGCCTGATGAGTTTGGAAAACACCTGACAAGATATCAGAGACCATTCCTTCATGCAGAATCTCTACAGATCCTTCAGATTCCCAGCTCCATGTTGGTGCTTCTTCTCTTCAGTTCACTCCACTCATTTTCTTTAGGGTTCAGGTCAGGGAACAGGGATGGCCATGGCAGAAGCTTCAATTTGTGCTCAGTGACACATTTTTGTGTTGGTTTTGATGTTTGTTTTGGATCATTGTCCTGATGGAAGATCCAACCACGGCCCATTATTGGATTTCTAGCAGAAGCGGTCAGGTTTTGATTTTTTATCTGTTGGTATTTGCTAGAATCCATGATACCATGTATCTGAACAAGATGTCCAGGACCTCCAGCAGAAAAATACACAACATTAAAGATCCAGCAGTATATTTAACCGTGGGCATGGGGTACTTTTTATCCATGTGTGCACCAAACCCATCTGGTGAGTTTGCTGCCAAAAAGCTCTTTATTTAGTTTCATCTGACCATAGAAGCCGGTCCCGTTTGAAGTTCCAGTCTTCTCTGACAACTGAATATGCTGAAGATTGTTTCTGGAAGAAAGCAGAGGATTTTTCTTGAAACCCTCCCGAACAACTTGTGGTGATGTAGGTGCCATTTGATATATTTTTTTAGGCTTTCTGAGACTCAAGACTCAACTAATCTCTGCAATTCTCCAGTTGTGATCCTTGGAAATTGTGATCCTCCAATTTTTTGAATGAAAGATCAAAAGGATAAACAATGCAGATTTATTTTCACAGCCACCTTTGCTCATATTTACTAAGGGTGCCAATAATTGTGGAGGGCACTGTATATATATATATATATATATATATATATATATATATATATATATATATATATATATATATATATATATATATATACACACACACACACACACACATTCACATTTATTATTTAATAAATAGTTAAATACTACTATATTTCTTTAATATTTAAAGAAAAAATAATTATTAAATCCGGGGCCCAGTAATAATTATTACTAAAATGTCCTAAACCCTTTTTACTTAATTATTTAAAAAAAAAAAAAAAAAAAAAAAGTGCATCACATTAATGTTCTTTTAAAAATGTGTGCAACAAGTATTGAGTTGATTAGCTCAGACCCTCCTTGGCGCAATACCATCATTACTCAACAATCTACATGCCTTTCAAATTGTAATCATTTCCATGTGGATATAATGTGCATGTATTGACCTAATCATTAGCCGGCAATCAGCACACTGTACATAATGATATAATTGGAAGATCGAGAACTTGACGTGCTTTAGCTCTTTTGAAGATCACGTATGTATGACTGTGCCATGACCTTACGTTTAACCTCATCATTTCTTACAGGCATCTTTTGGTATTTCACTATTATAAAAGACAGAATCAATTAATATTGAACCAAATGTAATGTTTATTTAGCCGTGATGATGTGTAGTGGAGAATTTAGGCCTGAAGTATGCAAATTCAGACTTAAATGCCTGGCCAACACATGGCAAGCACACAGTTCCGTTGTACCTACTTAGCGCACAAACCTCCATACTCAAGGAAGCGATAGAGATAGGGTGAATTCAGGGTGATTTTTGCCACTTGGAAAATGTATCCCAAGCAACCTAAATTCACTCTACCTTCAAACATCTGCATTATTAAACTGGATGGATATGTTAGTTGACCTGAAAACTGTAGAAAAAGATGCTACGCTAATGCAAATATATGTTGAGATTTCAATGCATATTTTGGTTTACAAAATCGGTTGCCATACATACAGTATCTAGTGTTGTGTTCAGTTAAACTTTTGTAGAATATTGTATGTTATGAGACTGTCATGCTGCCCATGAACTTGTCCCTCAGTTTGTAAAAACTAACAAAAAGTGTGTTTACAATAGTTAACTATAATAGTTGAGTTCAAAGATTAGATATAACTTTGCTTAAGGCCCGTGCACACCAAGGATGATAACTATAATGATAACGATAAAGATATAGTTGTAAAAATCGTTCTAAATATAAATGAATAGCAGTTCTCACCACAAGTATAACGATAAATGCACAGAAAAACGATACTGTTTGAATCACTTTCAGAATGATTTTTTCCAGCTGATGAACGATAAATACATTGACAGCCAATCACAATCCATCCATCATTAAAGAGCTTGAGCATTTAAAGTGCTAGACAACATAACTGCAGCACGTGCTTATAATAAAAAGAACGATATCGTACACTGCTGTGGGTGCTAATATAGTTATCTTTATCGATCTTGGTGTGAACAGCCTCTAGACAAGGTTGGTAAGCTTTTGTACTACACCAGTCTCAGCTAACCCAGCTAACAAATATATGTTCTAAGAACATTCCCAATTTCTAAGTAATGAAAATGTTAGTTCTGAATGTTTTCTAAACTTTCAAAACATCCATTTTTATGTATTAAGAAAGTTTATTCATGGTTATGTAAAAGTTAGAGGAACATTTCATTTTATCATTTAAAAAAATATTCTGAATTTGCTATATTGTATATCACTTTATGTGAATATACTGTGTGTATGCAGATAAAGTTGGGTATGGGGCTACTTATATATACAACTTTATATAGAGAGCTGTGTGATAAAATAGTTTACATTTTGTGAGTTTACTATTTTGTATAGTTTTACAATTGCAAATATACTACAGTAAATGCATTTTTCATACACTTTTACTGATGGACAAATGAATTTCATTTTCTGTGCTAATCGACAGATGTATGAGGTGGAGCAGTTTTAACACGGAATCCTGTAACTTCATAAGATTCATGTAAACAGTAATACATTGTAGTCATGCTCTGTTTTCACTTTAGTGACCATTATCCTCGAGGTCTGTAAATGACATGATGAGCTGTCAGACTGTGTTAGCTGTGCGCGCTGACCTTGCGTGCCGGTTGGGTAAGGCTGTCAGAGTTTAGCATGTAGATGTGGTCTCTGCCTCCAACTAGCAGCCATCCGCGGTCCTCATCTAGCAGTAAGGCCTGGTATGCTCCCGCATCTCCACCAGCCCAAAACACTGCAGAGCTGTTCCTCGACCTCAGTTCTGCCAGAAAACAACAGCAAGGTTTTTAAAAAAGTTGTTCTGAACTCCCAAATGTTCTGGTACCACATGATTTTAAACAGAATATTGAATGTATGCTATTAAAGATAAGCTACAATCTTAAATATAAATGATCTTAAAGGGTTTTTCACAGCAATGCCATAAAAGAAGCACAGAAGTGAACTGTTCTTCAAAAAACCATTTTTTTCCTTAATGTAAAGAACTTTAAAAAAAAAAAAAAAAAAAAAAAAATCTAAGAACCTTTTTCCACTATAAAGAACCATTTGTGGAATGAAACGTTTCCATGGATGTTAAAGTTTCGTCATGGAACCATTGATGCCAATAAATAACCTTTATCTTGTATATCAGTGTATTTTACGGCATAGACTTATTTTGGAAGGATTGTGTTGCAGTTTGAAGCTTGTAAGATTGAGTTCATTGCAAGGTGGTTCTAATCTTTATAGAAATGTAAAATAAATATGCCAATTATATGCGGAAATGGTTTTGGCATGCTCAAATTCCAGGTTACAAATATCAATATTCCCCTACAGTGGCAATATATTAATTATACTTGAAGCATTCTCATACACATTCAAACACATCCACATCTCTGCAAACCCCCCTTGCTGGTGCTTAAGCAGGGAAAAACAATCCTCCCAATTAAGGCCAATTAACCCTGAACACGTTCCTTGACAGCTGCACTCGTGCAACCCACAATTCCGGTGGGATGAGGGGCCCACATATGTGGAATAAGTGTGCATAATTACACGTCGACAAGCAGTTTGAGTAGCAGAACTTACAGCTTTTGGAGGTGTCAGGCATGTTGTGGTCAGAGGAGGACTGTGGTAATAAACTTTGACAGGTGTTTTCTTAGCCGCACACCCTGCCTTGATATCGATGAAAGGGAGTTGAGATGTTGCACAGGAAATAGCTCAAGGTCTAGAGACTGCATTCTTTACTTCATGGTCTCTCCAAGGCGAAGGTTAAATGGTGCATCTGGATGCTGCTTTCCTGTTGTTGTTGTTTTTTTAACTTAAAGAGGCCATTTTATGCCCTTTCACAAAGTCTTGATTTTGTTTTTGGGCTCTACTAGAATAGGATTTCATGCTTGATGTTCAAAAAACACATTATTCACATATTTGACATTGTTGCAGCACCTCTCTAACCAGTCTGTCAGTATCTCTTGGGCTAGGTTGATTGTAGAGACCATAGGTGGCAATGGTTCTACGATCTACTTAGGCCTACAATGCTTTTGTAAAATACAGCCCTGTTTGGTTTCCTTCCAAAAAGCACAATGTTCTCTGATTGGTTGGCTGGACCAGTGTGTTGTGATTGGCATGTTTGGGGAACTGGCACGCCCCTTACCATAACCGCGAGTTTCAACACACTACTAACAAATTCAACCAGGCCCCACCTCTTTATTTTGCAACATTACACACTAAAGAAAGTTGAGCATGTAAAAAACACTTCTTTAAGTAATAGTGTGCTATGAACTTGAAAATCTCCAGCAAAATTTGCAAGCAGCCATTGTGTCAAATATGTGTCAAATGAATTGCATGGTTGCTTTCATGTAATCAATTGTCTAATTACATTTTCAATTCATTGACAATTAAATAAAGCAAGCAGAAACTGGATTAATAAATTATATCTGTAACTGCTCTTTTAATGCTCTTTTGCATTAAAAATCACTTCCAATTTATTAATCCAATATTATTATATTGTTTTAACTAAAACAATATTTTAACAAATTATTTTTTTACTTTAAACATTCATTAAAATAATTGTAACTATTCAGTTTGTTTTTTCGAACAGATTTCGAACAGAAGTACATTAATTTATTTGCTTGTTAGTTTATTACTTAACCCAGCCATTGTCTTGTCCTTAATTCCTAATTACAAATTATAGTTTATAAATGTGGCATAAGTGGCATATTCTAATGTGAGTGAATATCTAGGCCAAAAAAATTGAAAGAATCATTTGTAAAAAAATTAGCATTGCCTAATACTTCAATATACCTTATACTTTTTATTCTAAGAAATCAAAACATGTTCTGTTGTTATTATAGTTATGTTTATGTAAAAACAATATACCTGAAATGTCCTCATTTAGACAGAAAAGTTTGTGTGTGTGTGTGTATTAACTACTGTAGCATGAAGAGGCCATGATAAAGTTGACATACATTTGTATTCCAACTGTGTGAGGAAATTCTAGTGCTTGCTAATGAGGCTGTAACCTTTTTTTTTTTTTTTTTGAAAAATAAAGCTATTTCTGTGAAGAGAAAAAAAACCCTTGCCACGCTACCATTAAAAAAGAGACATGTCCAGGAACGTGATCCATTAAAATACATAGACTTAATTACTGAATTGCCTGCATATGCAATTCAAATGAATGCAATTAGGATCTGTGATTAATGCAAGCCAAATGCCATCCCGGATTATATTTCACATCTTTTCCTGCTTCAGTTTTCTTTTTTAGTTTTCATACTCCATTAAAGCGGCACTTTGCATGACTCACCATTAAAGGAATGCTTAGATGACACAAGGTGATTTCTCACCGACAAGTGAAATAAATCTCTTAATTGGGGCATGTTGCTGCTATCCATCATGAAACCCATTTAGCAAGAACTCCAGCACACAAGTCACAGCACCTGCTGGAATCTTTTCCACTCTGGCTTCCAGCGCTCAGCTAGAATGTTTCCGGAAGGAAAGAGTTCTTTGGAACTTCATCAGCTTTGGAGAATTTGGCTCATTTCATTTGGAGAGTTTAAATAGGTGACACGTATTGGTCTCTGCATTTAATTTTTTTTCACTCTCAATACAAAAATTAAAAAGGATGTTTTCAAACTTGACTCATTTTAATAGAAACAAACTTAAGTTTTAAGTCTGTCTTAAGTTTTAGAAACAATTTAAGTGAATCAAAAAGTGAACAACAAGAAAAAAACAACAACACAATTGCATTCACATTGTTCCTAGCCTTAAAAGTAAAGTCAGATCTCATTTCGATCCAGTGTTCTCCACTTTCCTGTTTTTAATGCTTTTTGAAACTTGGAACACTAGAATATTATATTAACTATAAAAAGATATATTTCTTTCTTTAGTAATTATTCTATTTTTATTTTGTTATTCTGTATTTCAAATATTCTGTATTTAGACATGATTGTTTTTTAAGAATGGTTTATTTATTTATACAATTTAGAAATTAGTCTTATTAGTTGTATTTATTTAGTTCTTTCATTTTATTTAGACATTATTCTTTATTCCTTTTTAAATGTACTTCCTTCTTTTTATATAGGGATCTTTATTTTATTTATTTATTTATACATTTTAGAAATTTGTTTTTTTTAGAAATTACTTTTTTTATTTATTTAGTTGGTTGGTTGAAATAATTATGAAACAATGGTAATATATTTATGTTGTGGTGTGTTTCTTATCTTATTTTATACTTCTTATTTAAAAGTGTATTTAGACATGATTCATTCTTTATATTTATGTATTTATTTATTTTATTTTTTTAATAGTAAAATAGGAAAGATAAATTATATTAAATTATACAATGCTTATATGTTATAATGGTTTTTTTTTTTTCATTTTGAACCCCAAGCCTTATTTTTTTAATTGAAACTAAAGAGGAAGACCTTTGAGTCTGAGTAGTTTACATAGTTTTCTAATAAGACCCTCATTCAGTTTAATCCAAAACACCAGAAGCTGTCCCTAAAGAAGAAATCTGTTCCTCTCTGATGGTCTGACTTTTGTTCGCTAGGGTCTGAGTTCATTTAGAGTGTTCACAGTTTGCATCACACAATCTTACTAGACATCTTTATTTTATTGTCGGCAAAAGAAACAGCCTTTCGATGAGATCATGGCCATTGAGAGTCTAGCATGTGTTGATCGTGTGTCATGCGTTGGATCAGGAACTTTTTCCACACAAAAAATGAGGAAAAAAATCCCTCTTTTCCACCCACTTCCTAAACACACAACTTCTCATTACTACAGTCTTAGTAACAAGCGTGGCCACAAAAGACTCCATTTCCTTTTATCTCTTTCAAAGACACATCTGGTGGTGACTCCACCCCGTCCACTGGGTACAGTTATCAGCATGATGGACAAACTTTTCCAGGCTGTTCAAATGCTGTGCCAATGTACAGGTTCTTCAAGTCTTATGATTGCATGAAACTGTATTTCGCAGGTCTAGCCAGAAAATGGTTTGCTTTAATGTGTCCCAATCATAAAACACCCAAGCACTGACCTGAGGTCAATGACGTTTGCTCATAATATGATGGTTTGGAAAAGTTAGTAAGACATAATTGAACATGCGACGGAAACCTTAACACTGTGCTACTTAGCAACTAAACTAGCATGCTAATTGACCTGTGATTGATAAAATGATAAGGATTGCAAAACTGAGGAGGGAACGACGTTTAGCCTTGAGATCTTCAACACAGAGCGGCACTGACCAAGACTGACATGCACATCTGGTTAACATGATACAGCTGGAATCATGAGAACTTTTGAATAATTCATTCATAAATGCTGAAAGTCATTTTGCAATGTACTTTATAATTACTTAATGTCAAGTGTTTAATGAGTTGCTGAGTTGTTTATTTTCAAGATATTTGGCCATTGATTCCAGGCGAATTACATCAACCACACAAGTAGACATCACTGAATAATGTTTAAAATTATATATTATATTGTTTGTTTTATCCATTAATGTGTTTAGCTTGCTGTCAACAATGTTATTTCACTATTCAGAACATCATGTCATTGCAACAAAATGTTTGGATTTGGGGATCAGCTGGTGGCAAGATGTCGCTTTCCATGATAAGAGTCAGAAACAGGGCTGAAAGTAATCTTGTTTTCTTCAGCAAAAGGCCAGTGAACCTCAGTAGCTTAACCTTCAGAAAAACAGCTGCTTGCCCGCTACAGGAGGAAAAACTTGCATACACTTTACATACATATATATATATATATATATGAGAGTCTAGCATGTAAGTAGTATATAAGTAGTATATAAGTCTAAAATATATTTGCATTTTTTCACCCATTTCTAATATTCTGGATGTGTCTAAATACATTTTGAAAACCTGATTTTTGTGCTTTCTGTTTTTTTTGCCAAGAAAATGAAATTCATAAAATTCATAAAATTTACAAATCATGATTTGACACAAAAGATTCATAACGCTCCGAAGCTTCATTAAGCAGTGTTTTGAAATCGGCCATCACTACATAAGTCGTTATTTTGTTTTTTTGGCGCACCAAAAATATTCTCGTTGCTTTATAATATTAATATTGAACCACTGTACTCACATGAACTTATTTAAATTTGTTTTTAGTACCTTTATGGATCTTGAGAGAGGAAATGTCATTGCTGGCTATGTAGGCCTCACTGAGCCATCGGATTTCAACAAAAATATCTTAATTTGCGTTCCAAAGATTAATGAAGGTCTTTCGGGTGTGGAACGGCATGAGGGTGAGTAATAAATGACATTATTTTCATTTTTGGGTGAACTAACCCTTTAAGCGATAGCCTAGATTGAAGCGCTTGTCCGTGTGAAGACTGCGCAGTGTGCACGAGCGCCAAGAGAGAACACTGTTGCGCCACTGATAATAGCGGCAACGAGCACTCAACATGATCTAAAAAAACAACACACCCCAGTGCCAGACTGCCAATTATTTAACACAAACGAACAAATTGCTAATCAACTAGAGATGTTTCTTTTGTAATAGATACATCTGTGCCGCGAGATGTTTCAAAAAGTGGTGGGGATAATATCAACCCTGGCAAAAAGCAGTGGAAACATGTCCCACCCGTCCCACCCGCCCCACCCGTCCCACCCGCAAATTACGCCTATGATTGAATGTATTAATTAAAACGAATAGTTTGATACAGTCAAGAAAGGCGTGGGACTAATATTTAATGTGGTTTTCGTTATATGGTGCTTTAAAAATAAAAGTAATGGGCCACCAATTTGTACACTGTTCCATCTTTCAGTACATCAGCTATCTGACATTGATGCACCAGGGAGTGTGTCTTTTGTTCAGCCTCAGTTAAGTGTTTCAAAGGCCAAGTTGCCGAAACCTTAAAGATTTAAGAGGTCAAAGGTGATGTCTTGATTACCATACCTCTTTACGTACTGAAACTTGTGGATTAGGCTTGGAAATGGAATTAGGCCACCCAGAATTCTATTCAGCTTTGAGCTCTTCGACAAAGTATTTTTATGAATCCAATATCAATAAAAACGAAATCCTGATAATCAAGTCCAGAGTTGTTTTGCTTCTTTTATGTTGGAATGGGGTGCAGATCATAAAACTCAAACGCTCTGTCTTGTGTCTGACGCGAGTCAATTGCGAACATTTGCTTGTAATCCATGGGCACATCAAACAGAGAAGGTTTACTGGGACTTTGCCAAACACCTGTAACAATCTCTCATCTATCACACAAGGTCAGAGGGCAATGGAAATGAGCAAAGGAGGGAGAAACTTTTCAAAACAGACAGTTCTGAGAAATTAGGAAGTGTCTCTCTAATGGAACACAGAAACTCAAGAGCTTTAAAGAAACAGTTCAGCCAAAAATAAAACCTCACAAAAACCATCATTATTTACTCACCATCATGTGCAAACAACATAATAACAATGTTTCTGCAACATTGTGAATATATTTATTTATTATGTTAAAATACAAGTTAAAAACCTTTCCGCAACATTAAAAAAATGTTTTTGCAATGTAGTTCTAGCTGAGTGTACTTTCCACTGTCATATGTAAATAACCTGTGAGTAAATAATGACAGAATTGTCATTTTTAGGTGAACTGTCCCTTTAAGAATGATCGGACTTGTGGTGATTGCTTCTTATCAGACTATTCAATTTGTCCATTGGTATGAACGTTTGAAACAGTGCTCTCATTATAGCAGACGGCTGATTAGCTGGAGGAGGGACTCTATTGACAGGTTCTGTCACTCCTCAAGCAGCAGGGAGTCTGTTTCCCTCGTTATCTCGGATTTCATCAAGTTCTGGTGGCCATTGATTGGGTGTAAAGCTTGAGTGATGGGAAAAATCACAGGAATGCCAAGGGTCGGAAGCTCATTGGAAAGGCAAAAGTCTCAGCTGTAAGGGGAAGATTTAAGAGAACATCTCCCTGCCATTGCATCTGTGTCTGACCACTTGAATAAGCAAACTGTTAGACAGAATCAAAATCAACATGGACCTGGACATGTAGATCTTTTCCATCTGCTAGAGCAAGGGATGAGTGTCTGTGCAAAACAACATCAATCTGACGAAGAATCACGCAAGCTAACTTCTGTTGGCCTACTGTGCGGTTATCTGTGCCAAATTTTTCAGGTAGTCCTCTGAAGTGAGAGTGACGTATAGAAAGCTAATAAACTTTACTCTGCTTCCTCTCTGAGGCCCTATATATCCTAAAAGGCGAGGAAAATGTAGCTGCTTATTTATTCCTCTTGCTGTTTTGGCTTTCTACGATTGCTTTGATTGCTGTTGGCACATCTGTAATGACTAAAGACTAAAAAAATTAATCCAAGATGGCGGACGAATCAAGAGACAAGTCAATACTGAAAAGCATTGATGTAGAAAGTTAAAATGCTCCTTTTTACCCAATATTTGGGTTACATATTTTTATACTTGTTAACTTAGCAACATGTTACCATTAAACTCTTGGAATCAACTGTGATTGTATATAAGTGTTTCAAATCAGTAACTTCAAAGCATTTAGCATCTAGCCCCATGAGATAAGTCAGTTAGAAATATATATTTTATTCAATTTTGACAACATTTGTTAAAAAAAAAAGTTTTTTAAATTTACTTTTGTGTGTGTAATGTATTTGTGTTTAGCATTGTTAGCTTAGCAACATGCTAACATCAATCTCTATTGGAATAGAGTCGAATGCTATTTGAACTCCACACAGATTTACTGCATATGAAGTGTGCTTCAAATAAGTAACTTGTGAGTAATATTTCAGTTAGGATGCCTTTGGTGTCTAGCGTCACAACAGTAAGAACGTTTTAAACACATCTCAAGATTCCTGCATTCTGTTCCATTTTGTTGCGCTCCATTGAGTTGTTTCTGGAAAGCCAGAACACATGTGAATGGCCCCTTAGAAGGCAACTGTCTATGTAGGCATTAGGTTTTAAAACACTGCTTCAGAGACTGAACTGTTCTTGACCTGTAACACATTCTGAACGTCTTGTACATAACATCTGGAATCTGAGGTTGAGAAGAAGCTGGCTTCACTATAGTTTGGACCAGACATACCTCTTACTCCGCAAATCAGAATTTCACACACAAACCATATTGTGCAGATGGTAATCTTTGCAGTTTTACAGTTTTTTCAAACATTCACATTATGTGTAGGTATAGAAGATTTGTTTGTACACCAAGTGCAGTGAGATTTGATTTGTAGTGACTAAAGTATAGGCACAAATGGATTTCAGGACACTAAGATGAGTTTCTTGAGTTACTTTTGTGGAGAGTATAAGTTAAGATAATGCAACAGCGAATAAATGGGATGTAGAATTGCTTAGCAAGATATTTAGAGATAAGAGGTTTTCCCCTGTTTGATTAAGAGGAAAAAGGAAACAGTTTCATTGAGAATCAGAAGGGTCAGGAAAGCATTATGAACTTTAAGTGACCCTGTAAAACTACAGTCAACAGTTCTGCTAAAAAGAACATTAAGAGGCAGTTTCCTAGATAAAGATCAGGTTGACTGAAAACTCAATTACTGATGAAAATCAATACTACAAGACTAGACTTTCAAATGTTATTATAAACAACCAATACAAGTAGAACCACTGGATATTTGATTATCATAGTTTTCTGAAGTCTTTAGGGAAATCAAAGCGTTTATCTTGTGGTAATAGTAGCACAGTGTCTGAACAAGAACGAAACTGGATTGAATGAATCTGGTTTGGATTTGTCAAAACGACTTGCAATAAAACAGAATTGGCAAGACAAAGGCTGCGGGTGAGCGCTTAATGAAAACTAATAAAACATTAAGAGTTTCCCAAGAGCTGTATAAAATATCTGACCAATCCTGACCAATTCTGACTGTTAAGAGACAGTAATGATGATGACTTTACTTTTATTTTGCCACAGTTGTGAGAGCCAAAGTGACCACACAATTATAGTAAACTCATTTTAAAAAGTCAGACAGTCCTTATCAGAAACCTGAAACGTGCCAAATAATGTCTCAATTATGATATAAGCAATAGAAGTCAATGGGAATTCGCAAGTGTACGTGTGCTATTACTGTGAGAATGATGGCCATGTTTGTTTTGTCTTTGTATCAGGTGGCTGACCTACATCCTCTTTCTGTTTTTCAATGCCTGGATGCATCGAAGTCTCATTGCCGGGGCGCTTTCAAACTGTTTGTTCAGGATGAACACAAGGAACGTTCAAGGTGTGAATGTTCTTCTTGTCATTATGCTTCCTCCTGTATGAACAGGTCTGGAGAAAATTGGTGTTAGGCCTCTAGTATGCACTGTTGATCTGTTCCCAAGGCAAACAGTACTACTTCTGAGAAATTACATTTAAGTAGCGTATAAATTAAAAGGCATGCTTGAACTTTTAATATACTTTGAGGAAAAATAGACTTGAATTAAAGCTGCAGTCCATAATCTTTTTGGTTAAAAAGATCTAAAATCAATTTTTAAGCAAGTACATAACCAGCCAGTGTTCAAAACTATCTCCTTACCTTTGCCCGATTCACAAAGGTAAGCTTGTAATAAAGTTTTCTAATTTGAGCGGTACTGGTAGGTTTCCACGGGAAATTCAAGCATGCCGCCATTTTTCTTTGTGTCATTACGTCACGTTTGTTTACATAAAGAAGGAGTCCCAGCTAGTAGGCTATACGGCATGTGAGGATGCTGCAGGTGACGGATCATTTATAGCCTTTTCTCACAGCAGCTGGAATAATTAAATTTATTTTGATGGCATATTGTATGGTATGACAAATTAACGTTAGAAATTAGACTGTACAGAAATTGAAATCTACAGGTAATGCTAATACACACTAAATACGCATAGTCACGCAATGCTGATATTGTTAAAATTAACAATTTGAGAAAAAAGTATAACTCAGTAATAATAATATGCACGGTTTGATGTGATGTGAGCCAAGCGATCGTTGGATTTAATCACCATTGGTAGTGCGATTTATTGTAATGCTTTGTTTTCTCAGTTGGTCAGAACAAAAGTGGCAGATTTGTTGCTTGTTCAGATGACATTTTCTGGTGAAAATTCTTATTTTGGTCATACTTCCAAGACTACAATCTGTGATTCCGAAGTACAGTATCCACCGGTGCGGTGACGGACAGCCACACATTCTCCTAAAAACATTACATTCATCTGCGCTGAGGAGCCGTGCCGATGTACAACCCACTTAAAGATGAGAATTCCACAAATAACTGCAATTGCAGGTTTCGAACAGAGATGGCGACAAAGAGGCAAAACTTACAGACTGCAGCTTTAAATTCAAAACTCTTTTTGTGGCTTTTATTTTGACTTGAGAGTTTTCAACCATAACAACAACAACAAAAAAAACTTCACGCAAAAACTCACTAAAGAGCATTATTTCCTCTCCAAATATAAGAAATCTCATCAGTCACAGAAAAATATACTGCTGCATTTGCTGCGATTCATGAAACTGACACTCGCTGTGAGGGTGGGAGAAGTGTTAACATCAATATACCTCCTCATTTATCTCCCACATTCATCAATTTCCCTGTCTTTTCCCATTTGTCTTTTTTTCAAACTGTCCAGAAAGGCTTTTTGTGGTGATGGAAGACATAGATGGACTCCATTTAAACTGACTCTTTTTTTCCTTTGGGTCAGTGACAGCTAGTCATTCGAAGCTCCAGTTGTAAGTTGTGTTCTGGGTCACCCACATTAGCAGGAGCAAAAGAGTAAAAGAGTGAATGGGAAAACCAAAGGCATTTTGTTCATTTATCAACTTTAGGTTTTTATTCAAATGACAAATAACGGATGTCTTTGTAGGAATGGATTTCAAAACTCTTATTCATGGAGTAAAGTCACTGTTTTAAGGCTTTAAACAGATGTACGTTTGGCCAGACTCAGTATTTTGGTTAAAAGATGTGTATCTGCAATTGTTTGTCCCTGTTTATTAAGTCTTTCTAAAAGTGCACTTTTAAACCAGCAAAAGAAAACTAATTTGTGACTAAACACCATATTGTGTATGTGTCAAACAGACCAGACTAATGTTCCAAGCCATTAACTGCCTATAAAAACAGACCTTCTGTCAGCTTTTACTAACTCAGTATACTAACTTATTCCCCAGTGGATTTGATGGCATCCTCATATCTTTGTATTTTGTCTCATGAAACACTGTACTATGTAAGTCTGGTCTGTAAAATATCCTACCGATGGTAATTCATCTTCCAAGACGGGTTTAGACACTCCGATAATTTCTCATTTGTGTCCTTGCATTTGTTTTTACAGGCTTTGTGGGACTTTGCAGCAAAGATTAGGAGGTTGTTGGACTTCCTCAAACTCGCTGTTGGTGCCAAACTTCAGATCGGTGAACTTTTGCAAACTTTGTGTCAACCACAGTCAGCTAGCACTGAGAAGTAACATTAGCTTCAACAAGAATCTCAAGATCTTTTTAAGACCAAGGACTAGTGAGTCTGCTGGAATCATATGATAGCTTTGTGTGAGGAACACAACGAAACTTAGTTTCTTATTCATGGAAGATTGTTAAATGAAGATTCTTTTTATCTATATATAAAATATCTGTATAAAGATTAAAATGTTTTCATTTTTTGTTCCACAGATAAAATAAGAGCATACATGTTTAGAATGATATGAGGGTGAGGAAATGACGTCAGAGTTTTCATATTTTTATTGAACTAACGATATAAGGGTGAGGAAATGAGTTTTAATTTTTTGGGTGAACTACTCCTTTAATACTACAATGCCATAGGACCTAAGCTATAGCCTTTAGGGACAACATTTACCAGATGCCTATAAAGTTGGTATGAGGGTGAGTAAATAACAACAGAATTTTCATTTGTTTTCTAATAAGAGGAAAATGGTCGTCTATAGAGTGATAAACAATGACTTCCCATTCATTACGTGTTGAAGAGCCCTGGAGTAAACATAAACTAGGAATTATGGTCCTCTGATGACCAGAACATCCCACTCGTGGTTTTTACGGTTGTGACCTATGTGTTTTTGAGTTCGCTGCCTATTTAGGTGTCACGGTCACTGGTTGCAGCACAAAGGAATATAGTCAGGATCTTAATGCAGTAGCTTTTTTAATCAAACAAACTAAAAACTCTACAAGAAACACAGGAACAGAACAACCAACTATACAATGACGAAGACAGACAGAGAACTGAGAGAAACACAGGGTTTAACTACAAGAACAAACAGGGGAGCTAACGAGATAATTATTGAGACACAGCATGGGACAAATGAACTCAATGAGGGTAACCATGGGAACAAACAAGTGGCGGGAAACTGAACAAAAGAGAACGTGACTAAAGAAAAACAAACTCATACATGAACAGAACACGGAAACAGATCAAAAACAAACTCAAAACAGGTATAACCCTGACATTAGGAAGAGTGTGGACTAAATTCCTCTCTCTAGGGGGAAAGTGTGCCTCTACAGACGCACAGCACTGATGAGAGGCCTCTGCTGCGGCACATTCGGCCCCAGAGTTGTTTTCTTCATTACGTTTTGGAACGTTCTGTACGATGTCATCTCCCTAAAGGGCCATGGGGTGCATGTTTAATTGCTTCAGTCCTGGGCTGGAGGTGTTCGCAAACACACATGGACACACACGGACGTATACGCTACTTAAGTGCAGTGTGAGAGATAATCAAGTCAAGTGAGGCAACCCAAATCCTGTCAATGACCGAACCCAACCGATGCCCCTGCTGCTTTGCTTAAGACATTATCATTATCTATCATCATTCTGCAACTTTATCTGCTTTAGATGAGAGTTGTATGGCTTTGGCATTTATCACCAATTGCCACGAGGTTGCTGCGATCTGGTCTGAAAGTATTATAAGAAAAATTCAGCAGATTGACCATGATGTTTAGGCTTTGGGTGGACGTTTTGTCTTGCATTTTAAAGAATCAGGGACACTTCAACAGGAGACATAACTGAAATCAAATGTTGCTCTAAGCGTAGATATGAACGAATAATAAATATATTTTTGAAGGTTAAAAAGAAAGAGGGAAGACCAGAGTGACTGACTTCCAGGTTCGTTCTCAAATAGAAATCAGTCTCAAGTTATACAGAAACATACTTTCCAAGTAAGCAAATGCAGATGCAGATACGCAGTTTGACTGTATTTAGCATGTTCTGCATATTAACCTGTGCTGTTGTGCTGGCGGTAACATACAGGAGGAGATTTTCTTAAATTACTTTTTTAAAAGAGTAAGTCTTCAAATTATATCTTTAAAAACTGTACTTGCAGATAATATAATGTTAACTAAATAAAAGGCCATTAAATAGCATTTAAAGTGCACTTTCTTCTGTTTCACACTCTTAAGTAAATTTTTAAAAAGTGAACTTTGTAATAATGTCAAATTAAACGTTTTACTATAAAGTACATTTTAAATAATTGTTTTAATAATCTTTTGATGTGCTTTAAAGAAGTACACTTATTTTTTATGTGTTGACTAACATAAAGCACATGTAAAGTACTAAAATTGTACTAAATGTACTAAATTGCAACTTCATCATTACAAATGTGTAATTATAAATATTTTTAAATAAATGACATAAGTTCCAATAGAAATGACATTCGAGTATATTTTAGTTTACCAGTATATTCGTCAGTACACTTTAATCATATTTCAAAGACAATAAAGATGTACTTAAGCACAACTCAAGTGAGTGAAAAATTTCTTTAAAGTTAAGCTAGCTAACTGCATATATAAAATGAATTTACTTATTTAACTATAATACAATGTCCGTTAATTACAATTAACATGAAATGTCCATGAAGTCCATAAAGTGTCCAAAAAATTTACATTAAGTTTGCACTTATATTATTTTAAGTTTTTTATTAAGTTCTCATTTTAAAAGTATGCATATAAATAAAAAACAAGTTCTTTTTCACAAGATGTGCTATTAAACCTAGCTTAACTTAAATATTCAGAGGGTTTATTTTGAGAAACTTCATCGTCTTCACCTTTCCTTCCTCTAATTAGCAGCATTCTTCTTCCTGCCTCTGTTTAGTGTTAATGCCCCGATAGCTTCATTATCCCCTGCCAGAGCCTGGGACCCCAAGTCATCTGCTGTGCTTATCTCCTGCACCTTGTTGCCATGGATACAAAGGGGTTACACAGTCAGGGGTCATCACCGTGACGCAGCACTGAGTCAGCTATCAGGAACTACATTCCACAGTTCACATTCCAAGTGCCAAAGAGCCATATTTTTGCAATGATGGAGACCGTAATAAAAATGTTTTACCGTCTTTCTAAGATTTGCCCTCTGAGGGCTATTTTAAAAACAACCCAGCTTAATTTAGTGGTTCTCTTAGAATATGCCACTGTGAACCAGTCAAAAAGTCTTGAAAATTGAAAATGAAACATGGACTATGTCATTCTATAAACTGTACATCTTCTTAAAGGTACACTATGTAACTTTTTTTTTGCTTAAAATGTACAAAATGTGTATAATGAGTGATCGCTGAATCCAGCTTCCAAACTTATTACACCTATAATAAGTGTTTATATGCTGACTATGCCAACCGCTGAGGAGTAGCCCAGTACCTGTGTGACTCGTCATATACATAAACAGAGAGAAGTAGCTCTGGCTACAGTGTTCTTCCACAAGACACCCCTTACAAAAAATAAGTATACTTCAAGTTCATTTTATTAACTTTTATCACTTATTAAGCATATTTTAAGTATAATTTATGTAGTAAGTATACTAATATCAATGTACAGTACTAGAAGTGTCTTTCAATACTACTTGTGACTAAATTGGCCCACTTTTTAGTGTATGAAAGTATACTTTCAAGTGTAACAGTATTAAACTTTGAGTACACAACTAGTTTACAACTATTTTGTACTGCATCTGTACTACAAGTGAATTTACAGGTATACTAATAGTTTACTAGTCACATGTGTTAGTTTATGAAAGTACACTTTAAAGTATACTCTCAGTAAACTACTAGTTTAGTAGTTTCATACTACAAGTATATTTGAAAGTTTTCTTTAAGTTAACATAGCATCATACTTATAGTTTACTATTTATATATTATTTTTGCACTTTAAGTATACTACTATGTTCCTATTTAGGTATTAATTTTTTATACTTGAAATATACCTTTAACTGCACTTTAACTCTTTCCATTTTAAAAAAACATTTTATCCTAGCTTTATGCATCCTTTTTATCAACATCTGAATGTGGGTAAGTTTAATAAAAAAAACAACATTTTGAGGAAAAAGCTGAGAAAATCATGTTTTTGTCAAAGACTACATCCGGATCGGGGTCAGAACGATGATCAAAACATAGGTGGAGAAGATCGAGTCCATCAACACCCCCAAAGCTTCACAGTCATTAACTCTTCCTGGGTCGATATTTCATTCGGTAACATTAGGCAGTTTTGAACTTATATGCTGTTTAATGTTTAATGATCACGTTATTTTACATTTGCGTAAGCAATCTTCTATCACTTGTTTCTGCTTCTTCTTCACCTGTGTTTTGATCCGGAGATTCTGTACTCTGTCAGAAGATGCGTAATAGCGGCCCCTACCATATAACAGTGAAAAACATGGATAGTTGGAAAATTCAGTCAATGGTGGGGAAAGAGTAAAGTAGATTTGAAGCACATCCCTATGTAAACTACCAGTAGTCTAGCCTACACAAAAATTCAGATACTCAGAATTAGGAACATATCTATTTTCTTTATAAATCAATATTTTCAAACAATGTTTATAAGACAGTATGTAAAACTATGTGAAAAAGTATATTTAATATGCTACGTACTCAATCAAAAGATGAAACAACTACAAGCCAAGTATACTTAGAATACTATTATACTTTTAAGTATATCTTGATCAAAAGATTGAGTACAAGTATAAGTACAGTTTTTGTTTGTAAGGTCAAACTGCAAGACACAGTTGGTCACATGATCTCAAAATGGCAGCCACCATGAGGGGGCGACCCACCATATGTAGAGTAAAAGCTGCTAGCAGTTTAGCAGTAAAGACTCATTTTAATTATATATCAATTTTTTTTTAGGTTTATGTGGGTGAATCTTCATTGTGTGTCCAGTGTTTTGATAATATCTGAGATATTCTCTCAAAGGGTGCTATCTTCCCATTACACACACTATAAAGCGCAGCTGTCAAAATGAGAATGGTGGGTGTCAAACAAAAAATCCTTCCTGTCGTGGAGAAATCGAGACATTTATCCAGTCACAAATGCCAGGAATGTTTCTTTTGGTTTTAATCCACCCAACTGTCAGAAAGAAAATCCCCAAAATTTGCAGGACTTTTACTAGTCAACACCATTGGGAAAGTCAGCGGATACTGGAAAATGAATTGTATGTGTTTCTGCCAGCAGAACTTCATCTTCAGAGGTGAAGTGAAGTTGACTCAATTCAAAAATAATGAACCAAGACATTTTAAGCTAGTTGAGGTGATAGTATGATAGCTGTTTGATTAGCATTATCATGACAAAATGCTAGGATCACACTGTATTGCACACACATGAGGTGATAATCAGACACACTTGTGTAGTTAATTGGTTCATTCGAATGGTTCATTTGACTGATTCAAATTAGCTACTAGATGTTACACATTAGCATTAGCATATTTTGATGCATTACTTACTTCATTAACAACCACTGTTTAGTGTCAGTAAAGTTGCACAGCTATTACAGCCAGTTTAATAAAAAATTTTGCTGATTCATTTGATTCTTTGTATAGATACTATATGTTTGGTAGCTTGTATATGATTTTTCCACTAAACAAAAGTCCAAGATGCAAACCTGAACCATCATGTCCCTCAAAAGCCTGTTTGACTTCTTTATAAAACAGTCATATTCAGCTATTGCAAAAGACTTCATTGTGTACTTGATCTCTTTTCCTGTCTTCTTTAGTGTGGCTTTCAAATGAGACTCTGAGATACCTGCAAGCAAAACAAGTCATTCCTTTCCATTAATGAATAACGTCTGGCTTTTGCATCTCGCTGCCAACCTTTGGATGTCTGCCACCCTGCGCTCGTAAACAGATGGCGCCCCTGAGATCATCTACATGTTTGGAGTCTTCTATTAACAGCCCTGGAGATAATGGGAAGCGTGTTACTACTATAGGTACAGTGTGCTGTCCGACGCCACTGTATACAGAACCTTCCTGTGAGGAAGCTGCCGAGTCCCGCAGGTTCCGGAAGGTTCTGAAAGGTCAGAAACAGGGGCGGCTGTGACGTACTGATAAAGGGAGACGGCTCAGGGGATGCGACTAAGTGGCGTGGGTGTCCAGACAGACAGTCGCAGAGCATTCTGGTGACTAATCGCTGGGTGGTTGGTAGTATTGCTAATGAAGCCCACAGGTTATGTCTTTATTAGTGATCATGTTGTCTTGGACGGGAGGTTAGTTCATTAGAATTCATTAGTTCTATTGGTGTAAATTGAGTTTTGTTAGGTAATATCTTTAGTAACACTTTATTTCAATAGTCCACTTTAGACATTCTACTGACTATATTGTGTGTGTGTGTGTGTGTGTGTGTAACTTTGCAACTACATGTCAACTACCAGTCATCAGAGCATTAGTAGACTGTCTGCTTATTAAATGCTAACACTTTATTTTGATGGTCCCCCAACAGACATTCTACTGACTATAAGTTACTTTACAAGTACTGTACATGTCAACTTATTTTATTAACCCAAACCCTAACAGTCTACTAATACTCTAATTAGAGTTAGTTGACATATAGTTGCAAATTAATGAGTTAGTTGATCTGTAGTTGTAAATTAATTAGTTGACATGTAGTTGCAAATGAATGAGTTAGTTGACCTGTAGTTGCAAATTAACAAGTTAGTTGACACATAGTTGCAAATTAGTTGACCTGTAGTTGTAAATTAATGAGAGTTAGTTGACCTGTAGTTGCAAAATTATGAGTTAGTTGACATGTAGTTGCAAATTAATGAGAGTTAGCTGACATGTAGTTGCAAATTAATGAGAGTTAGTTGACATGTAGTTGCAAAATTATGAGTTAGTTGATGTAGTTGCAAATTAATGAGAGTTAGTTGACCTGTAGTTGCAAATTAATGCAAATTAATGAGTTGGTTGACATTTAGTTGGAAATTATTGCAAATTAATGAAAGTTAGTGGACCTGTAGTTGCAAAATAATGAGAGTTAGTTGACCTGTAGTTGCAAATTAATGCAAATTAATGAGAGTTAGTTGACATATAGTTGCAACGTAATTTATAGTTAGTAGAATGTCTAAAATGAACTATTGAAATAAAATGTAAACATATCTTTTAATAAGATATATTATTAAAATTATTTATTGCAATTAAATTCATTATTTTATTATTAAAATTGTATTTTACTGAGGTAAAAAGGGGGAGAGGCAGATGGAAGGAGGTTCGATTATCACATGCAGTAAATTTTGTTTTCAGATATTTCTGATATTCATTTTAATATAAATTAATATAAATAATGAACTTAAATTGTAATAATAATACTACGTTTAAAACTGAATCTATCTAAAAACTGAATTATTTATTATATTTATGTACATTTTTTTAATGCATAACAGTGCAATACTTCCAAAATACAGCAGACTAATTAACATTTTCAGGAAGCAGAGGTTAATGGCACTCTTCCCCTGTTGCATTGTGTCTGTTAAAGCTGCCTGACCCTTCTGATGTCCTCACGGCCAAACAGAAAGAAGGAAAAGCAGCTTGCTCTGTGTCTACTAGTGCTCTTTATTGAAGAATTCAGAGAGAATATTAACATGAAGATTTGCAGACTGCCACAGCAAAGAGCCTAACTATTAGTGTTGTAGACAAAATTTCTTTTGATTCTCTCTATGAAAGTGAATGTCAAATAGTTTTTGAGTATCAGTATGTGACAGCATGAGTTCTGACCTGTATGAGTGATCTGTAGTCGTGGTATATTCTGGTTCCTAGCATTACTGGACTGTATAAGAGGCAACAGTGAGTGGAGCAGAAAGACCAGCAGGGGACTGTATCGCCCAGTCCTCCACAATTCCACAATCCTCATCTCTGGCTTCCTGTTGTCTGACAGTACAGGGTGTCTTCAATGTCACATCACCTTCGTAGTGCTGGAAAAATAACAAGCAGATATTAGCATGTAAGTTGACATTAAAGGTACACTATGTCACTCTTATTTGTTCAAAATTTACAGAATGTATATAATGAGTAAGTACATCATGAATCCATCTTCCAAACTATGTTTTTGTCTTATCCTGAATCACTATGGTATGCCTATAATAAGTGTTTATTCAGACTATTTTAGATAACATAATATAAATTTACATAAAAATATATGTAAAATTAAATGAAAAGCTATTTAACATATAGAATTATAGAATTATTATATTTCTAACTTATTTTTCACATTTTTTTATAAAAAAATTAATATTAGTTTTAAATTTTTATTATTTTTAATTTTCTACAAATCATCTATAATATTTTAATCCTTATTAAAAATAAGCATTATTAAACAGAGGTGTCTGTTGTCGCAGTTTTATATTACATAATTATATAACTTTTTTTTAAAAAATATTTATGAAAACAAGGCTGAAACAAGACATACGTGTTACAATAATATAATATAATATAATATAATAAACTGAAATTGGCCTAGGATTTACTTTGAAAAAAAAATTCACTCTGCAATTGCTAATAAACTTTACAAATAAGTACAAAGCAATGGCTTGAAAACATGAATTTGTCAATTTTATTCAAAATAAACAGCTTTGACATTAAGACACCCAAATAGCAAAATGTTAGATGCCTATACCAGATGTTTTTCCACATCAAACATAATTTTTTTGCCTCAGTATTGAGGAGAAAACAGATGGCATTCTTTCACAATGACATTAACCCTGTAGATGTCATCTTTTCTAAATAGAAAACAGAATATACCACATCAGCCCAAGCAACACTAGCACCACCCAATGTGGTTTACAGTCTCCTCAGGTCAAAAAGTGCTTAAACCAGAAGGTACAACAGATGCTACTTCAAGATTGACAGATTTTCATCACCGACTGGAAACCCAAAACCTCCAGAGCGTGTGAGCGGCGTGCCGAGCTCACGACTACGCGAGAACAAGCCTCGCGTGGAGAAGGAAACCGAAGCATTGTCTCGAGAAAAGTTCCCATGGCTAATCAGCTGCCCTGATCTCTATTTTCTTTCCTTTAAGAGGTCACCCTACATAAACAGATCACATGCACAGCCTAGAAACACTCGAGCAGCTTCCTCCTGTAAATGCCAACCGCTAGCCACTGTCAAAGGACACGCAAGAGTTCAGTCCAGTGGAATGGATTTCATTTGTCCATTTCGTACAACGCGCAGTATAGAAAGTTCAACAATTGGCAAGCTCATTGAAAGAGCAGCACTTTTTGTGTTGGCGCTCAGGGGAAGCATTTTCCCATCATGAGGGTATTGTATGTTGCGCCACTTAGACTCGCGAGGGGACCCCTGGGGACGGTTTCAACATGAAAAAAGGGCTTGAGCTCAAATATATGCAAAATGAAGATAGGCTTTCTGTATTGCCCCATTCATCACCTCAAAATCTAAGCTCATTATGCTGCTACTCAATAACTGTATTCAAGTTCCTTGAGTGACGGAAACCAAATGCTCTTCGGTACGCAAAATGATTTATTGCTAAATTTATTATCACAACATTTCTCAAAACAGCTATGTTTATCAGACATCCAATAGCCGGAATTCATTTCCCAGTTTAATTGAAGTGCTCGGGTTCAGGATTTACTGTGCTGGCATGAGCGCAGGTGCTCAAGGAGAGATCAGGGACTCTTATTAGCTCTGTTTGTTGACTTAAACCTATTAATCTCCCTGAGAAAGCAAAAGAAAACATATCATTCCTGGCCCGACAACAACTATGTGTGAGCTGTGCAAGGTGGTGATGGTCTGGCAGATACTAATATAGGCATATTTTTCATTAGAACACTTGTGGTATTCTTTATGTCTCTGTTTAGCAGATATGAATTCAGTTGGGAGAGATCTGAATTATGTTGTATTAAAAAGTCCCTTCTGTGGCCTTGGCTTTTATAGAATGAGTGGGATTTGGTTTCCATCATTATTAATGACTCTTTGGAGACTTGTGACCTATTATGTGCTACTACTAGAGTCAGTAACGTTGTACTATTAGTCTTACTTTTAACTACTGGCATAAAGTCTGGTCCACTATGCAACTTAGGCCTATTCTGAGCAGAAAACTACATAAATACTGCAAAAACAAAAAATAAAGTGTTAAAAATCCGTGAACTTTGTATTATTAGAATTAAGGCCTGATACCAAGATCGATAACTATAAAGATAATTATAACAATATATATATATATATATTGTCCACACCAGCACACAATATTGTTCTGTTTATTCTAAGTGTATTCTAAGTGTGTTTATTCGCCTACTGCTTTAAATGCTCAAGCTCTTTAAAGAGGATGGATTCTCTGCCAATGTTTTTATCGCTCATCAGCTGGAAAAGACTGTTCTGAAAGTAATTCCAACAATATTGTTTTCCTGTGCTGTTATTGTTGCAGAGTTAGACACGTTCCTGGATCAACATATTTTGTTGATCCTGGAACAACATTCCTGTCTAAAAATTTAGTCCTAACCCTATCCCTACCGCCGAACCAAACCCTATCCATGACTTATCCCTAAAATCAGAGGGAAATGATAGGTGAATAACGCTGATGGAGAAGCACCTAACCCTGGCTGTAAGCCTAAACTTTGTTATAAACTGTAAACTTGTACCTTAAATCTGATTGGTTGATTGGAATGTTGTTCCAGGATCAACAAAAAATATTGATCCAGGAACATGTTGCACTTGGTGAAATCAGGTTCTGCGTTATGGTTAGTTGTGGTGTGGACTATTTTTTTATACTTAGAATGATTTTTATAATTATGTGTATGAATGCCTTTCAAATAATCAGTGTAGCGTAGCAATTATTTAATGTTAGTTTAAGTGCAAACAAAAATTGGTTAGGTAAGTGCAAACCACAATTTATTAAACATTAATCATTCAAAAAGTATTTGAAGGACTCCTGTAGCTCAAATGGGGGAGCATCATAAAATGTAAACCTTGAATCAAGTAACTTCAGATAAAAGCGTCTGCCAAATGCATAAATATAAAGGATAGTGAACCTTTGTGAATATTGATGAGAAAGAAATAATCATAGACATGTGGTAAATCAGATGAAATTTGCTTGTAGATTGACCTGCTCTCTGCAGACAACAGTTAGTCATCAGCTTTTTCAATATGAGGAAAGACAACAAACAAACATAACTGTGGGAAAATCATCAAGCTTCGGGAAGAGGAAGTAGTTGATATTAACTCACTTCCAGGCGACAAAAGCCACACAACTTGAAACAGGAGAGAAATGGCAGCTCACTCCAGATGTAGAGCCTATTTCCTTGGATACATGTTTTCCTACAATGGTAAGAATGACGAAAAACTAGAGCCTGTCAGGGTCGTGTTCGAAAAATTACCTAATTTACAACCTTGGCTGGCAAAGCTTGAAGAGTGACTTCAAACATTGTCCTATACCAATGCTTTTTTAGACGACTGAAAATACAGTGCTCTGATCACGGGTGCTGGAACAGTTTTCTGTCCAGACCTCACAAGTTAAGCACAGTGAGGTTTCCTCTAGTATAAAAGGCCTCTCAAAGGAAGGTGGAAAGGCCAAAAACACCTTAACAGGCAGACCAGAAATAATGATGTCTGCAGGGCGACACATAGTAAGGGACAAAGTAATGGATGAACACTCACACTTCCTTTTGGGCTTGTGACCGGACAGAACAGAGGTACCGGCGGGGAGCCTTTCACCGCTCTGCACCAACAATCTCTGATCCAATCTGACAAAAACCCACTACTTCAGACTCTGTCACCTTTCTCTGCATTTCCACACCACTAGTTGCACCAAACGGAATTGCAATCTATTTGTTTAAAATAATACAACCAAGATACAATAATACAGCCAAGACTAACTTTTTTTGTTTGTTTTTTCTGAAATATTCAGTCTTCTAAGCCTCATATTTATGAACAATTGATATATTTATTTAAAGCAGCTTCATATACATTCTAAAACAAACAGCTAAAAGTTGTTCAAACATCCGATAAAGAACGTTTATCATTTCAGCAATGTACATGTGCTATCAACAAAATAAAATCTTTAATATGAGTCATTTTATATCATGGTAATGGTATATCTATTTCCTATCATAATATAGTTATTTTGTTGAACATTTTTACGTTTCGGCGAATTGTTGGCGAATTTGTATGAATTTAATTTGTTTTTGTGATTTTACCAAGCTTATATGCTTGTATTTGGGTGTTTCTTCAACCATTTATATTGCATTTTTGAAACTTGTGAAAATGTCATTTTTTGATAAAAGTAATTTTATATCATGGTAATGGTTTATCTATATTAGTAATTTTTCCTGAAAATTCAAAAAATCATTTATATAATAAATTACCAACACTCATGGCAAGTCATAACTATTTTATGTTCTGGCAAATTCAAATGAGATTTCATGAGAACCAAACTAATAGCTGAACAAATAGTATCGTCACACATTATATACCGTCATACCTCCTAGCTCTAATTAAATTAGTTCTACTTATTTACATTTAACTGTATAAAATAAAAGTGAATTAAAAAACGAGCAGCCATTCTTAAATTGTACAAAGAGAGATGCAGAAAATTACTTATTCATTGAAAGTCTTAATGTGAATGAAAAGGGGCACATTAAGATCCGCACCAAGCTGTGAAAAGATCTGCTACACCGTGAGCAAACAACACTGGGCTCAACCAGCCGAAAAACAAGCAACTAGTCTCCCGCTTAACACTCACAAAGACACCAGCTTAACATGGTGGGACACGCACCCAGGGGCGCTTTAACACTAAACGCATTCAAAATCAGCCCTATTCTTTCCAAACCACTGCTATTCAGTTCAAAAACACTGAATTTTTCACAATTCATTAGTCGTTTTATGATGCAAAAATCCGCAATTTAGAGAAACAACAGTCTAAAAGTTTCATGTTCCTAGGCAATCATTCACTGAGTGGGCAAATGTGGATACAGATGTCTTTAGGCTGTTCATCTAGGTGTCCATCATTCCCATGGGTAATGTTGCACTAGTGAGCTTCTGGCAACACAAACACAGCCCATGCCAGCCAATTTTGTAGTAAAGAAAGGATAATTTACATGAACTTTCTGGAGACAACTCATTAGGAAGACTTTAGGTTTTCAGGAAGGATTACAGTTTCTCTGCAACATAATATGGAACAAATGAGCGACAAATGTGTCGAGGTCTAGAGGGCGGGAAGGTTATCTGAGTATGTTTGGTAGGTGTCATGATGGAATGAGTATCTGGGCCTCCACCCTCGCTGCAAATATCTATGCGAACGCAAAAATGTTAAAACTGTTTTTATTAAACGTCATTTGATCTTTTGTTTTGACATGTATTAAACTGCTTAAAGGGATTGTTCACCCAAAAATGAAAATTCTGTCATCATTTACTCACCCTCAAGTTGTTCCAAACCTGTATGAATGTCTTTCATCTGCTAAACACAAAAGAATATATTTTGAAGAATATGGGTTAACCCATGGGCCCCATTGACTTCCATAGTATTTATTATTATTATTATTATTTTTTCATATTATGGAAGTCAGTGGGTCCCATCAACTGTTTGGTTACCCATATTCTTCAAAATATCTTCTTTAAAGGGAACTATTCCTTTAATGTAGAATGTAGATTGGAAGTCAATTGTAAATAGGAAGGCAGAAAGTCATCTATAAAGACTATTTTAATATGAATGTAAACTGGTTATGAGCCCATTCTCAATATATCTAAACCTGGAAGAAAACCTGGTCAAAACTTTTTTTTATTGGTCTGTTTAATGCGTTTTTGTAATATTGTGAAGCTTGTATTTGTGTGGAGTTGGTAAGATTTTTTGTAATGTTTTTGAAAGAAGTCTCTTATGCTCACCAAGGCTGCATTTATTTGATCAAAAATACAGCAAAAACAGTAATACTGTGAAATATTATTAAAATAACTTTTATTTAAATTTAAGAGTGGTGGGAGGCCAATTGTGGTTAGCGATCATGTGAACATTCATCTAGACAATAACTCCTCCATTCCTCAATAGATGGACCCCCTAGGCAGTTTTGGGAACTCTGGTTTCCTTCATAACCAAATAACCAAGCATGGGCGTGTCGCATGGTTGCTGAAGACTGCACGTTTTGGCCTGTATGAGATCGTTCAACTGTACAGCCCTAAAACTCCCACACCAACACCCAGGTGATCTTGAACATCCCAATCTGTTCTTTGAGTCCAGTTCTGCGCTTAAGTCAGTAATCAACAGACCAAAAAAGCACTTCTCCTTCACATACCAGCCCAACTCTGCAATCCTCACCTCCAGATACCTACTTCTGACAAGATGGGGTGTAACAAAATGAAGAGAGACAGATGAACTGTCCACTTCAGCTGTTTTCAATCTGACAGGATCCAGGACTATTGGTCACTTCTGCCTTAAGGAGTGATGTGATGGGGTGCCTGAAAAGGCCAGAAGTTATAATAATATTTAAAATGGTAAAATATCTGCCTCATCTTGTCCAGGGATCTGGATTTTCAAATATACAGCATTGATGAGTAATGTTATATTTACTAGGCTTCATTGTTTCATGTATTGGTGAGTAAAATCCAGCAATTCTTCAAACGTTTGTTTCTTTTAACCATTTACCAGCAAGAAACAATGAGATGAAAAAAAACAAAACAAAGGTTGTTCTTTCTCAGGATGTGTATTATTAGAGACTGTATGTGTGAGAGTTAGTGAACAATATACAATAATATATCTACTATTATTACCTTTTCTGCATTATTATTATTATATTATTGCATGACTAGATTGCATTTCCTGAAGGCATCAAAAAGAATAGAACTGTATGCAAGGAAGACAAGACCAATAAAAATTCTGTATGGAAATATTGTTACGATATCATCACTGTTGATATTTTGCATGCTGAACATATTGTTTGAAGGCAGTTGTTGGAAGGAGAGGTTTTCATCGTAATCGTAAATTTCTTTGTAGGTCTAACGTTTACCAAAAGCATAAAATTGTTAGTGGTGTTACATGTTCACTGTTGTCTTCCTCAGTTTGACCTTAGTTTCTGTCTGTCAGTCTGTTAATTACGTTATTAGTTTCCACCTGTGTCTCATTATCGCCCTCATTAGTTCCCTTGTTTGATTCGTGTGTATATATACCCTGTGTTTCCATTCATGCCTGGTCCGTTCTCGTTGATGTTGACTGTGTTTCGTGTATACCTGCCTGTTTTTGTCATTAAAGACTACTCTACATATTCTCCTTCGTCCTTGTTACTTGCTACACCGACGTCATGTAACAAGTGGACCTAAAGTTGAAATTATCCACAAAACAAAGATGTTTAAATTGAGCCTATACGTTAGGTATTCTGAACAAAACAAAACAAAACAGGAAAGCAAAATGAAACAAAACAGGAAAGAAAAGCAAAATTAAACAAAAACTTTGTTGTTTGAGAAAATTCAGCAAGTTCCTTGTGTGAACTTGAACTTTAAACTTGAACCTTAATAAATCTAAATATTGTATAAAAACTCCATAAAACCAACATCCTAATTTACAACCCACAACTTTTTTAGCCATTGCACAATTTAAGGCCAGCAAATGATTTAAACTAAATCTTTTCATTTCTTGATAATACAGAGCTGAGTAATATGTCATATATCAAAACTATATGTCTTTCTATAGTGTCAAGGAAAATTTACTGCCTACTTATCCGCTGGAATTTTCTGTTTCCTATCAGCATCCAAGAAGCAGAATGTAAAATGTGGAACAACATGGAACAATTTTAGCATGCTTAATCTATGATTGTCTGGTGGGGGCCATTCAGTGCAATTCAGTTTGATATCCGAGGCGCCAGATTCCCATTCCCGCACCCTTAATGACATCCAACATCACCACAAAGCATCTAAAAAAGAGTCCAGTCTACATTCTGAACTCTGTTATTGTCTGTCGGAAATGCTCCATGCTCATCTGGGAATCGTGAAGCAGCAGTCGGAAAGGAAAAAAGCTGGGGAAAAAAATGTACGATTAGTAATCCATCAACTCACGTTCTACTACTGGAGGTTTTAAATCAACGTGCAACTGTAAGTGATCGACTGTCAGGCCCATTATGTCTCACCACATTAAAATAAACAGCCGTTAGTCTGTGTATTTTAAAAGCGGGGGAATATCCAGCATGAGATGTGAAACTGAAATGTTTGAAAATACAGTTAGACAAATAACTCTGCTTTGGGGAGGGAATGGGCCGAGCGAATCGCCCCAGTTCAAGAATCCTGATGGAATGTTGTGGTATTCATTCCAGACAGCTGATTTTGAGTCAAACATTACATGTTGCACATCCCTAAAACCAGGAAAACAACTATCTAGAAAGTTCAGTAATGTTCCCTAGAGAATCTGAAACCGCAAGCCTTGACCAATACGCAAATGGCGCTTGCAATGGAATAGGAAATTTGAAACACAATGTGCAGAATTCCACCTCATTTCCTCCTTTCCAAGGATTCTGCAAGCCATTCCTGCTAGTAATTGTGAGGTCAACAAAACAACAACAGTGTACGACTTCACAGTTCCATGACCTTGGGGTGGAGAGCAGCCTTAAGCACACTGACTCCCTCTTCTGCACTCTTTAAAACACAGCATGAACCTGCCGGGCAAAGGATGCTGACGATTTTCCCATTAGCTGTTTGGTTAAGATCCATGTAGGAGATTTCCTCTCAAGACTTTACTGCAGCAAACCCTCAGGAATTAGAATCATGACTTTCACTTACATTTGGCAGAACCTAGATGTTATTTTATTCCAGCTTGATCACATTAAAATTTGTAGGAATTCGTACATAACGTTTACACTATTGTACAAAAGTACAATATGCAATATAGTATTTAAATGTGCACAGCTTTAGTAATGATATTGTAAATATATTTGTATAGTTTACATTTTACTAGATGTTTTTTTAAAGACCCTTGACCAACAACTGCCCTAAAAATAACCACTTCTCAACAATACACTACTATATGGTAGATAATGTGATTTCAGCCTCATAATTATACAGTTGTGCTTAACTGCAATAACACTACCTTATACTGAAACAAAGTTTGTCATTTTTTACAGAAAAATATAAATTTTACAGTACAAACCTGTTAACCTGTTAATAAAATCTGACAAAAATACAAAGATAAAAGACTTAACGGTTGTAGTGGGGGAAAGAACTACAATCCCATGAAGCATTGCGAATAGCATATTCAAATTAAAATATATTTATTTATTGCAAAATATGCTTATATATTCAAACATTTAAGTATTTTGAGAGCGTAGAGAGATCGACTCGGGCCCTGTCCCAAATGGCACATATCATATGCACTTACGATCTTGTGAGCTTACAATGGCTGCCGCGTGTTTAGGGTGCCATTTGGGATAGGGTTATCCTCGATTACATCATTTGCAGTGCTTCATGGGAGTGGGCGGAGCTAAAGAACTATTTTTTGCACATTTTGCTTGTTTCGGCTCTCTGATTGGTAGAATTTTCTGTACAGCATCATGGGTAATGTAATTTTTTCACCACAAATTCTGCTGTAAAACATGATTATTTTAAAACTAAGTTAAAATAATGCGGCCATACATCTTCAACAGAAGCAAATACAATCGATTAATAAACTCATATAGCTCACAGTACATCTGTCTTTAAAGGTTTATAAGTTATAGTTAAAAATCAATTTCCCTATGGAGAAAGTTTTTCCGGAACTGTTGCACTTTATAGTAAGTAATGTAACTGAAACTGTCTTTTTATATTTAACCAACCTATATATTTGAATTTATTTTAATATATTTTTTAATCTTATCAACAATGATTTAAAGTCAGTAGTTTTTTATTTTGTTGCTGCTGTTTCAGTTAAATCATTCACAACGCTTAGGATAAGATGAGTTCTTCCGTTTATATAAGTATATAATATATAGTCATGTACCTTTTCTCAGATCAAATTAAAGGTTGTCATGTTGTGATTCATCTCTGTGACTCACTAAAAATGTCCATGGTGAGCAAACTGGAAAAATACTTCTGGAACCAAGGAAAAGGTGGGCGTTCACGGTTTCACTCTATTAAAGCTCATATCTTCTCTATATTGGGAGTTTTACAACAAAGAAGTTGTTAAAGACAGCTTGTTTACATTACTGTCTAGACACATTATGTAGCTTTGTTTTTTGTTTAGTCTGAGATGAGAGGATGCCAGACAACACCTGCTGGACTTAACACCAGTTTGTTTCAGTGTAAAGACACAAACAAAACACATTCATCCCTGCTTTGGATCCACAACAAGGGCTTTACAGCAAAGGCTGCTGTGTAGTCATGGATATGTAAATAAAATGCTTAGAACAAAAACACAAATACCAGAGAGAACTCAAAGTGTTGAAAATGAGTCAGATGAGTATGTAAATAAAACATGTAAACTCCTGGTAAATTCATTATCACATCTCATTAAATGTCAATATCAGTGCTAACACCCTTCATTACTGGCAAACTATGTGTAAACTATTTCTTAGTTAACTTTTAAAGAATTTTTAAATTGACAAGTTATTACAGGCCACTTCAAAAGGTCAAAAAAGAATAAAAAAGCTCACAGTCTTAATCAGAAGAAAAAAATTTGAGCTATTTTCTTAAAGGGATAGTTCACCCAAAAATGAAAATTTGATGTTTATCTGCTTACCCCCAGGGCATCCAAGATGTAGGTGACTTTGTTTCTTTAGTAGAACACAAATGATGATTTTTAACTCCAACCGTTGCAGTCTGTCAGTCTTATAATGCATGTCAATGGAAACACAATCTATGAGAGTAAAAAAAACATGCACAGACAAATCCAAATTAAACCCTGCGGCTCGTGACGACACATTGATGTCCTAAGACACGAAACGATCAGTTTGTGCGAAATAAACCGAACAGTAGTTATATAATTTTTTACCTCAAATACACCACTATGTCCAACTGCCTTAAGCGCGTGCACGGCATCCGGTGTGTGAGGTGTGTACGCGCACTGGCGCCGGAAGTGATCTCTCATGCGTATATGTCACTCATTGTTTACACAGTGCACAAACATTGTAGGTACGACGGCTAATCAAAATGGTTACTTGTGCCTATCCGGATTGTTCAAGCCGACTTAAAACTAAAAGATTACGTTCTCTCGCGTGAACTCATTCGGGAGTGGTGACTTTCCACATATTCCCAACTTCTGAGCCTGCTCGCCTGAAGTTATGGTTGATTGCTCTTCGGCTGGATATCAACACACCCATTAACGTACTAAAGTTGTTGAGGGTCTGCAGCGATCATTTTTCCCCTGATGATTTTACATACCCAGGAGAGGATCACGTACGACTTAAACCATCAGTTGTGCCTATGGTTTTTCCACATCCAACTGTGGTTTGTGAACAAGATCTTTGTATGTGTCCTTTTTATTTGTAAAGCTGCCCTTACGAAAAGTAACAAAATAAAATGAAGTTTTGATGTAATAAAACCATGTTTTTTAGTGGTTTACTTCCATTTGTTTAACAACTGTTGTATTACAGGCACCATGTTTAAACTACGCCAGTCGCGTACACACCTCACGCACCGGATGCCGTGCGCGCGCTCAAGGCAGTTGGACATAGTGGTGTATTAGAGGTAAAAAAATGATATAAATACTGTTCGGTTTCTCGCACAAACCGATCGTTTCGTGTCTTAGGACATCAATGTGTCGTCACGAGCCGCGGGGTTTAATTTGGATTTGTCTGTGCATGTTTTTTTTACTCTCAGATTTTGTTAATATTCACATGCATTATAAGACTGACAGACTGCAACGGTTGGAGTTAAAAATCATCATTTGTGTTCTACTGAAGAAACAAAGTCACCTACATCTTGGATGCCCTGGGGGTAAGCAGATAAACATCAAATTTTCAATTTTGGGTGAACTATCCCTTTAAGAGGCCAAATGAAATTAAGAGGCCTCTTAATAAAATATTTTAAATTTCTTCGGATTAAGAGTGTACATTTACATTATTTGCTGGAAATTAAACATTTAAATCTTACGATCGAATGTTTGGCGCATAATCCTAAACTCATATCGTCAATTTCAACAGGAATGGTGGCCCAGTTTTTGAGTGAATTGTTCTTTTGAGTTGAATCTTTTCAATGAATCAGTTGACTCAGTTCATCAGTCTGGTTTGAATGATTTGTTCATGAATCAGTTTAATCCTCTTCTTAAGTTCAACTCACTGACTTGATCTCAGCTTATTATGGTCTGTTTCTCACAAACCTTTACTTTTATTCAATGTTACTGCATGGAACAGAGCAGCCAATATTGAAATCTCTCAACAGAAAAGCCAAAGTCTTGCAGGTTTAGATCTATATGAGGGGGAGTAAAATGACTTTGTTTTCTCTAATGCATGCAGACTTTATATTGTCATTAATCATTTGAAGTCCTCTTTAATTATCGCATAATTTTATCATTATTAACAATTATCTTGATTCATGTGCGATGCTCCTCATATGTCTGACCAAACTGACAATGTCAACAAACTCCTGCTCAGCAGATGATACAGACTTATCGTGTGTTTTCATCCCCGGTGGTCCAAGTGACCTCATTCCAGGCATTGGATGTCACACAACCCATAAAACAGGCTGTCATGGTTCCCTGTGGAGCAACCTCAAGTACTGACATTCAGACTGCAGATTGGAGTCTCAGACTGTCAGTGGAGCCAGTTTGTTTAAAATGGCATGCTTATTTTGTCTTTGCCTCTTCCTTTTTCTTGAGGCTTTTGTATGCTGTATTTCGAAAGCATTATTGTTAGACTGAGAGGACAGAGAGGACCTTTTCCCTTTGAGTGATTTTTCTTTGATGGGTTTGTGTTTGCAGACCAGTCCCAATACAAAACATAGCTTTCAGTCAAAGGGGGTTCATTTATACACCTCTGGAAAACATCTGCCACTTTTTCTAAATTTTCCTTTCCGTCATCAAACCCAATTGCAAAAATAAACACTGTTATTATTATTTTTATTATTATGTTAAAAAAGTTTTATTGATTAATTAATATTAATTAATAATTAAGCTTATAAAATAATTACATTAGTCTATATTTAAATGATTTATTTAAAATGAATGATTCATTAATATATAGTTTTATTATATTTTTGTTGATGTGTCTGAAAGACAGTTCAATGTGTCTTTTATAAAGTTTTATTAATTAATATTAATAAGATTTAAGCTTATAGAGTACTTCATATTAATAAAATTCAATTAATATGTAGTTTATTAATTATTTTGTTGACGTGTCTGAAAGAGTTCATTAAGCTTAATTAATTACTTAATAAACGATTACGCTTTATTGATTAATTAATATTATGTTAATAATTAAGCTTCTAGAGAATAAAATTAATAATAACTAATATTTAGTTTAATGAATATTAACTGTTTAGTTGACATGACTAAAAGAGGCGCAGTTCAATGAGTTACTGAGTTGACTCAATTTATGAATCATTCAGACTGGTTAAGTGAACAGATTCAATTGATTCACTGAAATGATCCGATTCAAAAGATCAATTAATTGACATCCTGCAGGATGCAGGATGCTTCACGTGCTCTCTGAATTATCTTAAATATGAGTTTCCTAGGTAAAAATTGCACATGAATGCCCCATTTCGAAACTTTAATGCGATGAGCTCGTAATCATAACTTCAAAAGTGGGAATTATCAAATTTTCCGATAGTGAAGACAGCATTGATCACAACACAGTTTACACTTTTCCCGGAAATCAACCAACAAAGGACTTAAAGTCTCTGCATAAAAATAAATAAAATAAAATTCCATAGATTTCCCACCAAAATCAGTGCATATAAGGGGTCTATAGATTCCCTATGGGCATTATAAGCTACTCCAATGGAATTAAGCATCAAGTATTTCCAGAGAGACTCTTTTGTACATTAGCATGTTCCCAGTGCATTTGAGGGACTTGTATTTACAGCAGCGATAGACCAAAATTAGAGGGCCTGTTCTTGTTGTGGTCTGCGAATCCTGTTCATTAGGAAAGTTTGAAGACTCTGTTTTCCCTCACATGACAGAACCTAAGGACATTAATTAAAGCCAATTACATATAGCTTCAAATTCCCTCTGCTAAGCCTTTGAGAACAATTTGCAGGTCCTGGAGATGAAACAGAACGGGTCAACTGTCATAATAAAACAAAAGAGTGCATCTCTACAACATGTGGCCTTCGACAGGAGTTAGATTAGCTATAACTTTAGAAGATGATTTACACAAATACACCTAATCCAAAACAGATAGTGAGCAGGATACTAAATTACAACTACAGCTTTTATTCTTTTAACTAAACCTATTAGATGCTCGTACCTTTGAATTCATCTCAGTTACAAAAGAAACGAGGCCTGTAGGATGCAACAAAAAAAGAAAGAAGCTAATTCATGGATGATAGCAACCCCCATGATGATTTTTTCTTTTTCTTTTTTATCTCTGCTGAAGTGCAGTGCTCTATAATCTTCACTTGATTTATCTTTGGCTCTTTGGCCTTGAAGAATTCCAGTGCAGTTCGTTTGAAAGGATGAGAAAACAGAGCGAGAGCCCCATACTGGGAGGTAAGGATCCCTGCGGAGCTCTCTGACATGCCGGGACCTCAAGGGTCATCCAACCAGAGGGGGTGCTAGTATCTCTGCTCCGGGTGGAGCGCTATATGACGGCGTGGAACGCAGAGTTCGGAGGTTTAGACAGGCATGTCAGGATATGGCTAATCAGATATATGCGTCCAAGACACCTTAGTCTCTGAGGTCTAGTAAAAATTTGTATCATGATATTGGGGTGTAAAGGTTAAGTGTGGGATTTCTGCACTGCTAGTAGCACCAAACAGAACTGTAATCTGAGTCACATGACGTAACAAATTCAGCCAACGTAGGCTCACTGGAAAAAAGTGCCAAAACTCTTGCAAAACTCCAAAAAATTTACCTGTACATACAATTCAGTTTGTAGCTGAAATGAACACTAGAGGCAGTAAAACACCAGCAACTTTTATTCCTTTTCACACAAATTATGATTACAGGACTAGATTATACATTAATAATTTTTTTTTATTTTCATGCAGTTTCTTGCTGTTACCTCAAAACACTTTTACCATAGTGCATGATTTGTAAACTAATACATTTTGACATTTGCATCGTAGTGGCTCTTCTGTCATAGTAAACTTGCTCTGTAGCACACCTGGTACAGCATTGCACTTGAGTTGCAGAGTGCTCAGGTACGAGTCCCGTGAAACATGACTCAGGATGAAAAGCTTTAAGAAACAAGCTAAACTTGCATGGTTGTTAACACTATCGCGTATGTTTAGTGTAGGTGGTACATTATTTTCAAATTCGATAGAGCATTAACATTTTAGCGCCACTCATTAGACATTTTATTTACAAACTGCCATGATGCATACAAAAACCAAATAATAAAAGAGTCACATACATCTGTTTTGGATAAAACCAAACACAAATTTAGCACCACTCACTTTGAAAGTATTGCAAAACTTGTTTGAATCTTGCCATTATTTTTGCAGTTCAGTTGGTTGATACTAGAGGACTGTTTTTGTCCATTCAATGAAAGTTAATGGGGTCCAAATGTGTTAAGTGCGATAAAAGGGATAGTTCACCCAAAAACTAAAATTACCCCATGATTTACTCACCCTCAAGCCATCCTAGGTGTATATGACTTTCTTCTTTCAGACGAATACAATCAGAGTTATATTAAATAATGTCCTGGCTCTCCCAAGTTTTATAATGGCAGTAAATAGAGGATGACATTTTGAAGCCCAAAAAAGTGCATCCATCCATCATAAAAATACTCCACACGGCTCTGGGGGGTTAATAAAGCGATGAATTTTTGTAAGAAAAATATCCATATTTAAAACTTTAAAAACGTTAAGAACTGGCTTCCGGCAGATGCCCGTACACACGTCGACTTGCGCCAAAAGAGTATCCCCTTACGTGATGTAGGAGTATCGTAAGCTTAGACGGCTCTCGCTGTTTAAACAAATAGGGCTGGGCAACAAACTCAAGCTCCTCTTCTCTTTTATCAAAATCCTCTGCCATTTCTCTTTAAAAATTCTTGTTTTAGGCTTATAATTCATGACCAGTGTTTTTTTTTTTTGCTCTATCCTCTGAGCTTCCGCGTTCGTCAATATCTCATGCGAGTATCTCATACTCTTTCGCCGTAAATCAATGCTTATGGCCATCTGTCGGAAGCTAATTATTTTAGTTTTTAATATGGATATTTCTTTTACACAAACGCATCACTTCAGAAGGCCTTTATTAACCCCCTGGAGCCGTATGGTTATTTTTTATGATGGATGGATGCACTTTTTTGGGCTTCAAAATCTCATCCTCTATTTACTGCCATTATAAAGCTTGGGGGAGCCAGGACATTATAACTCCAATTCTATTCATCAAAAAGAAGAAAGTCATATACACCTAGGATGGCTTGAGGGTGAGTAAATCATGGGGTAATTTTTGGGTTAAACTAACCCTTTAAGGTAAGATTGTGCTAGATTTTTACATTTTCTGAAGAAAATATGTTGTCTGTGCAAAATGTAGGACTGGAAGATATGATCTGAAATCAAAATCTCAATTAATTGAACATTTTACCTCGATTACAATTAATGAACAATTATTTTGTTTTTGTTTCTGTTTTTTTGTTGTTGTTGTTTTTTTGGCCCTCATAGTTCACTGACAAGGTTTGTACTGTAAATTTGCTTGAAGGTGGGATTATTTTTCCTAATGAAAGAGTGATCTGACAAACAGTAGCTCACTTTCAGCAGTTATTTTATCTCTTTATCTGTTCCTAACATTTCTTACAGATTTCTGCTCACTGTAAATCAGATACAGATAAATTGGCACAGTATTAGTACATTTATTTGAATGCATTAACGAGAGCGAGTGTGAATTAGTCATGCCGTCTTCTCTATTAATTGTGAAGCTGTGGGTTGTAAGTAGTTACTTCAAAAGTAGAAAATATGCTATAACTTTTGAGTTTCTAAGCTACTTTAGTGATAAATCACAGGACAGCGTTGACAACTAGTTTCTGCTCCTCTCTGTGCGCGCAATCTTCACGTGATGTACAGCTACTGTTTGTATGAGCATTTGTGTGCACAATGAATCAGCGCAGTAGCTCAACATAATAATACACATCCGATGGTCTAAAATGTCCAAACTGTTAAGCCTCAAAACACATTCAATTGACAAAGTTTAGTGAAGACACAAGGGAAATTGATCTCACGTCAGGGCTCGCCGCTCACACACTGTGTGTGTGTGTGTGTTGACTTGGCGTTTGAGTTCGCCTCCATGTTGCTTCCATGCCGCTGACTGGATGGGGCAGAGTCACGTGACTACACACACGGTAGTGTGTTTTTAAGAGGAAAGTATTAACAGAATTTTAAAAAATGAAATATCCGACATGGGAAAATTTATTTAAGTTTCGATTACTTTTCAATTAATCGTCCAGCCCTACCATGATGCTACATGTGAGATGTTATCAGAGTGTTGCTATATGGTTGCTAAAGTGTTCTGGGTGGAAGTTATGTTGATTAGCTCCCTTTTTATAGCATTATATTGCCAGTCTGAATACATTGCTACTTATTGTGGATGTCACAGGAGCTTTCTTGATTCTTTTTTGTGTGTGACTACAACTATAAAACAACACATGTAAATAAATGTAATTATTGTTCCCTATTTGGAACTTTTATTGTGGAGCTCCACACACTCCATCCCAATTCTGGAAGAATAAACAGCTGCAGATTACAATGAAATCACTCAGAAACAATGAAAGACAAATATATACATGATTCATGACCGACACATTGTGAATCTCACTTGATATTACAATGATAACCATGCTTGTTTTGGGCTCTGTAAGCCATAACACATCAACATTTAGCTTGGCTGAATAATTCAGTTTGGCTGAATGATGACGAAGTTACTATTATTTGTCGAAACAGCTGGTTGGGTGTTTAGACAGAGCTTCCCTTCGCTCTGGCCCACACAGAGCCACTTCCAGCCTCATTATGACCTTCCTGGGATTGGCGCCAGACAGAAGGTTCGAACAGATGCATTGTGGGAAGGAAGTACCAGGCTTGCCAGAGCATTGTTATTGTTGAGCTGATAGAGAGAAGGGCCAATTAATTAAGATAATAGAGAGGCACTACAATGGGTTATTGAGTCATTTACTCAGGATGTTGTTTGCTGTCTCGCCAACACACGCAAATTCAGAGCGATTCTTTCACGGACACCCGAGTACAATGACGCTGATCTGCATCTCTGGCTATCTTCCCAAGATCCACCTGCCCAGGTTACCAGGTTCGATGAAGTACTCAAAATTAATTTTAAGTTTAAACTGCAACAAACTAACATGAGGCAAATCTTAATCAAGGCTGGCATCGATTCCTCTTTTTAATATGGATGAGAGCAAATGAGCTTTTTCTATGGGAAAAGGATTTCTTTTAGATGACCAAGTTATTTCTTTCCCCACAATTATGTACAGTGGTTCTACTGTAAGCTTTATTAAACCATGAGTGAATCATAGTGGCATTGGTGACTTTCTCGTTGGGTGGTCTGTGTCCTCTACTATTTCCATAACTTTTTTCTTACATTGCATACTAAGTTTGGGTGTAAAAGGACAAATACTGAACTTTTCTATCCATTCTATATTTAATGTTAGTCAAAAATAAAATAGAATTTTCTTTTTTTTACTCGTAGTCTAATTTCAAAGGGTTAAATAAGGTTAATTTTTCATCTCTGAGCTCTTGTCCATTTGGTAAACTAAAAAGATTGCCAACAGAAGAGTATAAGAGAGAAAATCGACATTAACCAGATACAGATGCTCCGATAATCTGAAACAGATCTGAATGTATATATCAGTACAAGATTGGGACATTCCCAAAAAACTGTACATATGCGTAGCAAGTACAAAGGACATTGATATATCAGATTTTCCAGAGCCAAAAAGTGAAAATGTTGATTTATCACAAGGGATAAAAAGGTGAACAACTTCTCCCTAAACTCCATAAAATGTCATCTGATATCCTTAACACAAACTTCAGCCGGTCAGATGGGTATCACACCAAACCAGAATCTTCAAACGCTTTGATTCCTTTACATTTTTTTTGCAGAGTTAAGCTAAGTGAAACCACAGTGTAAGAATGTTTCTATCAAAAAAAACCCCACATTACTCCTATTATGATCTTGGGCACAAGATCAGAACATTTAACCAACCCAAAAACCTTAAAGGATTAGTTCACCCAAAAATGAAAATTATGTCATTTATTACTCATCCTCATGTCGTTCCACACCCGTAAGACCTTCGTTCATCTTCGGAACACAAATTAAGATCTTTTTGATAAAATCCGATGGCTCAGGGAGGCCTCTATAGACAGCAATAACACTCCCTTTTTCAAACGCCCAGAAAGCTACTAAAAACATATTTAAAACAGTTTAAAACATGTGACTACTCTGCTTCATGAAGCTTCAAAGCTTTATGAATCTTTTGTTTCGATTCAGTGGTTCGAGTATCAAACTGCCAAAGTCACGTGAACTTTTGAAGTTTCAAAACACTTATGACGTAACAAAGCCTCGTTTACTGAAATCATGCGATTTTGGTGCTCTGAACCACTGATTCAGAACAAAAGATTTGTAAAGCTTCGAAGCTTCATGAAGCAGTGTTTTCACTATCACTTGTGGAATAAAGTCGCTATTTTGTTATTTTTGGCAAAAAAAATTCTCGTCGCTTTATAATAAGGTTGAACCACTGTATTCACATGAACTGTTTTAAATAAATTTTTAGTAGCTTTCTGGGCATTGAAAAAGGGAGTGTTATTGCTGGCGATGCAGGCCTCACTGAACCATCGGATTTAATCAAAAAGATTTTAATTTGTGTTCTGAAGATGAACGAAGGTCTTACGGGTGTGGGACGACATGAGGGTGCGTAATTAATGACAGAATTTTCATTTTTGGGTGAACTAACCCTTTAATCATAAAACCAATTATATGCATTATTAACTTCCTACGTAACTTAAGAATTAAATTAAGAATTAAAAGAATATTTCAGGTTAAACAGACGCTCTACTGATCCTTTTAATAATAAAAAAATAATTTATAAAAATAATAATAAAAATATTTTATAAATAAAAAAAATAATTGCACTCAATTTGTAAAACAAGCATATTCTTAAATTAAAAATCATTAAAAAAAATTTAATAAAATGTGTAAGAATTTGTAAAAAATAAATCAATTATATGAACTTATTCATAAAATAAAACAAAAATATGTTGTTAAATAATGTTATAAATTATTATTAATAAAATCGTTTAATAAAATAAATAATTGCACTAAATTTGTTTAAAAATATATTGTTAGTTAAATAAAAAATAATTGGCAATTAAATTAAAACAAATGAAAAACAATTGAAAATATATATATTTTAATTTAACATTTTTTAAACATTTCTAAATAAAATTTGTAAAAATGAAAACCAAAATTTTTTTTAAATATTATTCATAAAATAATTTAATATAATAAAGAAATGCAATCAATTTGTAAAAAAAGGTTAATTATATCAACATTATTTTTATAAAATAATTAAAAAATACTTTAAAATAACTGCGCATAGGTCTACATTGTAAAATTAAATTAAAAATAATATCAAAAATCTCTAAAAGTAATTACAAATATATATTAGTAAAATAAATAATTATACTCAATTTGCAAAATAAATGTGTGTGTATATATATATATATATATATAGCTAGTTAAATTATTAAAAAATAAAATTATTTTTAATAAAATTCATAATTTTAATCAGTTTGTAAAAAAAAAAGTTAGTTATGCACTTTTAATTAAAGTTTATTGCTTTGGGGGAAGTGGGTGAGTTGGAGTGGATAGCGAAGGAAAAGCAGCAAGTGTCCAGCATAAATAGTCCTTCAATACTGTTTAAAAAGAACTGCATGATTATGTCACATTTTTGGATGCTACAAAATACTAAATAATGTGTAAAATATAGTAATAATAAAGAATGAGTAGGTTTATCAAAACTTTTCACTGGTAAATAAAAGCACAACTAGAGGCAAAGTAACTTTGTGTGTGCAGAAAGTAACTTCAAGTGTACTGACTGAGCAATCATAATGTATAACTGCTCACATGGAGCTGAGCTATTGTTACCAGCACAACAAAGCTCACTCCAGATAAAACAACAATAGCCATGGGGCTGCAGTGCTGGCCAGCACAGATAAGGGTCTCGCAGTCACCGCCTGGCTTTTCTCATGAGGCTCTACGTGAGGACTCCTCCCAAAACCAGATCACAGTCAATCTGTCAGCTTCTCCTCTCCCTTTCAAGTGCTTAGAGTGGGTGTGAAACAGAAACCCCCTCTGAGAAGAACTTACAGCCACTATCACAACAGATCCTAATAATACAATCCATCAGTCTTCAAAACAAAGGGAATCTGAGAAAGGACTCGTCAACTTCACAAAACTTGTATAGCCTATGTTTTATAGCTTAAAATGCTGACTTGGGGCCAGTTGCATAAACTTAGCCAGTATGTTAAAGGGTTAGTTCACCCAAAAATGAAAATTCTGCCTTTAATTACTCACCCTCATGTTGTTCCACACCCGTAAGACTTTCGTTCATCTTCAGAACACAAATTAAGATCTTTTTAATGAAATCTGAGAGCTTTCTGTCCCTCCACTGACATCCTACACAACTACCACAAGCCACAGAAAGGTAGTAAAGACATCAATAAAGTAATCCATGTGATTCCAGTGGTTTAACCTCAATTTTATGAAGAGTGTCATCATGAAATCAAAATTGACACTATTTACTTTGTGCATATTACTAGTCTTGTGTTGAACAATTAATCTGTGCAAGTTAATATACAGAAAAAAATTGTTTGTCGTGGTAATCTTTAATCAAATTCAGAAAAGTTACTTCCGGTCTGGAATGGCGTTCCTTCTCTGATGACGTCAGTTTGACGGCTTGGGTTGAAAACGCTTAAACCACTCCCATCCAACCATTAGTCTGCTATGAGCGAGAGACGGAGAGGAGGAGTGCTAAAGTAAAACCCTGCCCTCTATTCAATATTCCGTTTCACTTGGAAATATATCACAACACTTTTGCAACTTCCGGTTCACAGGGGACTTTAACACTTTATTTACAAAATACTAATCTCCACGCACATTCACGAGAGAACCATGGCGCATGCAAGCTATGTTGACACGACAGCAGACATTGTTGCATGAACGCGCATCAAAGATTAATATTTTGTAAAATGGTAAATTTTGATTTTTTTTATGCAAACAAAGCACTAGCGTCACTTCATAAAATTGAGGTTAAACCACTGAAGTAACATGGATTACTTTATTGATATCTTTACTACCTTTCTGGGGCTTGAAAGTGGTAGTTGCAATGGAGGGACAGAAAACTCTCAGATTTCATTAAAAAGATCTTTATTTGTGTTCCAAAGACAAACTGAAGTCTTACGGATGTGGAACGACATGAGGGTGAGTAATTAATAACAGAATTTTAATTTTTGGGTGAATTAACCCTTTAAGGTTGTGTCTTAAGAACTAGTTTGACCACTAGCAGTTAACCATGAGGTAATCAGTCTAACTTGTCCATGTCCAATTCAGATTAGACCGATCTACCTTTTTATGTAACTGACTTTAAAAAGTTATGACCAGTCTTGAAGAAAAAATCTAGATGATTAAGTTTTAAAATTAGTCTAAGCATTAGTCTAAGCAGTTTATGCAACCGGCCACTGGTTTTATAAGAATTCACAGTGTTCTGGAATACTCTATTCTGATTGGTCATCTGTGGATTGGTCTGTTTTTTTTCCTCATAATAAAAATATTTAAATTAGGATCAATGGAATCAAGCATTAAGTTCATACCCATGTCAATAAATATTTTTGATAAAATAAATAACAATGATTCAGGATAATTTTAGAATATTCCTATATATGGGAGGAAATTTACACCATGTGCAAGTACGGAAACAAACAAATCAGAGTAACACAATATGTACACAATGCATGCAGCAAACAGGAAAAGGAAAGAATCAGGGGACAATGAACATCACTAGCATCCAAACATTTAAATTCATTCAATGTACATCCTGTCCTGTCCACAAGGGTGAGGTTGTGTAAGGCTACACTGTCTATACTGTAAAAGCAAGGTATTTGATATCATACTGAATTGTTTTAAAGTATTAAATGATTAACCCAATAAGCTCAGACACAGCAATAACCGGTTGACACTTCAATAGCCTACTTCTTTTTTCCAGTGTTATGAAATCATTTTAAACAAATTCTGTTAATAGCACTTTTCAAATGTCCTCCGTTAATGATTTTACATCTTCAGTTTAACAGATACTTCAGTTTGGGGTCACAGAAACCCCCAGGTAAAGCATAAATGCAATGTATATATCTACAAAACAGACTTTAAAAACCATACTATCTGTAAAAATAGCCATTATTTCTTATATCATGTAAACAAACAAAATATCAAACTGCAGCCTTCACTTAAAAAATGTGGCAAAAGTATTGCCAATGTACTGTAGTAAAACACGGTAGTCCTATTATTTGAAGAACTCTTTAGAATTATGTAAATAATATAGCATGTGAATTGGTAATATATCAAAGTATCATGGTATTATCATCTTACACCATCACTATACTGCACCATGGTTATTTAAAGTTGACGGAATACCCAAAAACAATATTTAAAACCTACCGAGTGTTATTTCCCCTCGTTTTCCTCGTTCTTGACGCTTTTATTCCACTTTCTGATGTAATGTCAGTGATGTGAGTCGTGTGAAGATGCGCAGTGAGTCGCTCGTGTTGTCCGCACCTCCTTGAATATAAACAAACGAGCAGCGCGCGCCTGGAGAGCCGAGAACCACTCCTCCAGCTGCACGCGATCCCCTCCAAATCCTGCTTACTTCTGTCATATCCGTCCAGTGTGCTAATGACGCACTCTATGAGTGTTATTTGTGCAGGTGTATTGTTTATCCGTCAACAACAGTTCAGTACAACTTCAGTAGAACAGTAGAGAGTCTATTCTCCGTTTGACGGGAACATTAGGTGTCCTACTAAAAGCCCGTGACAATATAGGACCGGTACTACTTACATCTCAGAAGCCTGTCTATAAAATTTAGGTTAAAAAGCTCGATTACACAAATGTGTTTTCTCTAACAGAGGTTTCCATTGTGACAATTACCCTACATAGTATGAGTTAGGATGAACGTGCAAATGGAACTGTATATTTTTCCTGGGAAATGGCTATCCTATTTTTTTTCCGTTACCAAAATCCGTATACAGAAACTGACTTTCAAAATTTACATACCCTGAGAAATAAAGACATTTATAAGCCCTTTCAAATTATATAATAAAATATCACTATATCAAAATATCACATTTTTAAAGAAAATCTAAACATGTAGCAAATCCCCTGCACTTTTTATGGCAAAAAAATGAAGTCACAATAATTGTAATCAAAAATAATTTAATGTCATATATATATAAACAGTAGGTTAAAAAAAAGCAACATGCTGTGATATGCTTATATGAGAGAATGAAGAGGGCCTTTATTAGGCCACTAAGCATTTAGTAATTTTTCAGTTAATCAATATTAAAATATAAATAGTTTATATAGGCTACTGTATAATTTACAAGTTATAAAAATGTATGAATTATTATAAGATGATTTTGGACAAAACAAATAGAGTTACTACAAAATGCTGCAGGAAGTGGGGTATTTTGTAGTGTGAACCTTGTTTTCTCTCCCAAAGACAAAGTAATCATAGTCTTTCCCACTGTAGGCGTAATATACATGAGTGAGAGGAACCAGCTCGATCGTTTGACGCTGTAAGAGAATGAGAGAATGTTATTGTACAAAGAATATTACAAAAGATACGATTCGCATCTAAGTATGTTAAACTCAATTTTATAGACCTACACATACGTTTTAAACTTTTGAGTTGTTCAAGGCAGTGCTTCCACCTAGAGGTCAGATTTGTAGTTGCATCCTCTTAACCATTGAAAATGCAATTCACAAGTCAGATTGTATTTATTTTATTTGAAAAGGCCTATTTGAATATCTCCTAATTATGTTCATTGTTAATAACATATTGTCATATGCAGGCCAACTCATATTTGTTTCTGCTCACCTGCTGTAAGATGCGGCTCACAGCAGAATATTTCAGCAGGTGATTCTGAATCGCTCTTTTTGAGGCATGGCAGATGTCCTGGTCAGGGAAGCCCTCTATCGGATAAACCTGCAAACATGCATTGCGCATTGATCATACACATCTGGGCACATAGTGTATGATATATATTTCGGAAACGCTGTTATGTTTATTCTAATAGATCAAGATTAGACAAGATGTATTAAGCGCATTTTTGAACATTCTATCTATATTACAATTTTAACCCTCATGTTCATACATAACCTATCCAAATAGCCTAATAATAGCCTGATTTTGAAATTATTTTATATCTTATTTTGCCTGAAAATGATTTTAATAAGATCCTCTGACTTAATAAAAGGCATTTGGAAATATGTAAGCACAAACACGTCTGGCGACGCAAACTTGACTGCACGTGCTCCGTTCCGACACATTTGAGTTGCAATCCCAACATCGCCTACAGGGGCGCTGTCACGGGCATTAGCGGTTGCATACAGTACGGTATTACTGAAGAAGATTTAAAGGGTTAGTTCACCCAAAAATGAAAATTCTGTCATTTATTACTCACCCTCATGCCGTTCCACACCCGTAAGACCTTCGTTCATCTTCAGAACACAAATTGAGATATTTTTGTTGAAATCCGATGGCTCCCTGAGGCCTGCATAGGGAGCAATGACATTTCCTCTCTCAAGATCCATAAAGGTACTAAAAACATATTTAAATCAGTTCATGTGAGTACAGTGGTTCAATATTAACATTATAAAGCGACGAGAATATTTTTGGTGCACCAAAAAAAATAAAATAATAATGACTTATATAGTGATGGCCAATTTCAAAACACTGCTTCAGGAAGCTTCGGAGCACAATGAATCAGCGTGTCGAATCAGCAGTTCGGAGCGCCAAAGTCACGTGATTTCAGCAAATTTGGCGGTTTGACACGCGAACCGAATCATGATTCGACACAAAAGATTCATAACGCTCCGAAGCTTCCTGAAGCAGTGTTTTGAAATCGGCCATCACTAAATAAGTCATTATTTTGTTTTTTTGGCGCACCAAAAATATTCTCGTCGCTTTATAATGTTAATATTGAACCACTGTACTCACATGAACTGATTTAAATATGTTTTTAGTACATTAATGGATCTTGAGAGAGGAAATGTCATTGCTGGCTATGCAGGCCTCACTGAGCCATCGGATTTCAACAAAAATATCTTGTGTTCCGAAGATTAACGAAGGTCTTACGGGTGTGGAACGGCATGAGGGTGAGTAATAAATGACATTATTTTCATTTTTGGGTGAACTAACCCTTTAACCATCGGCTTTACCACAACAACAAGAGGTAAAAAGCAGGGTTGCCAACTTTTGAGTTATCTTGGAGTGAGAATTATGGAAGGGGGTTGGGGTGGGTGTTGTAAAAAAACAAGGCAAAAAAAAAAACATCACAATTGTGATTGTCAAAACATTTGGTAACTAAACAGAATTTCATTAAAGGGATAGTTTACTCAAAAATGAAAATTCTGTCATCATTTACTCACCCTCAGGTTGTTTCAAAACTGTATAAATTTCTGTGTTCTGCTGAACACAAAGGAAGATATTTTAAAGAATGTAGGAAATTGAACAGTTCTGGGGCACCATTGACTTCCATAGTATTTTCCCTACTATGGAAGTCAGTGGTACCCAAAAGAGGCCTGGTTACAAACTTTCTTCAAAATATCTTACTTTGTGTTCAGCAGAACAAATAAAATTATACAGGTTTGGAACTACTTGAGGGTGAGTAAATGATGACAGAATTTTCATTTTTGGGTGAACTATCCCTTTAAGTTTAGTGACAACATGATACAATGTTTACATGGTACAGTAACTGGTAGCCTACTGTTGTTGTTATTATTGCTTGACACAAATTTCATAATTTCAACTCATAAGCTTGCAATACGATTCCGATCTTGATTCAATATTGATTAACTAAGATAAATATCAGGTACAGTAGCATGCTAATTTTTCTCAAGAAAAAAAATCTCACAACTAATGCTGTAAACATACAGAAAGCCCTGTCAGCTATTATTAATATTAAAGGTTAAAATTAACAACTCAAATTAACAATAGTTATCTTAGACATGTAAATCTGCTTTGTGTGCACAAATACTGTTTCACAGTGCCACCTAAACATCTGTGATCGTCGTGCAGGTGGAGGTCAGCAGCTTATATACAATGACCTTTCAGCATGGTGTGGGGAAAATGTGGTTGGTGCAGACTGGTCCAATCAAAAGGTTGCAGGTCTTCATTGGTTTAATTAAAATTAGGGATGGGTATCATTTGAATTTTAACTATTCCAATTCTGCTTATCAATTCTGATTCTTAATTAATCTTAATTCCTAATTCCTAATTTATTTAAAAAAATAAATCATTCACATTTATTATTGCATTTATTATATACAAGTCTTACTGCAAAACATTTCATTAGCTGAATACCATGAACAAAAATCAACAGGTTAAAGAACACTTACACAAGGAACTTTTGCCTAGGGTTTAAAAATACCATATCAAAAACCACTAGCCTAACTCATATAAATTTCAAATATTATTAAAGAAATGTAAACACTCATAATTAAAAAATAACAAATAAACAAATTAGCAATCACACAAATAAATACAACTAAACAAAGATACGATTCAATTAAACAGTGTTTTAAGATTTTCAGGAATGTTGTTTTGCATGTTGCTCTGCAGTTGCTAGGGTGTTGCTATGTGGTTGCTAAGTGTGGTTGCTAAGGCTGCTGTCACTTTAAGAGCTGCACGGATCCAATATACTGTTATGCATTTTCTTTGTCAACTTTTTACGTTTACTTAAGACATAACCGATTGTGTTTACGAGAATATTTTTACATATATTTTTGTGTGTATTTGTCCGTTCAAGTGCAAAAAGATGCAGAAGAGAACTTAGTTCAGTATCGCACACTATTTAGTATGAGAGTCGGCTTTCTGTGCGCACGTTTTGGATGTGTGCACAGCTCAGAAAACAGCATGTGAATCTTCTTGTGCTTGAATGGTTTAAAATCATATTAAAATGCAAACAAAGGAATCAATAAGAGGAATCGTAATTTTAATTAACAACAAGTATCCGATTCAAAAGCACAGCTTTCGCGATTCATGATGTCATACGCCAAACGGTCTGTGCAGCACATTTGGTGTGAGATTTACTTGGGCAGCGTGAGCGTGAGACAGAGCCAAATGCGTGAGAGTTGGCAACCCTGAAGAAGACGATTTGATTCCAGACAAAAACGTTCGAAAACTATATACTCCATTCAGGTAATCTCATCATGTGAAAATCCATTGAATTTATTCATGTTGTAAACACAAGTAATGTTCTCACGGATGACGGTCAAAGCGTATTGGAAAGTCTCAAACCATTACGGAATGTCATGAACTTGATAATGTAACATATTTTGAGCCTTAATGTCTGAGAACATGAGGGTTAACTACATATCTGACTAAACATCTGAATAAATATCTGCATCAGAATTAATGAATCAATCATCAATGAATTAATGAATCAATGTATACCAGGAGGTTTTCATCTACAAAGAACGCTTCCCCAGACACCTTCTCAAACTTCTTCAGTGGGAATTCAGGAACCCGGTCGGGTATAAACTCAAACACCTGGTTCTTCCTGTAAAACAGTGTGATTTTATACACAGTTAAAAAACATGAAACACAAAGATGAACAGGCCAGATTATTGTGTAAACCAAAACAGGAACTGAAACAGGAACTGAGAACATAAAAACTAGTAACAGTCTGATGTATCTATCACAGACTGTATAACATTTCACATATACTGTAGCTTACTTCAAACTTTCAAAACACACACACACACACACATTTACCATGTAATGGTGAGCTGTATGAAATGCACAAGGTTTCTGTGGCCGTTACACGTGAGACAGCCTTTGGTACCCTTTCCGTGACAAGACACACACCTGAAGGAAGGGATTGAGATATTTTTTTTTAATTATTTTTACATGAGGATATAAAACATATTAGAGTCTATCAGTTTATCCCTCAAGCAACCTTTTTCTTCCCCTTCCATGGCAGGTCGTGCACCGTCGGTTGCGACTGTGACCAGAGCCGTGACAGAACATACAGCGAGTCTGAATATGTTTTGGAGGAAACAGTCAGTAGAATAAAACATTGGCAGATATATGATCATGATATTTAAACATCCACATACCAGTCCTTGTCCGTGGCAGTGTGTACACCTCACTTTGCCGTTACCATGACAACGGTGGCAAGGCTGCAATGACAATGTACTAATGTAATCCAACAGGCATCAAAACACGAATAAAGGTCTAACTTATGGTGATAAATTTAGAGTAGGAAGTACATTAGGTAAAATACTCTTTATTTTGAGCTGGTTTTGATGGTAAATTACAACATTTATATGAATATAGATTGTTTATTTTAAAGATTCCTAATTTTGTTTTGAAGGTCTCCTACAACAGCTTTACATGCATCCAAGGTCAAAAAGAAATTCTAATAATACAGTACAGCATCACCTCTTTTCTCACAGTGTCTGAAACAGTTTGATGCAGGATCCGGTCTCTCTAAAACCCTCCTTTCCGAGAGACTGCTCTGATTGGTCAGACAGCCCAGTCTGCTGTAATTGGTCTCCTTTGCTCTGATTGGTCAGATGGACAGACGATTGTGATTTGTCTACCATTTACAGAGTGTGTCGGAAACTAAACGCTCATTACCATATCTGAATTCCAGCTCCGGAGACTTCTGATACAAATAGTAACAATGGTGTCCTCACCCTTTGGAAGTGCATGCAAAGTAAATTTGCTTTCGCAGCACAGAAAACAACGTCTTCTCGACATGTCGTCAACAAAACAAACTCTTCCAGGCCTCAACTACAACTACAGTGTTTGAGGGTCAAAGTAAACGTTGTATGTAGGCAGCCAATGAAGACCATAGGCTGGCATTATGCAAATACAAACTTGCGTAAGTTTGAGCAGGAAGTGAGACTGGAATTACTGACGATTCGTTTCAGGCAGTTCAGAATTGGTTCTTTCTTTTGGGAGATGATAATTCCATTTTTCATGCACTTTGATCTTTGAAACCAGCAGCTATATTACACATGTCATGGAAGGTAATATCTGAAAAAGCATAATAGGGGCACTTTAAAGAATACCTTTATGAATGAAGAGTGTGGGACCCTGACTTTCTGAACGGCGTCAGTGAATTTGGGTGGGTAAGACACCTGGACGTGCCATGGTGGAGGACTCACTCCATTCTGAGGCCCGTCCACACACTGACCTGAGAAAAATCTATTAATTTGATACGGACATTTTTTATGATTTCTTTAATTGTATTGATGTCATTAGGCACCTGTGTGCGGCTCCGATTCCCACGCACTTGATCTGGACTCTGTAAATGTTTCCAAGCGGTACTGAAAAGGCAAGGGACAAATGGCACAATCATATAACTATTATATGTAATAATAATATAGGATTCATTCCAGATCAAGATGGATAATATTGTGGAGAGATTTACACGGTAAACTGTAAAAGGCTTCAGCTCTTTGAACATCAGGTTTTTGGCAGGTTTGCTGCTGTATGTCCATTTTTTACCCACAAACTGGAGTAGAGCATCTCTCGCTACATCCTCTGAGACAGTGGGGACCCTGTCAGTAAGTGTGCAAATAAAAACATAGATCTATATGCAGTGTGCAGTAAACAAAATAATAATGTTATGGCAAATTTTGTATGTACATGTTTTTGTATTCATAACATCCTACAAAAAATGACATTGCACATTGAAAAGACATATTGTACCTACATGACATTTGGAACTGAGGCATTCTTGTCATTTTCAGGCTTAGGGACAAAGTCTGGTGGAGGAGGACAGATTTGATCTGTACAGTCTACAATCAAGCGCACAAAAATAAAAGATGAAAAAATATTACAACTTAAGCATTGAAGACATAATTGTGATATTAGGTCAAATATGGCATGCAGTATTTATGTTTTTACAAGATGTTAAAGATCGACCAATATTATGTTTTTATGACCAATACCAATAAAGCAATTTTTAAAGCATCCGATATGCAAAAGCAATTTTTAATTATTTAAGCATTTTCACACAATAACAAAATGATCATAATAATACAACAATAAAACAAAATGTTAATTTTTATTTTATTATTATTATTATAGTTTCTATTATTATATGAATAAGGTATAATAGTGTATTTTCATAATAAAAGTGTCTTAATATTAAAATATTATTACACACTATTTTTATTTTTTTATATTATTGTTATGGTGCTTTAGTGTATATAATAGTGTATTATTATTATATTGTCTTGATAGTACTAATACTACTAATATTAATAATAAAATAAAAATCATTATTATTACTATCAAGATTATCAAGTTATTATTATAATAATAGTAATAATAATAATTGTTATTATGCCATATGGTATATAATGGTGTATTATAATAATAGTATCTTAATAATAGTAATAATAAACGTAATTATTGTTATTATTATAATGCCTTAGTGTGTATATCAGTGTATAATAATAATAATAATAATGATGATAATAATGAAATGTTATTTTATTATAATAATATCTTAATTATAATAAAAATGCATTGAATTATTATTATTAATGTGCCTTATTGTATATAATAGTGTATTATTATAAAATAGTACCTTAATAATAATAACTGTTATTATTATTTTTATTAATGGCATTATATGTATTGTGATCAAATTTATTTTCATCTTTGTTTTGGGCTGTTATTGGACTGTTGTTATCAGTCTATCTCTAATGAGTGATACACATGAAACTCTTTCACCTCCGCCTTTGTGTTCTTCGTAGCCTGTTACACTGTCCAGCCAGCCTGGGGGCGGAGCAGACGGACCCTCTTCAGGAAGACTGGGGTCAAGGGTGTCTGCAGCAAGACAGAGAGACATTATCATATTTCTGATTTATCCAAGAGCAGCATGTTCCTGTATCAACATCCTTTGTTGGCCCTGAAACAACATTCCTATCAAACAATCACCACCTTAAATCAGTGACCGAATTTTCCATGAAGTCCGTTGATCATCATTCTTGTTGATCCTGGAGCATCATCAAGGATCCTGGAACATTTATCAACCAATTACAAGAAAAAAATACTCCTACCTAAACTTAAATGACAATCCCCCAGTTTCACAGAGAAGGCTTAAGCTAGTCCTAGGCAAGAGTGCATGTTTGAACTGTTTTAACTAAAAGAAACTTGTACTGACATATCTTAAAAATATGTCTGTGCCATTGTTTTGTCTCAAGATGCACACCAGTAATGTTTTGTTTTAGTGGATGTTTATAAAAGCTACTTAAATATCCTAATTGAACTAAGACCTAATCCTGGCTTAGTCTAAGCCCTGTCTGTGAAACAGGGCCTGAGACATTCTATTGACATTCGCAATAGTGGTTTAACTTGTCCTTCCTTTTCCTTTCTCTATTTTCCATTTTTGTCTTTCTGTTTTTTTGTTTTGTTTTCATGAAACATAGGCCTACATGTTATATTCTGCTGCATTGCTAGGCAACAGAATATAAACTAATTTCTTTGCAATCAGTAGTTGGCACCTGTTCATAAAGTCATTAGGGTTCTTTCCCTCAACAGTGCTTGTCTGAATGCATCAGTGCATTGAGTTATATATACTTCGCACAAACATCTTGTTACGTCAGTGAACAATGCCACTAACAAGTGGATATAAATATCAGCTGGAGTGGGTTTCCTTCAACAGAGATTGTGCTTCAGATTTAGCATGAAGAATGGGTGAAATGAGGCCTGTATACCAGAGAAACAATGCCCTCAAAATATAGCAGTGAATGATGGGAGGAGCAGGTCGTCTGTGATATGATTTAAACACTAATTTTAAAGCACATTCATCAAAATGTTATAACTATGAAAAAAAATAATGATATTGTGGAAAGAAGAATGATTAGTGACGTTTAATATAGCAGAGATTTTCTAAGGTGCTTAGTGCTAGGAGTTCATGTCAAGTCAAGTCACCTTTATTTGTATAGCGCTTTTTACAATGCAGATTGTGTCAAAGCAGCTTTACAGTGATAAATGGCAAATAATTTTGGCTGCACAGCAGCTCTTGAAGAAAATGGTGTCATTGTCCAGCTTAAATAAATTCAGTATTGATTCATTCCGTTGTAAAAATCAATAGTTATTAATGTAGGTAATTTATCTGTATATCAGCACTGGAGAAAACAGTGATGTCATTGTCCAGCTCAGTTCAGTTCGCATACAATGGTGTCAATGCAGGCAGATCAAAAACTTGTTGAATACCAAGTGTCCCCAACTAAGCAAGCCAAAGGCGACAGCGGCAGGGAACCCAAACTCCAACAGGTGACATCAGGTGACAAGGCGACAAAAATGGAGAAAAAAACCTTGGGAGAAACCAGGCTCAGTCGGGGGGCTAGTTCTCCTCTGGCCAACAGCGAACAATGCATGATTAGGATTCAGGCAGCGTTACAGGTCATAGGTCCATTTTCATTTAGGAAGAATTTTTTTTTACAAAATGTATTTTTCACTCGAGATACAAATGAAACTTGAATATATATATAATGAATATATATATAATGGATATAAAAAGTCTACATTTAGATCTAGATTTTTCTGGCATCTTCTTGGTTGCATGCTACTACAAGAGCCATGGGCCACAAAGAGCTAATGAAGTATCTATGGGATCTCATATACCATTAGATATACCAAGGACCACAGTGAAGACAGTCATCAACAAGTGGATAAAGTAACAGTGACAGTGCATCCCTCCAAAACTGATGAGAAGACAGAGAAAACTGGTCATGGTGGCTGTTAAGAGGCCTACAGCAACGTAAAAGAGTTCCCACTCTTTCAGGCAAGTACTTGTTGTTCCCTACATGCAACAAATATCTTGTATTTCTCCATCTGTCTGGGCTATTGGGCAGGGTGACAAGACGAATGCATTTAAAAAAAAAAAAAAAAAAAAAAAGAAAAACATCTGAGCTGGGCTAAACTTTGCAAAACATATACCACAGGAGATGCCCATGCAATTTAACAGATCTGGAACGTTTTTGCAAAGAAGAGTGGGAAAATATTCCAAAGTCACTCCTCTTCAATGGCTGTGCGAAGTTGCTGGATATTGGCAGACACTGGAACACGCTGTCGTATACGCCGATCCAGAGCATCCCAAACATGCTCAGTGGGTGACATCTCCGGTGAGTATGCTGGCCATGCAAGAACTGGGATGTTTTCAGCTTCCAGGAATTGTGTACAGATCCTTGCAACATGGGTAAGTGCATTATCATGCTGCAACATGAGGTGATGGTCGTGGATGAATGGCACAACAATGGGCCTCAGGATCTCATCACGGTATCTCTGTGCATTCAGTAAAAGGCACATGACAGCCCACCTGGAGGACTCTCAGACCATGAGAAACTCTGATGAAAATTCTCTGGTCTGATGAAACAAAGATTGAACTCTTTGGCCTGAATAGCAAGCATCATGTCTGGAGGAAACCATGCACCGCTCATCACCTGGCCAATACCATCCCTACAGTGAAGCATGGTGGTGGCAGCATCATGCTGTGGGGATGTTTTTCAGTGGCAGGAACTGGGAGACTAATCAGGATCAAGGGAAAGACTCATTGGAGTCCAGATGGAGTCCAGACCTTCTGCCGTCAGTCTGAAGGTCTGGCTATGCAAGACTAACTGTCATGACAGAGCAACAGTCTGGAGAGAATGGCCCTGAATTCAATGCAGCAATGTACAGAGACCTGCTCCAGAGTGCTCTGGACCTCAGACTGGGCCGACGGTTCATCTTCCAACAGAACAACAACCATAAGCACACAGCCAAGATAACAAAGGACTGGCTACGGGACATTTCTGTGAATGTCCTTCAGTGGCCCAACCTTGAACCTGATTGAACATCTCTGGAGAGATCTGAAAGTGGTTGTGCATGACGGTGGAATCATCGGTTGTTCATCTTTGATATTAACCATTTTATGTATTGATTCCATTTATTCCAGACTTCTTCCCGACAGGCATAGCGGTGTTACGTCACAAAAGTGCTGACTCGTAGGAAGACCGCAAGTGTTTAGGGTGCCATTTGGGACAGGGCCAATGTCATTCATAAATGTTATTAGGCAACCAGTAGCAACCTAACCACCAGCCACTGGCGACATGCAGCAAAAAAGACGATGGCAGTGTGAACGCAGCTTAAGTGTGAAAAAAGTGTGAAAACCCCTGTATTGCTCCATGTGGCATTCTCAGTGTTAGAACAACGGCTGAAAGTCTGGGAGACGAGTGTGTCACGTTCTTTAATGGTCCACCTGGAAACAAAGCTGCAATGAAGCCAAACCCCCTCATGGAAGAAGAAAGCAATTGTGTTTACAACTGTGACAATGAATGCTTACCAGGATCAACTAAACCCTGGATTTTCAAAAGTATGTCAAGTTTGCGTCTCCATTGTTGCAGTAAACTTGCAAAATAAATAATTTATTACATGCATGCTGGACTATAATTGTAGGGACATCTTTGCATTTTCATGCCCCTAAACATGACGTGGAACAAAATTAACTGTGATTGGTTGCTTTACGTCGCTCAGGTGTCCTCTTGGACGGTCCTTGGCCAATGAATGCTGCGATGGAGTCCAGACCTTCTGCCGTCAGTCTGAAGGTCTGGCTATGCAAGACTAACTGTCATGACAGAGCAAGAGTCTGGAGAGAATGGCCCTGTCCCAATTGGCAAACATAGGCCCGGTTTCACAGACAGGGCTTAAATTAAACCAGGATTAGGCCTTAGTTCAATTAGGGTATTTAAGTAGCTTTTAGAAACGTACCTTAGAAAAAAACATTACTGGTTTGCATCTTGAGACAAAACAATGGCACTGACATATTTTAAGAAAAGTTGCTTTCAGTTAAAACAGTTCAAACATGCATTTAAGCCTATAGGACTAGCTTAAGCCTTATCTGTAAAACCAGGGATTGATGTGTACTTGCAAAAGGGAATATAACCTTAAACCCCTAAGAAGAAGTCTTTCTAACATAGTCTGGTGCCAAATAATATCAATGCAAAAATAAAACGCACTGATAACAGAAATAATACATGTAAACAATTGCTTCAGTCTGAATTCAATTGGTCATGGTGCCTTTAAGAAGCTGGTATGTGATTAATTGTACTCATACTGACAGACATGTGCTGCTACTTTGTGAAGCAGAGATCTATTTAGCAAACAGGATATGCTTATTTTTAAGATAACATTTGCAGTTAACAGTTTCAGACTGTTAATTTGTCCTCAGACTGCATTATTGCTCTTTCAATTCATGAAAGCACTTTGGAGTTTGGCGTCATAAGTGAAGTTTAAAAAAGGTTCAAGTCTAGATAACAAAGGCAGTATTATGTGCAAGTTATCAGTAAACAGGTCCTGCCTAAGTGTGTTTTAATGTTATTGCTGAAAAATACTTTTTAAAAAGCTTTCATCTTGGCTTGAACCAGAAGTGCATAGATACCCTTGTGAAAAAGAAGTGTGCTTAATTGTATTGAAAGTGCACTTGTAGTGTAAATCTGAAAAGTATATTTAAAAAAAAAACTACTTGCAGTTTAAATAAAAGGCCACTTAAGTGTACTTAAAGAGTACAAAGTACAAAAGTGAAATTTGTAAAAATGTGAAATTAAAAGTTTTATTTTAAAGCACACGATCATTGTTTTAATAATGTTGTGTCATGCTTTAAAGTACATTGCCTTTGATGTTCTGACTAACATACTAAAGCACATGTAAAGTAGTCTACTTGGTTATAATTTGAACTCTAGTGTGGTATTCAATATTATACTTAAATATAATATATTTTAAATGTACGTGATGAATTAAGATGAGTGACAGCTTTTTAAGGATTATAAAGGAAGCACTCTTTGTGCGCTTTCTATGCTATATATAATCCATTCAGAATTTTAATTAAAATTTAGTTTTTCATGCTGCTAAGAGGACCAATGGCCACGTACACACTGCAAAGTTTCAGGAATGTCATCCGCATGCAAATGCGTGATTCATTAAAATGGCATTGATTGACATAGTGATAACCATAGTATTGTTTGTTTCTGAATAAAGCAACTTTTTTTGAGTGAAATGGTTGAAAAGTCTACTGACTGACTCACTCATAAACACAGTCACTTGTCGCCACCTACTGATGTAACAATGTAACTGCACTGAAATCATTGAAAAATCCCCACCAACAACACTAACACAGAGACTGACACTGTCGCCAGTCTTGATATCTAATAAACTAGATTCATGCATTTAAACGTTTTTTTATTTTTTTTAGACATAGCATAAATGTTACATCAATCATCCAGTTGTGTTTTTAAGGTAGTAAATACCACACCTAAATACCTGTAAATACCACCAAGTAAATACCCGTTGGATTTATATTTCATTTATTATATATCCTGGACTGAAAATGTATTTATTTTTAATCAACACAAAAGCCTGTTCTATCATCTAAGCCTGTTTAAATATATAGTATAATTTTAATAAACTGTGTGAGCGATGTTTTCCATTACAATCCAGTGAGATGTTCATGTGGTTGAATGCAATTGAAATCTGTCCAAGAGATAACATGATCTTCAGCGTGACTGTTAGTGACTTGTTAATTAAAGTGTGAACAAATGACTTGAGCACTGCGTTTAGACACTTTGGGAAAAGTTTTGTTCAAACTAAAACAGAATGAATACTTGTTGCAAACCGTTTTATTTGACACGGCAAAAGCAAACACGATCTAGATTCTTGTACAAGTGTGGTATCAAGTTAAAAAAGATAACGCGCATCAGGAAGTTGGAAAGCGTTACTAGACCACAGTTTCTAAAAGCAAGTCGTTATTATTACTGTTTAATCATTTAATTTAATCAATTTACATGTCGTATGCATTTGTATTGAATAAATGCATTTTACTTAATTTATCTATCTATCTATATATTTTATCAAAAATAAAATTACCGTTATGGCTACATGCTACAGATGTGAACCATTTCTTTTCTTGCAAGCTCAGAGTAGACAATAAACATATTATAATAAATATTTAAGTAAAACTTGGATAACCAAAACCAAAACAGCAAAAAGACCGTTATTAGCTGTAAAATGCACATCTACCCACCTGTATCTTCGTCTTTTTCGTCCATCACGCACAAAATGCTGATGAGGTCCGTTTTACATTGATCCTGGTTACAGCAATGCTCTACATTTATTTACTGAGAGTTTTTGTTCAGTTTTGAACGCTGAAAATTGGAAAGGAATGAAGACACGCCCACAATAAAGTTCTGTCAGCCTGGTTTAATGAAGCGCGTCTGCTACAACTCACAGAATGTACAGAATCCTTAAAGGCACAGTCTACTCAAAATTAAAGTTTTGTCATTTACTCACGCTCATGTCATTGCAAAAAATGTTCGGCAGAATGAACGCGTCAGTCGACACTCGGTTTGTTTAAAAAAAAAAAAAAAAAAAGGATGCTATGAAAGTGGCTATGAAAGTGGATGGAGACTCACGCTGCCATTCTGACTAAAATCTCATTTTGTGTTTTGCGGAAGAAAGAAAGTCGTATGGAACTGGAACGACATACGTTTGAATAAAGTTTAAAATGGCTTACTGGGTAAATGATCCCTTTAGGAATGTAGACTTGTAGACTGCACATACAAACGATACATAGGCCTATACAAATCATTGCATTGCATAAAACTAGGCCTAAGCAATAAAAGTAAGTAAAATATTAAGTAAAACATTTTTTTTTTTTTTTTGTAACATGGTATACTTTTCATAATAGTCTCTGTGTAATAACTAACAAATTAGCCTACGTGTTTCAAATTAAACTGAAAGTGAAATTTTAGTAAAAGATATGACAAGTAACAATATACTGTAACATAGTATTTTACCCTAAAATCAAAGGTAAAAATAAAATGAAGGCCATTTATCATAGTGTCCAGATTACTGTGAAATGAAAATGACCAATGAATGGAAGCTTTCCGACAAAGAATACAATATATATATATAAACATAATATTTTGACAATATATATATCAAAATATTATGTATATAAAGGTAATTGTGACTTTTTATCTCACAATATGACTTTTGTTCTCTCTTTACAGATATATCTCAGTCTTTTTTTTTGCTCAGAATTACGAGTATATATCTTACAATTCAGAGGACAAGTCAGAATTGTGAGTTTTATAGTCTGAATCACAATATATAAACTCACAATTTTAGGAAAAAAGTTTTTTAAGATATAAACTCATATAAATGAATGTTCTTTCTTTAATTTGCTTACATTTCTTTATAATGAGTTCAAATATGTATATGTATAACTATTCATATGAAGATGATATTATAGCTCTTTTAACATCTGGCAGAAGCTACAGCACAGGCAGCCAATACTGCATGTTTAAAGGATGGAGCAACAGCAGCATTTAGCAGGATAATCCTTGGTGTAAACTCTGTGTTCAGTTCCATATACAAAATAAATGTAGGTTTTTTCATTCCAGGTGTAATGCACTCTTGTGATAGGAATTAGCTCAATGGTCTGCCTCTGAAAAACAAACAAACAAAAAACACACAAGGTTAGAGCTTATGCCTTTGTCTCTGACTTTCTACATAAAATGCTTTTTAATGTCCAGTTATCTAGAGAAGAGAAGGGTATGGTTTTCTCAATATTCATATTTAGTTTGAATATAATATTCAGACTGCTTGAAAGAATGACAAACAACTTATTATTAACCACAAGCTCTAATCTGCTTTCTTTACTCATTCCATGGGAGTGAGCCAACAGGAAGACGTCATTTAATTAATTCCCAGAAGAGTGGAGGCTGAGAGCTGGCCTTAAAGAGACAGACATATTTTGGTGTTGTATCAGGCGCAATGATTTGTTTTATCAGATGAATAATACTCAACCTGTTGCAGAATACGACAAGTGGTGGAGAACTGAGCCTGGTGTTCCCTCACTGCGCTTTCAGACGCTACATTCACAGAGCTGTCCGGGAAACCGACCACTGGATAAACCTGCAGCAATGAGTCGAAACTTTAGTGTCAAAGCCCAAACAAGGTGTGTGAAATAATTAGATTTGAAGAACCCTAAATGTTTTAAAGGGGTCAAATCATTATTTTTTTTATTGCATTTTTTCCATTTACAATGCTTTGTAAAATGTTTTTGTTAAATATTATATTTTATATTATACTTATTTTCAGTGTTGCTTTTAAAAGTAATGCGTTACAATATTGCATTACTCCCTAAAGAGTAACTAATTATGTTGCTTATTTACTTTTTATGTAAACTAATGTGTTATGTTACTTTTTTCCGTTACTCTTTCTCCCCTGGTGGGTAACGCATTACAGCCAATGCAAATAAAGCTGGACAGTTGTGCAGCTTTTTGCAGCCGCTCTAGATTTGGAGGTTGGAACACAGTTGTGCAACAGCTGAAAAGAAGACTATTGCTAAACATTTGTAAGGCAACTTTTTTTTCCCATGCACAGTTGCACAGTGTAATGGGAGAACAGACAATACAAGCCAATATATGTATGCTGCTGAATGGGAAAACAAGCTGCTGCACAGGCAGATATGCACACATCTGCACATATGGAAGAACACAGACAGGGTGAGATAGGACTGTGTTTCCTGTATTTTCTGGTTATATTCTAATAAAGAGACTGAGAAATAATTCTATATGGTCATTATACCATTGCTAAAACAACATCTAATGGTGGCCTAAGACTTTTGCACAGTACTGTACGTTGCAAGCTGATAAGAAACCCAGCAACCACCTGAGCAAGTATCATAATTAAATCATCTGATGTATCATTGACATAATCCTTATACTCTTATTGATAGGGAAAAAGAGACGATAAAGACAGTACTGCCCTCTGATGCTGTGTTCAGCTGAAATCAGCTGCACACATTAGCATAGCTAATGAAAACATTGCCCTTGAAAATAAATTAATTTGTCATTAGAATTATGCAGCTAAACATGTTAACCCTGTTGAAAGCGCCAATGCTTATTTCACTTGAACCTTTTCTCATATCCGTAACTTAGACAGCATATCCTCACAGCAATTACATACAATAGACCGCTTGCTGCAACATTAACACAATTGCGTAACGCTGCTGCTGTGGTAAATCACACCACAGACTGTTAAACATCATGCTTAGATTAAACTGTTATGATTGCTCATTTAATAAGCAAACCACACAATATGCACAGAGAAATGAAGAGAGTGTTCACTCATCTTAGATGTTGATTTCAGATGCTTTCTGAAAGCGTGCTGCAGACTGCTAACAGGAAACCTACCAGTATTTGAATGTTGAGCTGCAGCTCATTGGCCGCTGATGCAAAAGCAACAAATCAGCTGCGCTATGCAGATAATGATGTGATCGCTACCAAACGGGCCTGGTTCTTGGCAGCTAGAGAAGGGTGGGTTGGCAGATGTACTGGGTGGACAATTTTTTTTGGGGGGTGGGGGGGTATGCCAAATGACACTTTAAAATCAACCAGCGCTATAGAAATTTATAGTAATTTAGGCTACAACACCTTGTAATTCGGACCTTCATAGCATGCAAATTTTTCTGCCCGTTTTGGCTCATATGATTGTCAGCCTCTGCTTTTCCGCCACACACTAAAGCGCATGAGTGTAATGCGCCTCGCCGTATACTTTCAGCTAAGAAAAGAAAAATTAGCCTACTGCAATTTTCTTTTTCTTTTTTTTTTTTTAATTATTGTTTGGGTATTCTACAGCCCTTCATCAAACTTCTCAACACACAGCCCACCTCAGAATATTTTGATTCAATGCACAAATCATAAAAAAAACAAAACAAACTGATTAACGATTTCCTTAATTCTGTTTGGGTGGGCTCAGCCCACCCCTGCCCATGCCTAGAGCCGGCCCTGCTACCAAATGAGTTAAGGACCTATCAGCCTGTGCCATCTAGAGTTTCATGCCAGAACTAGGTCTTTTAGTTTTTAATTTTTATTTATGTCCCTTTAATCATTTTAATGCTTCAAACATTCAACAATTTTCGTTTAATTTAAGTTTTTCAACTAATATTTATATTTAATTTAATTTCAGCTTTATTTCAATTAACAGAATTTTTTTTTTTAAATAGTTTACACAGCTGGCCACGTTTCTGAACACCTAACAGACATCATAAGCGTGTAAATGTTGATGGTGTACTCATGGTTGTGACAACACAAAGCGCAAATTAGTTTCAATAAATGGCTTTTTTGAACTGGGGAGGGTGTTTTTGAGTTTTGGAGTTGCAATATGTTTTCATACTTCTGAAATAACTGAAAATTCAGAAAACCCCTTTAAATAACAAAGGCATCGTGAGCACCATGATGTTTTCTTGCTCACCATTGGAGCCATATCAGTTAGAAGTTTCTCTCCAGTAATTTGTTCGAGAAGTTCAACAGGGAATCCTGAACGCTTGTCAATCACATCCACATGAACGTTGTTCTTCCTAAAAAGATAAACGTGTGGAGAAAAAAGCATGAATAAGAAAGTACATTCGCTTGTTTGTACTGATTAGTGGTACTAATTCATGTCTTCTCACCATGTAATTTTAAGTTTGATGAAGCAGAGGAGCTTTCCTTGCCCTTTGCATGTTTTGCAGGTAACTGAACCAACTCCTCCACAGGAATGACACCTGGAATACAGATCATTTAATCAGTGGTTATTCAACACTAGTAGTTGGATTTGTCAAGAACATACTTATGAAAGACTATTTCCACTTCGAAATAAGAAAGAACGTCAGTTAAGTGAGATGCAGAATTAAAGGAAAACAAAACAAAACAAACAAAACAGAAGCAAAGCCGAAATTTCTAAAATAAAATAAATCAAATGGAATAAATAAAATATTAATTAAATTAAATATATCAAGCTGTACAGTGTTTTCTCTATTTAAAAAACAGAGGGTTGACTCCATACCTAATCATGCCAGAGCCCTGACACATCGTACAGCGTTGCCGTTGACTGGATTGTGTCCAACCCATGCCATTACACAGTCCACATCGAGTCTGTAATAATAGAAATATTATAATGAAATAATGGATAGAACATACCCTACAAAATATTAAAAACGACATGTGATCGATATACTTACCCTGCCTGAATTTACGCATTTTCTGCATGCAGATCTTCCAAGATTCAGGCATGAATGACAGCCCTGAATTTTAAATTTAACAAGAAAAATGAATCAGGATGAATTATTCATTTAATGTGATGAATGGAAGACTGAAAAAGTGTTACTTTGACAGTAGACGTGTGAGGAACTTGGACGGCTTTCTCGCAGTCTTTAAAGAGGGAAGGGATGGGCACAGGTATACTCCATGGACCGGGGGCCACTCCAAATCCATCCACCACCTGACCTGATAAATGAAATAACATCATATATATATATATATATACTTCACGTGAAATCTAAGAACAAACTGGTGTGACGTAATCAAAATAAGGCCAAAACAAAGTTAGTTTGGACCTCATTTCTAGAGTTCAAAACAGCTTGCCAAACTTTCCGGAAAAGTTCACTCTGGCTGGTAAACATTTTCAAACTACCATTGGTTGGTGATTATGATGTAATAGGTAGGTGTGGCTCTGAGGCTCCACCTTCTTTGACATGAAAATCTTCTCCGGTACATTTCTTCTCTTCAGTCTGTCGAGGTCGGACATCCTCGAGTAAAAACATGAACACACTGTAGCTGCTTTATAGTAGAAACTGAAGTAGTAATTCTAATTGAAAGAGACACTGACATGTACTGTTTTTTCATGTTTAATATTGTTAAGCTGCTGCTTTAAAGCAATCTATTGTATAAAGTGCTATATAAATAAATGTGATGTGACTTGAAAGGAGTATCGAATTGGTACAAACCATAGACTTAAAAAAAAAGATGGACGACACACCTTCACTCTCTTCCACTGTAGAAAAGTGAAACCACCAATACCCCAAGATGGAGCTGACATCTTGCACTAATTACATTGTTCAGAGCCACAGTCTGCACAGTAGTGAGCATGAAGTGGAGCCGCAGTATCGGTCCTGCCAACACTCTCGCAGAAACAATCGCAAGCACACGCCCCTGAACTTGGAGCCTGACTGCTCCAATTTTGATTGTAGTACAACTGAAGGCTTGTTAAAATAAGGTAAATACCACTACTAACCACATGATCATATCTTGAAAAAAGTCTGTTCGTGCCTACGTGACTACTTCACTCAGAGAAGCTGTCAATCACAGTTGTCAATCATGACGTCACACCCCCATTTTATAGCATCAAATAACTGACTAAAACCAAACTTATTTAAAAAAAATGAACACTTGAACTTACATCAGCTTGATAAAAACTGCCTAAAATGACAGAAACCATCTTTGGAACAAATTTATTTGAAGTTTAATTGGATTTTTTAGTTTGGCTCGTGTCCCATTTGTTTACATGGAGAGGGTAGGGTTTATGATCTATACTGCATCCAGCCTCCAAGGGGCGATCTAAATCCTTTGGCTTCACTTTTCAGGACGTGTGTGGCACACCCGGTACAAACATATCCACATTACTATGATCAGATGCTTTCTTAACTGTTGTTTTCTCACCACTGTCATTTTTGTTGTGTTTATGTTGTTATTGAGAGGAAAATGCACAGCACAAATTTACATATCCATCTAAATGTCGCTCTCAGCAGTGTATGCGACATTGGGCTGTTTGCTAACAGTATGTCACTGTTCTTCTTTTTATCCCTAAGCAAAGAATGAAAAATAACTTTACTGTGATTATATAGGGACCTTTAATCACACATTTTTTGTGAATCGTGATTAATCGCACCTAACATTAAAACCTGTAATATATTTTTTTAATTTAATACATATTTTCACATTGAATCTCCAAATTAATGAAGAAACAACATAAAGATGGTATATTTTAAAATTTACTAAGTACTATGAATGAAGGCCAGTATCACTGATACCAGTACTGCTACTGATGTCTTTAAAAAAGATTTCTTCTCAATTTTAAGGGAAAAATGAGTTACTATAGCCATTTAGCTTTACAGTATAATTGAAAGCCATTATTTTTAACATTTAATAGTCTTAAAAAAATATAATACAAACTTTTAATTTAAGTGAACTTAAAACAATCTTCACATAAACCATTGTAATAAATGTCACATTTAGCCGTGCCTTTACTATATTGTGTTGTATAATATAGTCATGTTTCTGACTCTGTCAGTATCAGCTCTCTCAGTTTGAATGAGAGCTGTCAGTTAATTTTATTTTGCATAATACTTTACAAAATAAGTAAGAAAATTACTATTTAAAACATTTGGTATCAATATTTCTATGTTAGAATCGATCCTCTGATCAGTATAGGAAGTATGTACAACTATTTTTGCACTTATTTTCATTGCATGTCACTGACAGTGTATGCACGTATATATATATATATATATATATATATATATATATATATATATATATATTGATACCAAATGTATGCATGTATATATATAATGTAGTTGAAATGAAATGGAAATGTGACTCACCATTGTATGGTTCACTGTCCCACTCTGTTGTTCTAGATTCTGTAAAAGTCTCCAATCGGTACTATAAGAACAAACAGACATTCAGCATGTGTGAGCATGACACCATATATAGTTTGATGTGATGCATTTGAATGTTTGTTGATGCTGACCCGGTATGTGTTGAGGGACTGCAGGTCTGTGAACACCATCTCTTTGGCTGGTTTAGAGCTGTAACAGCATTTGCTGGTGACATATTTCGTGAAGGCCTCCTGTGCAAGTTCTTCACTGATCGCAGGAATGCTGAGGACATGACATGTGTCAAGAATGCAATTTAAAAACCCATACCCCATACATCAGAGGTCTCCAAACTCGGTCCTGGAGGGCCGCTGTCCTGCAAAGTTTAGCTCCAACCCCAATTAAACACACCTGAACCAGCTAATCAAGGTCTCACTAAGCATACAAGAAACTTTAAAGCAGGTGTGTTGGAGCTGGTTGGAGCTAAACTCTGCAGGACAGCGGCCCTCCAGGACTGAGTTTGGAGACCTCTGCCATACACCAAGCAGACACATTTTCAAAATACTGATTTTGGCCTTATGAATGAATGAATGGATACAGAGATAAATAGTTGGTTACCCACATTCTCCAAAACATATTATTTTGTGTTCAACAGAACAAAGGAACTCATACAATTTGAGGTTGAGTAAATGATGACAGAATTTTAATTTCTGGGTGAACTATCCCTTTAAGGCAGGAACACACCAAGTCGACGCTGACGAACTAGTGGCGACGAAAGCAGACTGCGGGGTTGGCTCACGTCGGCAGCTCAAAGTTGGCCTGACACACCAAACCGATGCGCGACGGCCAAGTAGCATGTCCGTTATGCGCCTGCGTAAGAAGAAATGCCCTTCCGAACCAGCAGGTGGCAGTAGCTGAACAGCCAATCAGAATGATCAGATGGCCCGACGGACGACGAGCTCCAACGCCGATTCAACGTCGAATCGGCCGAAAAAAGCCGATGAGGACCAACTTCAGCCGATGGTGGAACACACTGAGAAAACTTAGTCGGCCGACGAACAAAAACTGCCCAACGGCCGACCGTCGGCTTAGTGTGTTCCTGTCTTTATACGAAGCCTGGTACATGACATGCGGGAAAAGTAGTAAACTCATTTTCCTCGTTTAAACAATTTACTAATTACTCGTACTCTGTGAAGGATGTCTATTAAGTAAACGTATTGAATTAATATAATGTTAAACAAATCAAATATTTACGCCTATATAGCTGCTGTGAGCGAGCTGATAAGTGAAATGCGGAGTGGATTGATGCATGAGCTTTTCACTTCCCTTTTTCACAGACCGCTGGAAAGTTTTAGTTCGGTCAGATATGGCACTAGTAAAGGAAGTAAAACGAGGAGCATATTACTAACGTTAACAGAAACGTTAACGTAAAGAGAGAGAGAGCTTATACTGTTACGTGATTTATGTATAAACAAGTAGTTCCCTACATTATTACAGGAAGGCGATACAGTACAGCAATTACATGACGTTTGCAAGAGGTTTTCGGTGCGCAACCATCCAAAGCGCACCCAGATAGCTGCCTCTCAGACAAAGCACAAATAGCCTAATAAACTGAGTTCTCTTTCATGTTTTTTTGCACTTGAATGGACAAAATTTTGTCAAAATGCTTGTATAGGCAAGTATCCTTGTGAAACATAGTCGGTTATGTCTTAAGTGAATGTAAACAGTTGAGAAAGAAACAGCAAAAGACAAAAAGAAAATCACTCACTGCTCTTGACTGTTTGAGCCCTGCTGGAGCAGCTCTAAATATTCACTGTGCTTATAAATTAAAGATAAACTATGACAGAGCAATAATATGAACAGTGAAAGTAACAGTAGCTCATACAATACGTTTTAACATGCATAATTAAAATAACTGAAGGAAATATCTATTTGCTAAGCCAACTAATTTAATTAATATTCTTTTGGTTTTTCTGCCCAATATTTGTAAAAATTAAAAATGCAATGAAAATACAGTTATCGGTACTAGGTATCAGCAAACACTAAAAATAAAAGTATCGTATCGGACTAGTTCTGAAAAAAAGTGGTAGCGCTAGTGTGCACAATATAACGTGCACAATTTACTCATTCGTTCCCTCATTTTAAGTAAATTGTGTGCACAATATAATAGTTTGTTCTCTCGATTTACTAAATCATGTGCATGATATAATAATTAGTTCCCTCAATTTACTAAATCGTGCGCACAATTTACTAATTCGTTCCTTTGTTTTAAGTAAATCGTGTGCACAATATAATAAATCATTCCCTGATTTACTAAATCATGTGGACGATATAATAATTTGTTCCCCCATTTTACTAAATCATGTGCACGATATAATAATTCGTTCCCTCGATTTACAAAATCGTGCGTGCGGCATAATAATTTGTTCCCTAGTTTTACTAAATTGTGGTTTACAATTATTTTTTTTCCTGCATGTCATGTGTGGTGCTCCGTACCTTTAACTGAAATAAAATAAAATATAAAGAACTTAAACTTATTTTCATTAACTAGCTGCCAAGTTAACATTTCTTATTTTCGTTTAGTTTGTTGAAATAAACTCAATTTAAAACTTTAAACCTAATATATAATTAAAATAAATAAATAGGCCAATGACAAAAAACACACAACCATATTAGTACGCCTTTAACTAAAATTTATTTTTTTTATTTAATAATGCATTCATTAAATTAGCAATAACAATTTATCACTTTATCCTTTATCCTTACATTTAGTTGTAATCATTTATACATTTATGTTCTGTGTGTGTGTGTTTATCTCCTATTCCAATATGATCGTGAGAGGGGATGTTTATTTTGGCTGATCGATCATGAAATGTCTTGCTGACTCAAGTTTCTTCTTTCTTTTACATGGTTATGCAGCATTCAGATATGTTGCACTACTTAATTATGAGTCTATGTTACAGAATACATGACCAAACATGGGTCTAGTGTTAAAAACAATGACAAAGGAACTAGGTGGAGTGTGGAGTTAAATAAATCGAGAATTGCCACATTCATAAATTCACGCCATGACAAGAAAACTAGTCAAGCAAGGCAGGAAAAATCACCAACATGACCAAATACAAGAGACAACACTAAACAAACTCCTACTTAGCTTAGAAATTGTAATTGCAAAGTGATGTGCATTAAAATGATTTTTAATGAAACAAGACAGACACATCGGTCAATATTTCTTCCTATTTTCCACTTACTGAGGCATTTCTAAGCCCTAATGCACCAATGCAGAGAGTGAATAATGTGCTCTACATTTATAACTGATGCTCATTCATCTGTGTTTAAAATAAAAGTGATATCATGAATCATTTTTTTGTGTAAGTGCTGGAGTTCTTACTCAAAGCGTCTCTCTGGAGCGCTGGATGGGGCTTGTGGCTGCACCGATCCAAAATCTGACGGTGGAATAACTGTGGATGTAATAACAAATCCACTGTCATGTTCATTACCAACATTTTGCTCTGTTTCAAATAAAGCTACCGAAATTGTTCTCACCATTAGGTCCCAAACTTTCATATCCAGGAACAACAGGCATCAAATCTGCAGGAGGAGCCGTCGCCCCATCATTTGCCACTGCGTTTGGATCTGTTTAATGTACATCACAAATTTATTTCACCATACAGTCTTTTTTAAACTTGCTTTAAAGCTGTTACTGCGTTATCCGTGCTATGAGGACACAGTAGAAGGGTAAACAGGAAACATGCTTCTGCAATGTTATGCTGAATGAAGCTTTTGTTGAAGTGAAAATGGGATGAACTATTTTAAGTTTTTAAAAGATTTCGGTTTAAATATTACGTAATGTGGTTATGTGGGTTACACTTTATTTTAGTTGTCCTTGATAAGAGCGTAATTAGGCTACATTTAAGTACTCAGTAAAAATTAATTAACTAGCCTACTACTTACTATATAGGGTAAGGGTTAGGATTAAAGTTTGGTTTAAGGTTAGTTGCATGTAATTATGCATAATTTAACGTGTAACAAGGACATGATAAAGTGTTACCTAAATGTGTTACTTATAGACTAGTATAAACTGCTCATGTAAGAAGGTTGTTTAGGGATATTTGAGTGCATCTTCAGGAAATAATTTTTGATTACCTGCATAAGATCCAGCAGGACATGATGGGCCAGTGTGGACTTCATCCTGGTCACTGTTATAAAACCAAAACAATATGATTTTATTAGCCTACTCCCACATCGCTACCCAAAATACAGTTCGACACCACAGCCTATATGTCATTAGAAAGAAAGAAAGAAAGAAAGAAAGAAAGAAAAAGAACACGTAAATGCCTCATTGCCCTTACAAAGCGACCCGAGCCTTAGTTCGTCATAAATTTTAATAGCTATTTCCAAGATTCAGAGATAACACTTTTACACAGTGTTGCGTTTATGGTAATTAAATACATATTCCTGGCAATTTCTTTGTTAAAACCAGCATTTATGATTTCTTAACGGGCTTCGCTTCATAATTTCGTTAAATTTGTCGAACATACCTCAGCAGATGCGTACTGTCCATGCTTCCGCGCGAGTGGTTAACTTTCGGTTTGTGAGAAGCGAGAGTTAACGACGAAGAAAGAGGGGAGCAGCAGTGTAACCTGAGATCATTTCATGAACCGAATTTCAAGTTGAAAATTCCAGAGGACATCTTACATGGAAAACATCGATATTAAACTCCCTAAACTAGGCCTATATTACTTTGCAAAGAATATTTGTTTATTGATTATTTGTTTATTAAATAAGCTTTAGCATCAATAATTGAACGTCGACAACAGATAGTAGCCTAAACTGTGTAAAAAAGTGTTGGCTAGTCTACTTAATACCGAGTATGGGCAGATGTTTTGCGTATACCAGCACGTGGTCACCAACCTTTTTAAATCCAAGATCCCTGACCTCGACCTTTATGAAGGACTTTTGAGAAAGTATTTAGTATTTTTTTCGTGGCCAATTTAGATTCTGATTCATTTATTTTTACAAGCAAATTGGCCGATTCTGATACCGGTTGCAGCTATTTATTATTAATATTATTATAATAAACAAAAATACATAACCATTTCAAATTAGAGGGAACCACTGCTTTTTAATCACAATCCAAACAAAGATGCTACACACGTTGCATGAGCAGTTGTTTTTCATTTGAATTAGATTTAATTTCAAGATTTAAAGCAAAAACAGAACGGTCTGACTTTATCTGTGTGAAATTATATGCTACACACACACAAAAAAAAATACATGAAATAAAAACAGCAGACGTAAATTCACTCTCTGACAGCAGGTGGCGCTTATGGAACAGCAGTGATACAGCGTTTCCTTGGTTACCTCTGTAAACAAAGCTGAACTGCGCTAATAATTAGTTACTTTATTCGGAGGTAAGAGGAAAATAAAATGCCATTGCATCGAAATTTTTCTGAAGACAGTAATTCCTTTTAGAGATGCATTCATATAAGCCCTCACCCCCAATTCAATATTTATGTTTTCTTCATATATTTAGAGCATCATGAACAGTGAGCTGCTCTGCCTGCTACAGAATCGTCTCCTTTTTGCGTCCATCTTCAGCGTATCTGGCCTCTTGCTAACGGCCGTTGATAGCTGCAAGTTTACAGACAGGCTATTTACCTTTATCACTGTCCCAGTAGCTCCTGAAAATAACATAAAAATAAATACAAAAATACAGTACAAAGACTGGAGAAATGTAATGTATTTTTGTACTCATATTTCTGTTATTTTCGCGAGCTACTGGAACAGTGATAAAGATCGACCAGTCGATCGTGATCGACGGGTTGGCGACCACTTACATCTTCAGCGGTTAGCCTATTTGAATGAGGAAGTCTCCCTATAGAAAATATAACATCAGTGTCATTCAGGATCATCATTATTTTTATGAGAGCACTGCGCTCTAATTTTCTGTAGAGAACCAATTCAACAACAAATAATTTTAATTAGGTTTCTATTGGGCCTATTTACTAATTACTTTTTTTTTAGTCACAAATATCAATTGGTGGGCTACTAAACAATGTAATACTAAATGTATGTAGAACTTGTCAATTTTCTGAGAGCTACGACTTGTAGGCTACCACATGGCCGCTGTACCACCTGCAGATGGTTATTGAACGGTATGAACGGCCCTTTACAGTTTGTAGCATACTTTGTCCAGTAGGCCTAGCCTAGACTGCAATGCACACTTAACCTGAGCACTCAACACAGAACATATCTCACGATGCAATGTGTTCAACTCAAATGTTCATTTGAACTGCCCATGTATAATTAAAGGTGTAATATGTAAGAATTTTGCAGTAAAATATCCACTAATAACCACTAGGCCAGTGTTATATATTTTGTTCACTTGAGTTCTTACAATATCCCAAATGGTTACAATTATTTGTAAATCGTGAGAAAATTGCAATTTTAACCAAGGCTCCGGGACGTGTGAGAAGTCGCCTGTCAGTTGCGTCATACCCGCGTTACCCTCGGTTTCCGGTTTTATTTTGTAGAAACCATGGAAACACCAAAGACGCTTTAATATACATGTTTTAATAGACAAAAACAACTGTTTTGATATATTTATAGACAGAAAACTAATTATTGTTATATAACTCAACACATTTAGTCTTATTGTTTAAATCTAATTTTCTTGATTTTTTGCGAGTACCATGCTTTACCATGCCTCAGAGAAAAACACTATTTTATGAAGTAGTTAGCATAGCATAATCAGATGCAGCTTTATTTTTAGTAACAGTAATACAGCATTTTCTCCATCATACAATACGTTTTAAAATTAATTGCATGCCATTTATCAACACAAGCCATCCAGTATTTAATATGATATTCTAAAATCGATCTATCTTGTCTCAAACAAGTGTCTCACAGCAGCCGCCGAGCGAACGCACAGAGTAATGTTATAACATTTTCAACACACTCAAATGTATCTAATATGATAAACAGAGCTGCGTTACCTCATACTCATGACCGGAAAAGCGGAAGCGGCGACTGTGTCATAATAAAAGTTCCGCTGCTCGTGAGGCGTGTGTTGCGCAATCGCTCCAGCGGCCTCGTTCAGCTCCCACAACACTCGGTCCTGCTCTGCTTCATACTACAGTAACGTTAATAATCGCATCCATGAATATGATTTGTTCCCGAGTCCTATCCCAATTCTTTTCCACCGACCGTTGAGATGAAGACCACATGTCCCAAGATTCCGCGCTTAAACTTGGCGTCATCAAGCTACGCTTTTGTTTTGAAAAGACCTCTAGCGGACAGAAAATATTACATAGTGCACCTTTAATTACCATAAATAATAGGTTTGTTTGACTTGAAGAGGTGCTGCGCATGCCGATCGGTGAATGACATCAAAGTATCACAAGATGGATTCGCAAGCAAACAGAGCCATCTGCTGTCTAATCGCTGTATTTTGTCATACACCGATTGGTCTGCGCAGTGCCTTTCAATCTTGAGCAGTTAAAATGGCAAACAACAAAACTGCAGCATGCTTATCGTGCAATGGTGTGGATGCTATATAGCCTAGCATTATAGTTATCTTTATAGTTACTGTTTTTGGTTTGAATGGGCCTTAATATTGTAAACAAAAATAAAAGTAATATGGTAGGGCGCGACTCCAGAGAATTTCCAGAGCAATAGAGTGGTGCAGGTATGACGTCACTTTGTAGGCCAACCCGGAAGTTAGCGGCGCACGGGTTCCCTCGATCGAAAGCCTATGCATTTTTCCCATAGACTTTTGAGAAATCTCAAAAAATAAGCTTACGCATTTTGTCCATCAAGATAATTTTCACAGATGAACATAACTTTGATGAAGTTTGAAGCCTAAATGCAGTCGCCAGAAGTAAAAAGTGAATGGTAGGCTATAAACGAACTACACCACGGTGATTTCGATGTCACCATCACTAAGCTTCCGACAGCGCTTTCAGTTTTTATCTAAAAACATTTTCCCAGCACGCTTGAGTTAGAATAGTTTATAAGAGTACAATTATGAGCATAATGAGGCTGTAAAAGCAGACTGAGCTTATGATGACGTTTAATGTCCCTGACTGCCTGTGTAGTCCTATTTAGCCACTTGTTAGCAACCGCCTTTTTCAAGACACATAACAGCTTAAAAAATCACAAGTGGGGTAATACTGATGCATTTTATGTCGTAGAATAAAATGTGAAACTGTCTTGAGCCTGTGTTCACCACAGACCTTATTTCGGCCATTTAACCAAAATCCCATTCAAAAAACGCATTGACTTCGGGGCGATGGAACCAGAAGTGCTAAAATGCTAACTCACTTCCGCATTTTGGCCTACAAAGTGATGTCATACCTGCACTACTCTATTGTGAACTTGTTGATGACGTGGTGAATGTTAGCTCACGGGCAAACGTTTCCTTTCCTCCTAAGGGACATGATTGCTCAAAGCAAGGAGCTCTAAAATACTCAGAAACCCAATCCATCCTGTGAATCACATTCAAATCTTAGGGCATTTTTTTTTAATCAACTAATCCAACCAATTGTGATTGGTCCATCCTGGCGTGAGCTAAGAAAAGTGACTGATGTAACAATGCACGTTTTACTTTTTTTAGCAAACTGGTGGCTAATTTGTAGGCTAATTTCTCATTGATACGCTTTTATACAAGCTTACGTTCCACTAACGGTTACTTTAGGGGTGGACCTTGCTTACATTTTTTTTTTTTTCTAAAAAATTGCTTTTCCATACAAATCACAATGATAGCATCTGAAAGCTGTAAAATGCCTGAAACCTTCATCTGATCAGTTTTTGAAGGCAGCAGGTGACTCCTTCCTTGCCTTTGATATCCCATTCTGTGACAGTTTAAGTCCCCCAGTTTAAGTCCCCCCAAGTTTTTTATGTCTATGTGGTGTTTTTAATATGCTTTAAGTCAAACTATGTACAAATTCATAAGTCCACACTATTGCAGAATATTTTCTCCTTAAAACTGCAGTGAAAAAAAGAAAGTCTCAAAAACATAGGGCACGTTCAAGCTCAAACCGGTGCGCAACGTTTTGCTACGGTTTCTTGGGCTGAACGACATGTTTCCTGGAAACGGTGTGCAACGGGTTTGAGATACGTTTTCTCTTGTTTGGTGGGTGTGTCAAAAATGTCAGCCCAATCAGCAACAACATGTATATAAACCATGCGGGATTAAAGAGACAGCTCGCACAATGGGTATGAATGTAACATAAAAGTACTATACATATTTATATATTTTGCCATTGTATATTGGAGTGACACTTTCATAAACTTTTCTATTCTCCTCTGATTAATGGTAAATATTACAATATCATAGCACAACAATAGTGATAATCAATAATGATAAGCCTAATACTCACCAATAAAAATAATAAGGTCATATAGATCATAACAGTCTCGGAGGTAAAAAGTGGATTATCTTCATCTGAAACGTTTGTCTTTTCATCCTGAAATGCGAGGCAAATGTTGGATAACAATAATTAGGAACCACAGTTTCCACATATCCCTTCACTCGATTGGGATGTTCTCTTTTATTCTGGATGGCAAGGGCAGCGACTGTAACGTCGAGTGTATTTTGCAGTATTAAACACGTATTTATACCGATTTCATCAGGCTCCTAAAATTCTTCAAAAAGAACACAAAGAATGGCCTTCTCAGCTGCCATAGTTGCAACTCTTGCGTCATCAGAACAGGGTGTTCAACGCACCACCGTTTCCGTTTAAAAAACGTTTTGCAACGTTTTGTTGGGGCCTAACGCAGCAAACGTTTCAAATCGCCAGTGTTTTTTACGTCACAAACTACATTGTAACCAGTCACATCAATGTGACTTAGCATATTCGCTTTATGCAAACACTTTACTTTACACTTTACACTTTACTTTACTATATCATTACTATGCTGCGAAGTAGGGGAGCAGAAGGGGTTCAGTCTTCAGCTGGCTGGCAGGAGCAGCCACTGACAGGTCACATGACCTGGTGGCAGCTGCCAGTCTGATTCTGGCAGGTCTGTCAGTGGTGGGCTGGTGGCAGGCAGAGTGTAACGTGTTCCCTATCACTCTCGCTGCATGGAAATACACAATTTTATTATTATAAATATAATCTTAAGACTCTATTCTTTTGTATGATTGACGTTTTAGATGGGTTTATCTCAGTTAAAGCAGTCAAATGACCGTGATCTCAAACTGGTTGAAACTGACGCTCAGCCCAGCCAGCCACTGCTGAGATGCGAGTATAACGCGCTCCATATCACTCTCGCTGCATGGAAATACATTATTTTATTGTTATAAATATATTGTTATGACTCTATTCTTTTGTACAATTGTTGTTTTAGGTGAGTTTATTCCAATTAAAGCAGTCAAATAAATGTGATTCTGACTGGTTGCTACTGACGCTCAGCCCAGCCAGCCGCGGTCAAGCTGCGAGTGTATAGCATTCTCTATCAATATCGCTGCATGGAAATACATTATTTTATTATTTTAAATATATTCTTGAAATTGTCTAGCTTTAATGATAATTATAATAATTTTATGATTATATGGGCTATGATTTACATACAGTCAAACCAAAATTTATTCAGACAGTGGCTGGCTGGTTTAGTGTCCAGTGAAGCGTCAGTAAGCAACCAGTTAAGATCACGGTCATTTGACTGCTTCAGTTGAGATAAACCCACTTAAAACGTCAATCATGCAAAAGAATAGAGTCATAATATTATATTCATAATAATAAAATTGTGTATTTCCGTGCAGCAAGAGTGATAGAGAACGCGTTAAAATCTGCCTGCCACCAGCCCACCACTGACAGACCTGCCAGAATCAGACTGGTAGCTGCCACCAGGTCATGTGACCTGTCAGTGGCTGCTCCCGCCAGCCAGTTGAAGATTGAACCCCCTCTCTAGGGGAGTCTAAAAAGAAAGGTTATCCTGGAATATTTTCCCATTGAGATGAAAAATCAGGTAGTCTTCATTTAGCAATATAATGGGTGAATTATATATATGAGTCACCCATTATATATATGATTCACCCATTTTGTTGTTATGATGAACTATATGCCTTTCTCCACTGACGTTCCAAGCGTTTCTAAGGACACTGATTTTCAGAAGGCAGACTGAAATGGCAAACAGGAACATGGTTTGTGTAACATTAGCAACACATTATTAACTGTTTGATAATGTAGTCAAGCAAAAGGCTAATCATATTAATTACCGCTATGTGTCCGACGCTGTAGAGAGCGATACATAAAACACATTACCATTCTGACACATCGACTTGTAGAGGAGCCTGTATAATTCACTCTTCCACTTCTTCTGAATCAGTGGTTCAAATATATATGGCTAAATTAAACCAGTATTTGCCACTGTGCAGCGTTTACTACAGTAAAGTCGTGCGAGTGGGTCAGGTATTCTGAGCTGGTGTGAGTGAGTGGAGGTAGGGCTCATTTGCATATTCATGGTTCTGCATATACTAAATGAAACAAGGGTAGAGTTACATTCAAGCTATTTTAAGGCATGAATACTTTTTTTTCCACAGGAAAGAACATTTAAATATGTCATTTTGGTGATCAAAGATGAGTTTAAAAGGGGGGGTATCATACACAGTTTCTGCCAATCTCATGTTAATCTTGAGTACATATAGAGTAACAATGCATCCTTCATATCGCCAAAAAGTTTTGTCATATTTAAAAAAGAAAGATACGCTAAACCGAATCTTTCTGAAAAAAGCCGAGCTCCTGGAGGCGTGTCTGCCGTCAGTGCTGTGGGCCAGTGCGGGTTTTCCCGCGGAACTGGGCTACTTTTACACTGTTGCCACGGGTTGTTTTTCATGTCCGTGGGTTGAATCGACCCAAAATAACGTGATATTTAGTTCCTGGAATGCGAATTTTACCAGAAGAGCCCCGCCAAAAACTCGAATTTTACCGCTCGGAATGCAATTTTTTACCGTGGGACCCCCGCTGAAATGCCATTGGGCTAGTTTTGGGCTAGTTTTGAGAATTGGGCAATTGGGCGGGTCTTGTTGTGAAAACCTGGCAACCCTGTCATGGGCGGAGCTAAAGAGTCACAAGTGCGCACAGCTTCTGCGTAGAGATTGCATGTTAGCTGCGACATCTTTATAAATAAAAAGGAAACAAAAACGTTTGTATTGTTTACATTATATGCACCTGCGCGCTAATTGCCAACAAAACACAGATATCTGATGCAGCTTTACTCACCGCCCCGATCTGTAAATCCAGCGCCGAACTGGGACTTGTTTACAAAGTATTCGTCACCGAATTCCCGGGAACAAACAAACATACATGCACAACTCCGTTGCTGCCCCGGATCTTTCCCTCACAACCAAAAACACACTCCTTTGGTGACAGGAGCTGCGTCTCATTTCGGAGGCTGCATCCTCCGGAGGTCACATTTGAAGGCTGCATACTTCATCACAGCCATTGTTGAAAAATCTCTCGGTTTCCATATCCCGAAGGAAGCGCGTTGATGGGTGTGCTCTTGCTCTGGGTGATGTGTGTGTGCACGCTTATCAGGGAGAAGTGCCCATACAAGGAATTCCGCTCTCTTTTGACGTCATACAGGACACATTCGAAAAAAACTCTCAGAATCCTGTACCAAAACGGAAGTAGTGGATTTGGCACAGAAACACTCCGTCATACGTCCAACTCGTGTTTTGAAACTTTGGCCATGTTTAGCATGAGAATGCAACTCTTTAACCGTGTAAATATGTCAGAATGCATGAAATAGCATTACACCCCCTTTAAGGAATAAAATTATTGACTACAGGGGACTTTGAGCTAAAAACAAATATGGCGTCTGAAAGTTACGGTTGGTGGTCAGTTTGTGTGTAAATGTACATTTTTGACCAACTTTTTACTTTCATCAAAGCTTACTCGATTTTGTTGTAGATCTTTAAACTGTTATGCTTCCTCAGAAGTCTGTCCGAAACCAGTTTTGTGAGGTATCTGCAAAGTCATTGCTTGATAGGGCAGAGAGGCAACAAGTAAACTGCTTAAGATTTCATAAGTTTTTATTTTCATGAGATTGGTTTGGTAAAATAATTTTGAAAAAGCAGTAAAAAAGAGTTTTTTTTTTTTTTTTTTTAGGTATCACTAAAAAATTTACATGAATAAAACACAAATACAAATGTACATACTTAATACAGTACAGATAACTAGGAATGAAAAGCACCAATTGTAAACAAAAAAAAACAAAACAAAAACAAACAACTTTTAATATAAAAATATTAAAAAGAGTTAGGAAGTGCAGTCCGTCTATATCCTTTTTATATCCAACTTTTCCCCTGCTGTATTAGTTATATACCTAAAACCCAACATTCAAACTTTTTTCCATGCAACAGTTTGACAGCACACCAGCTAATGTTGTGCACGGCCACATTTCAGAGCAGGAGTAACTTCCGCTGCCTGATATTATTTCCAGGCCGTCACTGCGTCACTTCCTCCTCTTCTTCAGGACTGTCTTCGGTAGAGGCAGGCCGAACGGTGAGCGGATTCAAATCTTAATTCATCCTTTTACATTCTGAAGAAAATAAACATTTCGCAGTCTATGGTGTTGTATTAGTGTTCATTGAACTTAAATGGGCTGATATTGCGGCTCATGCAGCGATGCAATACCTGATATTTATATGAATTATCACACGGGGTCTGTACATGGCGGCCATTGGTGTGATCTGTATGAAACACTGAAGTTACAAAATATGAAAACTGCTCTGCTTGTTTTAACCTTACAACAGAGTCCCTTATACTTAAAAATGGATGACTTGGGCTCTCGCGCTCAATACAGCATGTTATGTTTAGTACTTGTGCTAGTTCAATGTGTTGTGCATGTTGTATCGCGGTCGCCGTTTAGCGTATAGTTTAGATATCTGTCGTAATTTTAAACGGTAAAGTTTTGTTAAACTTGTATTTTATTGCGTGCTGTAATTTACTTGTTTTTTGTGGATCTAGACAAAAGATAGTTTAATAACACTGCTAACGTACATGCTACATGTCAACGTAGATTGCTGTAGTCAAAATCATTGTTCATAACTAATGATTTGTTAGTTTTGTAAGGGTATTTCTGTATTGTATTCCCTGTGTTTTTAAACTCATTGTCCAATTCATTTTTGCTTGTACATTTCGTAGGCATCATGGCAGCCCTCAGACCCCTCACCAAGCCTAAAATTGTCAAGAAAAGGACCAAGAAGTTCATCAGACATCAGTCGGACCGCTATGTCAAGATCAGGGTAGGCAATTTGCCTCTATTTCATTGCGACTTTAAGCACTACAGTACTTTTTTTTTTTTTTTTTTTAATGATTGCAATGTATATTTATGTAATTTGTGTTGCATAATTGCTGGACACTTGTAGCAAGTTCTCATCTTTGAGCATGAGCAGTAGCCTTTTTATGCAGAAAATGTTTTTCAAATGCAATAGCTGTCCAAAACACATTCAAGATGAACCTGAAGGGTTAGTTCACCCAAAAATGAAATGTCATTACGTGCCCTCATGTCTTTATAAACCCGTCAAATTTTTCATATTCGGAACACAAATTAAGATATTTTTGATGAAATCTGAGGGATTTCGTCCTTCCGTTGACAGCTACACAACTGACACTTTGAAGCTTCAAAAAGTTCATAAAGATATCATAAAACTAATCTATATGACTTAAGTGGTTTAGTCCAAATTTTTTGAAGCGACATAATCGCTTTATATGATGAAAAGATTTAATTTAGGCTTATATTCACATACATTGAGTAGCAAACATAAACAAAAGCTCAACTGAACCTGCTCCATGCACAAGAACAAACCTCTTCTGGAAGCTCAAACGTGCTGCGTAACATGACAGTGAACCTCATTGGTTCTCGTGCTGTCGAGCAAACATGGTTGAGCTTTCGTTTACCACAGCTGATATTTATATGTGAATAAAAGCCTAAATTAAATGTTCATCTTATAAAGCGATTGAGTCTCTTAAGAAAATTTGGACTAAACCGCACAATTCAATGGGTTAGTTTTATGATCTCGTTATGAACTTTTCGAAGTGTCAAAGTGTCAGTTGCGTAGCTGTCTACGGAGGGACAGAAAGCTCTGATTTCATCAAAAAAATCTTCATTTGTGTTCCGAAGATGAACGAAAGTCTTGCGTGTTTGGAACGACATTTTTGGGTGAACTAACCCTTTAAGTAGCTTGATACAGTAGACAACTCCATTAATTTAGTTTTCTATAACAGTCATGATCTAATATAAATAACCTCTCTGTAGAAAAACTGGAGGAAGCCCAGAGGTATTGACAACAGGGTGCGCAGACGCTTCAAGGGTCAGATGTTGATGCCCAACATCGGTTATGGAAGTAACAAGAAGACCAAACACATGCTGCCCTCTGGATTCAGGAAGTTCCTGGTCCACAATGTCAAGGAACTTGAAGTCCTCATGATGAGCAACAAGTAAGAGCAAAAAGATTTTTATATTGCCACTTTTATACACAATGTGAATTTTCTTAGATGATTTATCATGTGTAAATCCTTTGAAATATTTTATTATGGTGGTTCTTTGTGGTCTGACGATATATAACTAGTAGTTTTCATTTGTTTAAAGAGCTTAGGCTAGAACTGTCTGTCTCTGTGATCATACCTGCTGAATTGTCCATATTCATCCCAGGTATTGAATTCAGAGAAATAGCATGGCGGAGGAAATACCCATTCTACCTCTAGCTCTTTCCATAGCCAGCAGGTGGAAGATAATCTGCAACAAGTGACTAACGCTTGTATTTGAGCCTCTTTGAAGTATAGCTAGGTCATGTACTAGAGTATAACAAGTTTGTGTACAAGTGTAACTTGAATGTGTCCCTTTCTGGTGGGGACGGCAATGTTGCATTCTCATTGTTTTTAAAATATGAATTTGTGATTAACCTTAATGTTTTTTTTTCTTTCTCTGTAGGACCCATTGTGCTGAAATTGCCCACAATGTGTCCTCAAAGAACAGGAAGCTGATTGTGGAGAGGGCCGCACAGTTGGCCATTAAGGTCACAAACCCCAACGCCAGACTCCGCAGCGAGGAGAACGAATAATATGGTTATCTTGTTGTCTTTTCAATAAAGTGAAAAATATAAAACCACACTGTTCCATCTGATTTCTTTTTGTTTAGATGATGTGCTGCGTCCCAGTTTACCTACTTTATACTATGCTTTAAAAGTATTTGCTGTTTTTGTGAAGAAAAAGTACATACTTTTGAGTGTAGCAGAAGAGTATGCAAGCTTTGGGACATGGACTACTTGTCATAATTGCGTCTTTAACAGACCACACTGTTTTTTTGTTACATGCATCCTGTCACTGTTTAAACTGCCATCAATCATCTTGTCAGTTAAAATCCTCCACATTCAATTAAATTTCCTACTGTTTCGGTGAGAGATGTAGCAGCACGTTGATCTCCCAGTCGTGGGTCTTTCATGCGGAAACTCTCCTCATGTTTGTATAATGATGCATTTAAAAGTTAATGACCAAACATCTTTATAAAAGTTTATAACATTGAATAAATATCTTTTTGGCAGGTTAGATACTGATTATTTGCTTAAACCTCTACTTAAGTGTTGGGCTCACACATCTGCAATATCTGTATAATTTTTTTTTTTTTTAGCTTTTTATTTGTTTGTAGTTATAATCGAATCCTCGTCCAACATGCAATATCAGCCGTTAGTGTGTACGGATCTGCACTTAGGATTTTAAAGTAGACCATCTGGGTATCTTTGAATACTCATTTCAACATACTACGATTTAGGATGTGCAGATTCTTATTTCGAATCCTATTTAGGATGGATACGGATTCTGTAGAAAATAAGCTTCAAGCTTTAAAAGTGTTTATTTTCACAACAAAACTGTAGTCCATTGCAGGTTCTGTAACCACAAACGATAACACAGATCGAGTCCTAACTAGTGTCCATTGATTCCACAGCCCCTGTTAAGGGGTCTCCTTGAAGGCTCTCAAAGATGGTGGCCATCTCTGCATTGCTTCTGATTTGGTTGGCAAAGTCTGCCATAGCAGGGCTCTTTTCAACCTCGCTGATCGACAGCAGGGCAGCGACAGCACGCATTGCAGAGCGCCTCAGCTCTTCCTGTTTCTCAAACTCTTGCTTTACTGAACCAGCTTTTACCTTAATAAAGAAAGACATAAAATAAAATAACTTAATATCTACATTAAAAAATAGATAATTGTTTACTGAGAAGCAGTGCTGGGTAGGAACTGATCACATGTACCCTGGATTACATAATCAGATTCTGAAAATAAAGTACTTGTTATTGGATATTACATTTTAAAATACTCATAATCAGACTACAGTTTTATTTTGCATGATTACATGTTCTCACAATGGCAATAATTCATTCATTGATTCTCTCTACTACTTCCTTTCTATCTTTTAAATTTTCCTTTCTATAAAAGTTTACTGCTTGTATATGTTCAGGTCTTCCAGGTTTGTGGAATTGCACACACAGACCAGCCACTAGTCATGTGACTATCATTGAAAACAGACCCACAGCATTTCATCACTGGATTTACAGAAATCATTTCAGTTTTAAGAAATGTTTTCTCAACATTGCAGATCTAATCAACTCCCTGGGGAACATAATTATTATTTGAATTATCATTCAGTGAGTCGTTTAACCACATATTTTTGTCTTTGGAAGGCTTTCCCCCATTCCATGTAAAGTGCTTTGAGGTCAGAGAAAAGTGATATATACTGTAAATGTAACAAATTATTATTAATTTTTGTCTTTCAAACACATTAAAATGTACAATTTAAGGGCATTTCTTATTGACATGCAATGCAGGGATTCCCCAACTTTTTTGTCAGCTGAACCTCTTTGACCTAATATATTTACTTGAAGTGAGCCTTTAGATTTTAAGTTAATAAGTTAGGTCGATAATAAAATTAAGTCAATAATAATAATAAATAGTTTATGGTTCTCTGGTCATGGTCACATGACATGCAGGCAAAAAAAGTTTTATTTTGATTCTTTTTATTTTAAAATTATTTTAATTTTAAATATTTATGATTTAATTAATAGCTTTTTATTAAGCTTTTGAACCACTGAAGGTATATCAGTCTGGAAACCCTGAATGTAATATTTACCTGTAATGTAATATTTAAACGAACAGTAAGCGATTTCTGAGAAATGCTGTTGATGTTTGAAATCACCAAAACAAACACGCCCCTACCCAAAAGGATCACACCCCTATCTTGATAGTTCCGCCCAAAATTCACGAACACGCACGAGCTGCGTCCCAATTCGGGGGCTGCATCCTTCGAAGGCCGACTGCATCACAGAGGTGCTAAGGCTGTCCCAATTCAAAGGGTCCTTCAAATATGGCCTCCAAATATGTCCTTCGTTTCCCTTGCAATGAAGGATACGACAGATGGATCCAACACGGTCTTGCCTACCTCAGAATTCATTGTGTGCTGGTGCTTTTTAAAGAGAAATTGCCGAATTACACTTTTAAACATGAGTATTGGGTTTCAGCTTAGTCAAATATTAGTCAAATATTTGTAAAAAAAAAAAAAAAAGCTTTTAAATCGGTTTTTAAATGTTGACATAACTTACTAAGATGCAATTATATATAGTTTATACTCTTTATTATATAAAGAAATGGACCATGGTGAACACATTTAGACAGTTTGTGAACCCTGTTTTGTTTTCAGGCAGTTTAATATAACTGTCACAGTTGCTAGTTGACAAAAACAATCCTTTGTAGGCTAGAATGTCCCATTTAACAATGCTCATTCCAACTTTCGTGGCCTTCGAATGCGTGGCCTTTGAAGGATGCAGCCTCTGAATTGGGACGCAGCTAATGCAACACAGGCACTTCCCCTGATGAGTGCATACATCACTTACTGGTGATTGGCTGCGAGTGTGTTTTGGTGCTCGGTCTGATCCACTTTCAACAGCGTTTCTCAGAAATCACTTAATGCAACTTTAATGCACTTTGTGTTGTTGATGACAAAGAATGTAACATTATGTTCCTCTTTGTATTCTTATATCAATATGGTACAAGATTATCCTATTCAAATCAATGTGATTAATGAGTTAGGTCAAAAGTAATCTAAAAATAATCAAAAAGTAGCCAGATTATATTACCATTATATTACCTTAAATGTGAAATGTAATGGATTATGTCACATTATGTTATGTAACGGGCATTTATGAGAAAATAATCCATATAACAAAAATAAAACAATGCAAATATTACAAAATGTGACTTTCTGTGCAAGTGTGTGTGCGTTTGAATGAGAGACAGCAGGAGAAACAGAGAATGTGCTTTCAAGACATGATAAAACGTATTCCGTAACCGCTGTCATATTAAGTCTTACTTTTGTAGAGCAAGTAGCTTTCAGTGGTTCCACTAATCTGTCCAGCCTTTGTACCACAGCAGCTGGACACAGTTTAGAAACTCTGGCGAGCATAATGAAGGTCAGCATCTGAAAAAAAACAGAAACATGAGCATCTTAAAGGGAATGAATGGTGAAAATATGCTTGCTTTAATCCTATGTAATGTATTGGACAATGTTGAATAATAATGCAGTTGCATCCGATCCTTACCTCACCGAAAATACACTTACTTTAATGTCATAGTGGTCTTTCAGGCCTTCTTCAACGTGATTCAGAAACTCAAAGATATCCAAACAGTCCAGGCAACTGTCCAACAGAGTGTACATGCATTCATACGCCGCCTTACGAACATCCAACCCATCATCTACTGTGTGCTTGAAGGGGCCCATCTCTACCTGAGATGTGATTTAACATGCCATGATTTGGTAAGATCAACAATTAAATTTCAAAAAGAATTTGAATTTCTTTTTCTGGGTTTGTGTACAAGTATTTACAATATTTTACACATTATGTTTTATATGGCAGGTTTCATGTACTTTTAATGTTCATAATTTGTACCTCTCGAACAAGGTCTTTTCTGATCTGGGTCTCATTGTATAGATGTGGGAGAAGTGATGTCAGAAGTCCACGGATCAGGGAAGGTTTGTTGTGGGCAGCTGAATTAAACATGACTAAAGCCACTCTCCGAACATTGAGGTCAGGATCCTGGAGTGTTTTCAGGAAGTCACCTAATAGCAGTATTACAAACTAGGCCATTAGTTCAAGGGTTTAAGATAGTATCTATCATGCATTCACCAAATATATATATATATAATTTACATTTATTATCCACAGAAAAGCACAAAGTATACGCAATTTACCAATGCATCCTTTGAGGAGTGAGTCTATGGGCATAGGGTGGTCTACGATAGTGAACTTCACTGCAGTTACAACCGTACTGCGGGAAAGAGGAGACCCTGGAAGAACAATAAATATTTGCTTGCTTATTGTTTATATTTGTGCAGCCCACTCATGTATTTCAAACATTTCACTTGATTTAAACCCCATTTTAAAACTATACGTTTGGAACAAACCCATTTTCTACAGAGTAAAGTCAAGGTAATGTATCATCTCATATTACCTGAGAACAGCTGTTTCTTTAGTCTTGGTAGAAGTTCAGATGGACTGACCAATGTGAGTTTCCCTAAACATTCAGCTACAATATTGCGAGTGCCCTCCTCTGCGCATTCACAGTGCTTGAATAGCAGAGCCCAGATGTTCTCCACATGAGGCTTGAGACTTTCGGCTGACAGAGCAGTGATCATTTCTTTGAGGGAGTGCAGAAGCAGGTACTGTCTCTTTGGTTGGCTGCCGATCTCCTTGAGCATGAATGGCAGATACTCCCCCAAGTTTCCAACACAAATGTTTCCCAGGGCGAAAGATGCGGCAGACTTAACTTCCTCGTTCAGAGAACTGAAGGCTTCCATCATGACTCCCTTCAGCTCCTTGTGCCCTTCGAAGTTCATAAACCGTCCAATTTCCCCAAGACACAACAACGAGAGAATCCTCACCGACTCGGATGATTTGGGGTTCTTTACATCCTGGATAAGGCTGGTAACCACTGCAGAAGCTTCTTTGGGACAGGCCGTCGACAACGCTGCTACACATTTGGCCACGGAGTAATAGGACTGTTTATGCACGGACATGGAGTCAGATGACTTTGAATCGTAGAAAGGCCCTCTCAAGGCTTTCAGAAGGTCACTGTAACCCATGTTGTTGGCCTTTGTTGCTACAAGAACCTGGAAGAACTCAAGTATTGAATTTAGAGCACCTCCTTGTAGCAGTGGAGAATGGACTAAGTTAAGCACTTCAGGTAAGATCGTCCCCCCAATTTTGCTCAAAGAGGACGGGCAAACTTTGGCCATACACGTGATCAGCGTTATAGCTAACTGTGAGATATGCATATCACTCTCTTGAATCAAAGCAGGTACCTCACTCAGTATGGACTCTATCATTGGGGGCTTAAAGCTGTCGCTATATTTTGTGACCATCACATTCAAGGCTGTTATCGTGTTCAACTTAAGGGCCCGCTGGTTTTTCCGCAAGAAGGATCCAAGCATTGGTATCCCCTCTGTTAAAATGGGTCTTAGGTCAATTTTAAGTGGCGAGGAAGCGACAAGAGTCAAAGTCTTCACTGCGATAAGCCTGGTGATTTCATTTTTAAGCCTTTCCAGAAATATCTGCAATGTGGGCTGCAGGTCAGCACCAAGCTGGTCACCCAAATGACTCAAAATGTGGCCCATGCAGAAAATGGCTCTTTCTTTCACTTCTTGGTCTATGTCAGCTGCCTTCAACCTCTTCGAGGTGCAAGCAAACACGTTCTTTATGTAAGGCTTGGCGTCAAAAGCAATGGGCTTGTCCAGCGGCCGCATGAGCTTGACAATCTGCTGGGTGACTTGGAGGGCCTCGGATGTGATTTTATAAAACGGGTCTTCGACACATTGGATCACCGGTGGTAAGATGACATTAATGTGTGGGTGGAAGATCTCTGGGTTGTGGCTACTCAAGAGAACATTGAGGAAAGAAAGGGCATCAATCTTCATATTTGAAGAGGTCGACTTGTCTGTCAAGGAGAAAATAATACCTAAAGAGAGAAAATCTGAAATGAATGTATACACTGAAAATAATATGCAACAAAACTGGTTAAAGAGTTTAATTGGGCGCAAAAACGCCAAAGGCAACTTGATAGTTGAAGTATCAGGGATTAATTTATTACAATGTTATATGAGACTATAGTGATTAAGTGATTAAACTCAGCCAAGAAAAAACAATAATTGACTAATATTATACACCAGGTGCGACCATTTTCGCATCACATTTTGTCATGTTGCAACCGCTTGAGGCTATCTACGGTGGAAATGTCAAAACAAACTTTCCAAATTAATTATCCTTCTTGTCAGAAGTAGTGCAAGCTTGTGGAGTACGCCAGAAGTTACTCTCTGTAACTCGTCACCCTACATACATAAGTGGTTATATTGGGTTCTAAACGTTTTTGATGTGTCACACCGATCGTGTACAGTGTAAACAGGGTGTTAGCATAGCATTTCATTCTTTTAATCTGACCTGGAATGAGGACTGGTATGTGCTCTCCTAGTTGACTGGGCAGTACATTGGCCATCTCTGTCAAGAGACTGAAGCAACCTTGCCTACTTCTCATGCTTTTCTCCTTTAGCTGTCGGTGTAAGGCTTTTACTATTGTCGGTACCTGTGAAAGCAGGTGAGAGCTATTTTTAGGAGATATGCACCATGTAGTTTGGGTCAATAACCTGCAGACAACTATACCTGTTTCTTCAAGAGAGAGACAGCTGGCTCCTCTTTAGCTTCCGTGTCCAGAGTGGCACCATGAGGGTGTCTGGTCTGTCTGAGCAAAGCCACAAAGGCTGAGAAAATGTCAGTCTTAACATTCTCCTCACGTTCTTTGAATCGGGACACCAACACTGGGCCTACAGATTCATAGAGCTCCACCAGCAGATCCCTGCGGCTGCTGATTATCGCCTCCAGACATTTCACAGAGGAACGCCGCACCTTCCAGCTCATGTCCTCATCATCACTGTATTCATCATCAGACTCTATAGATTACAAGTGTGTTGACTGTGAAAATCACACTCAGAGTGGGCAGAACTACATCCGCCATCTGCCTCATCTCATACATAGATAGAGAAACTTGACTTTGTATGTACCATTAGTAATAATTTGTAATTCTTTCCAAAAAGATAATATTGATGTGTGCTTAAAGGTGGAATTATAACTCCTAAAATTGCACAATGATGGTCAAATTAATCACCCTGATCTTCATCCTCTCTTTCCTCAATGTCCATACTGTCATCCTGGTCATCATCAGCATCATAGTTGTAATTGGGGTCATAGGTTATGTACTTCAAACACAACTTAATAATTGTTGGGAGGTGAGGGGACATTTCCTTTGGACATCTGTCAAAAAATCAGGAAAGAATTTCTGACTTAATATGACATTCAAGTACACACACAGAGAGAGAAAGCATTGTTTCATGTTGAAAAAGTTGAATTTTTAAGTTATAAACCAAATAATATAGACATAGTTTTACCTGCTAAAAAAAGCTTCAAAAGCTTGAAAGCAGAACTCGCGTAGCTCATCATCTTCCACGTTACAAAACTTCACCACCATGGGCACAATCTTCTCCAGGTGTTCACCTTCATATCATAAGACTCAATATTGATACAACAACAATGCCATATTCAAAATCTCCAAAAGACATTTTAGTATGTTTTAACTTGTTGATTTTAGCTTTGCTAGTCTCTTCAGCTCCCTCTGCTGGTCACACTGTAATACTATATGCCCTCAACACTGACAGACAAAATTCTAGCAATAATATAAAATCAGCTCTCACCAATTCTGTGTCCTCCTCGTCTGCTGACTGTGGCCAAGCACTGGATGTAAGTGCGGACGCTGGCTGTGGGTGGTCCACGGGACAGCTCGCCCATGAGGTGTTCGGTAAGCTGAGTGAACAGAGTGGGACTACAACTTGGCACCAGGTGACCCAGCGCTATAATAGAGCGTTTCCTTACAGCCATACGAGGACTCATGAGCTGGGCGAGGAGACTGGTCAGAATCGACTGATGGAAGCTCACCAGCGCAGTGCTCAACCTGCCAAATAATGCGATCAGACTGCTGGGTGAATGTTGATAAACACTTTTCATGCAAGTACAAGACATTTTGACCAACCTGCCCAGCATGTCAGAGAGAATATCTAAAGCCTCCAGCTGAATGGACACGTCGTCTTGCATTCCCAGTGCTCCAATCAGCTGGGACGTGATCTTCCTACAGACGTTGACTGTGAGGCTCACACCTTGAATACAATACAACAACTATTACCAAAAAGATCCTGAAAAGTCAGAAATCTCTATTATATCGCCATGATACCAGCAGATGAAGGTGGCAGTTCAGCGATGACGGTCTTAAGGCCCATGCTGGAAATGTCCCTCAGCTGCTCTTTGTTGGACACCATGTTGGAACAGAGAGTGTCCACCATCGTCTCCACCTGACACTCCTTCACTTTTCCCACGAGAGGACCAAGACTACACAAACCAGAAATAGTCATAATCACAAACCATATATTGTTCATGTTTGGAAGAAAATCTGAGTAAGAAAATACCATTTGACAGCCAGATTCTGCACTTCTCCATTTTTGTCCTCCAGAAGTTTGAGCAGCATGGTCACGACTTTCCTCTCGCTCTCCTCGTCCAGTTTGATTGAGTCCTTCTGGAGCTCCATCATCAGGTCATTGGCCGCCATAAACCTTTCATTTGTTTCACCATAGTGCTCATCAGTTTTGATGTACTTCACAACCACAGGACTCAAATTGCAACATGTCCAAATAGCAGGGTACATGTCCAAAACAGGTGGTATTACCATGGTAAATACTAGTGAAATAGTAGTACTTAGTTAGCAAAATTGTTTGGTATGGAAACCCATTTCTACCACAAAAAAATCATGCTTTGGTAAATCATATTATGAGATATCATATTATAGTCGAAATTATGATATAAAAAGTTGAAATATGATACGAAGTCAAAATTATAGTTATGACATTAAAAAGTCTAAATTATAGTTATGACATTAAAAAGTCAAAATTATGACCTAAAAATTACATAAAAAGTCATAATTATGACAGTCATAATTTCTCTAGATTCAGTGAAGAGGATGTGCTTCGGGTCTTCAGATCAGTGTACTTCAGATCAGTGAAGAGGATGTGCATTGGGTCTTCAGGAAACAGAAGACAAGGAAAGCACCAGACCCAGACGGTGTCTCACCAGCCTGTCTAAAAACCTGTGCTCTCCAGCTGGCCTCCATCTTTAATAGATCACTGGAGCTGTGCGAAGTCCCTTCCTGCTTCAAACACTCCACCATCATCTCCCTCCCTCTCATTTGAAAGACTGGTGCTGTCCTACCTGAAGGACATCACAGGACCCCTGCAGTTTGCTTCGAGTAAACATGTCTGTGGACTATGCAGTCAAAGTGGGATTGCATTATATCCTGCAACATCTGGAGAAACCAGGGACTTATGTGAGGATCCTGTTTGTGGACTTCAGCTCAGTCTTCAACACCATCATCCCAGCACTCCTCCAGAGTAGGTTAACCCAGCTCTCTGTTCCTAGCTCTATCTGTCAGCGGATCACCAGCCTCCTGACAGACAGGCAACAGCTACTGAAAAAATGGGGAAATTTACATCAAACACCTGCACAATCAGCACTGGCTCCCCACAGGGATGTGTGCTCTCCCCACTGCTCTTCTTCCTGTACAAGCTCCTGAAGTTTGCAGATGACACCACAGTCATCGGCCTCATCCACAACGGTGATGAGTCTGCATACAGACAAGAGGTTGAGCAGCTGGCTGTCTGGTGCAGTCATAGCACCCTGGAGCTTAACAAGCTCAAAACAGTGGAGATGATTGTGGATTTCAGGAGAACCCCCCCGGCACTCTCCCCACCCACCATCATGAACAGCACTGTGGCAGCAGTGGCAGCAGTGTCATTCAGAGTCGTTCAGGTTCCTGGGCACCACCATCTCTCAAGACTTGAAGTAGGATAATCATATTTGCTCTATTACAAAAAAGGCCCAGCAGTACTTCCTCCGTCAGCTGAAGAAGTTCAACCTGCCACAGGAGCTGCTGAAGCAGTTCTACTCTGCAGTCACTGAGTCTGTCCTCTGCACTTCCATAACTGTCTAGCAATACCACTTATAACCAACCTCTTTTCTTCCATTCCCTGTAAAATTATACTCTGCTGTATACAGCACAAATTTGTCTATTTTTGTTTATGTATTATACTGTATATACATATGTGTATCTTATTCAAATATCGTTATTTTACTATCTGTGTACTGTTGTCGTCTCTCTGTACTGGAAGCTTCTTTCACCAAAACAAATTCCTTTTGTGTGCAAACATACTTGGCAATAAAGTATGTGGCCCATGCAGAAAATGGCTCTTTCTGATTCTGATTCTTTAATGTCATCATTTTGATTTTTCATCTCTTAATTATGACTCAGTCATAGTTATGGGTAATTATGTTTACATTTTTACTTTTTATTCCATATTATTATTTAGTATGTCATAATTTATGACTTAGTATGTCATCATTTCAACTTTATTTCATAATATCAAAGTCATAATTATGACTTAGTATGTCATCATTTTGACTTTTATCTACTAATTATGATTTAGTATGTCATAATTTAGACTTTTGTCATTAAGATATGCTGGAAATGGGCTTCCATAATTTGGGAACAGCATATTAGAAACTGAATTCTGTAAGAATCATGGTGATTCATTTAATATTTCCATTTAGTCACCAAAATACAAATAAAATATAATACATAGAATATAGTCTACAGTCTTGGCCTAATTTAAAATGTCATGCAAACAAGTATGTCCACAACAGTTGTCATTTACAAAGTAGCCAATCAATGTTTATTCCAGTTCACTATTTCAAAGGGTTAAAGTGTTAATATAAATCTGAAAATGATTATTTAAGCGACATAAAAACGGCAGGCCGTTGCTTTGCTTTGTCACTGGCCTATTTTTGTAAACATTAATCATGAGTCTAAAACATGCGTCTACAACACACACTGTCTTACCGAAAGTCTTTGTCAGTTGATGTCATTTTTTCCAATAGATTGGAAATGTAAAAGGTGACATTCGACATCTTGACTTTTTAAAGTAGTCTACTGCACTGAACTGCGAAGTAAAAATTAATACAGAAAGTTGAGCTTGATGAAGATCATAGCGCCTGGCTGGACACTGGACAGACTGGGACATATGACACTTTCGGACAGTTATAAATAGGGATGGGTGATATTAATTTAACTCGCTTTGTCGCCTTCTGCTGCAATCAATGTGAACTGCAGGACAGGGACGGAAGAATAGAGCGGAACCTTTTTTTTGTTCCACCCGGAGACTTTAGCAACGGAAATACAGTCCGTACTGGGCGGTCAGTTTGCCACGTCGGAAATATTATCAGTAATTTCATTTCGGAAGATCAGAAGAGCAACTAGGGACGTTTTTTAGGTGTTGAAGGAGTTTGTTGGAGGGATATAATCAAATATGGTGAGTGTTACATTATTGACTGGGGTTTGATTGTTCTCAGATATTTAAGTGTTCGGATTCTGTAGCTTCATAATAAATGACTAGATGGAAAATTAAATGTATTTTTACATGTCAGACCCTATTTAGATATTGTTTGTTTTCCAAATCTTTATAAAAAGCTCTTGTAATACAAAACGATTATCAGGTTAGTGCGATATTTTAGACAGTTTTTAGTTTCTCCACTATTATTATTCTCAGTCAGTTTTAGCTATGTTGGATCCGAGTTTAATGAGCTATCAACTTAGATCTAATACCATTTTTATGTTTTTCTGTAAATACAGCTACCTAAATGTTTGCAGTATATTTAATTTAATGCTGTCAATTGATTAAAATATTATATCCAGCTAATAACGTGATAAATAATTATTAAATGATAATAAAATAATTAATTGCATATATCAGTATTGGCAGAAAAATGAAAAATACCCCCAAATAATTAAAAGACTTTCTCTCTCTGTGTGTGTGTGTGTAATATATATATATATATATATATATATATATATATATATATATATATATATATATATATATATATATATATATAATTTCTCTCTCTTTTAAATACAATTTAAATACCTTAGTATATGACTATGATAATCATCCAGTTCCAGTGTAAATCAAAGACACCATACTTGTAATTTTTAAGATAAACTGAATGATAAAATCAAAAATTCCCTTGATGTCACTTAGTATAATCTGATGCACAATGAAGTTAAAAATCATTGATGCGTTTTCAATAAATATTTGTTTAACTCACATTTCAGCACATCTGTGGTCTTGTGTCTTTTTAGGTTTCGGTCATTAACACAGTGGACACCTCACATGAGGATATGATCGTGAGTATCTCCATCCATCCTGTCACCATCTTTACTTTTACTGCATCTTTTTCAACATTATGACTCTGATTTGTCGTTCTGTGTTCAGCATGATGCTCAGATGGATTATTACGGCACCAGACTGGCCACCTGCTCCTCTGATCGCTCTGTAAAGATCTTTGACGTCAAAAACGGAGGGCAGATCCTTGTGGCTGATCTGAGGGGGTATGTGAAGCACTCAACTAAAACTAGGGTTTCCATGGAGTCGGTTTAATTCTAATTCTAATACTCTATTGACAGCCATGAGGGTCCAGTGTGGCAGGTGGCCTGGGCTCACCCCATGTACGGCAACATCCTGGCATCCTGCTCCTACGACAGGAAGGTGATCATCTGGAAGGAGGAGAACGGCACCTGGGATAAGATGTATGAATACACAGGCCACGACTCCTCTGGTAACTTCACGCTTTTGATTCTCATATCAAACACTGTGACATAGAATCACGCTGTGGACAATCACACATTCTGTTCTCCTGCAGTGAATTCTGTTTGCTGGGGACCGTATGATTTCGGGTTGATTCTGGCCTGTGGCAGCTCAGATGGTGCAATTTCAGTGTTGACCTGTTCTGGAGATGGACACTGGGATATTAAGAAGATCAACAATGCACATACAGTGAGTTTTGCCTTTATATGAGATTATAAAATATACATATTCCGGGCTCCAAAAATCTTTATTTGATTATTGCAGTAAATTGATTTATTTAAGTTTTAAGTTAATGTAATTGTTTTTTAAATATTTTTAAGTTCAATTAACCGTCCTTATGCATTCAAAGAATACCAACACCTTTTGCATTACTGGGTCAGTTTTGACCCGGTGAGGTTATAACACAGTGATAACGTAATATTTTTCTACTAAAACCATATTGTATCTGATCAAGAACTTCTCATTAATGAGTAAATGTGCAAACATTTCAACATTTTCAATGTTACAATGTTATAACTATGTTATTACTGTACTATTACTGTCATAGCTTTTTAAACTTTATTTAATTAAAAAAAATAGAAATTCTTTGAAATTTCACATGAACTACAGCAAGAAAAAAATACTGCAGAAAAGATGCAAGAAAGAAATATTTTTGTCAATATTTTTGCGAAATTTTTTTAAAGGGGCCTGATCTGTACAGGCTCTTTGGGAAGTTATAAATCATATATTTTGACATCTTGAATGCTGATTGGACAAAACAGGGTTCAAGACATGCAATTAAGAGGCTTCAGTTGAGTATGGTAAATGTTATAAAAGACTGGCCCAATTGTACTTCATCCTGTTATTTGAGTTTTTACATGGTTTCTCTCATCTTTATGGCAGATCGGCTGTAACGCTGTGAGTTGGGCCCCAGCTGTTGTCCCAGGAAGTCTTATTGAGCAGCCAACAGGACAGAAGCCCAACTACATCAAGAGATTTGTGTCTGGAGGCTGTGACAATCTGGTCAAGCTGTGGAAGTGAGTGCAGCCCTTATTTTAGAGTGCACAGTGACTAGCACCTGCTGTCAGCTTCTACACTTGGTCATAAATAGACCCACACAGAAATGAATAGAATTAAAAAAAAAAAAAAAGAATAAAAAGCTAGCTTTTATTTTCTACATTGTGGTGATTGTAGAGGAAAATGTATTTAAATGTCATATAACGGTGCTAAAACTGCTACATTCTTATTGATGCTGACAGCATTTTCAAATTAGCCAATAATAAGTATAATAATAAGTGGCCCTATTATGCTATTTTAAAGGTTTCTAATTTTGTTTTGGAAGTCTCCTACAATATATTTACATGCATCAAAAGTCAAAAACACTTTAATTTTCTCATAATGTACATTGCACATCACCTCATTTCTCAAAGAATCTGAAAATGCTTTGATTGGAAATGCAAAGATTGGTCAAATGGCCAGTCTGTTGTGATTGGTCTACTCTGCTCTGATCTGGGTCAGATGGCCCAGTCTGATTGATCTAGCACTTACAGCACATGTCAGAAACGAAACACCCATTGCCATATCTTAATTTCAGCTCTGAATCTTCCTCAGCGCTTGATAAACAGTGATAATAACAATAACAGTACGAACAGTAACAATGGCGTTGTTTTTTCTGTATCAATTCCACCACAAGTCCTCATCAATTTTTAAGTATGATTGTATCTTTTAGAAGACAATAACTTTATTTATTTGTCATGCACTTCAATCTTTAAAATTGTGCAGACTTTTACATTCACAAACGGCTATATTACACACTGCATGAAAGGTAATATTCGAAAAAAACCTTACAGAGGCACTTTAAAAGAATAGTTCACTCAAAAATTCAAATGGAAATTTTTATTATTATTTGAGTTGGAAATACAGCACCTTTTAATATATTTGAGTCAAATGTGCTGACATTCATACTTTCTTCCCAGAGAAGAGGACGGCCAATGGAAAGAGGACCAGAAGCTGGAGGCGCACAGTGATTGGGTGAGAGATGTTGGCTGGGCTCCTTCCATTGGTCTGCCCACCAGCACAATAGCCAGCTGCTCACAGGTAATAACAGCCAAATATTTACTCTAAATATTGTACTGTGTGACTCTTCCAGTATCAATGTGAATGATAATTGTAATAAAATTACAATTAAAGTAAATTGAATAAATTGTTTTATTTTATTTTATTCCTGTAGCTCAAACAATAGAGCATGGTATATTAAATTATATATTATATTATAGGATGGTCGTGTGTTTATCTGGACGTGTGACGACCCAGCCGGTAACACCTGGACGGCCAAACTTCTCCACAAATTCAACGACGTGGTGTGGCACGTGAGCTGGTCCATCACAGGAAACATCCTTGCTGTGTCAGGAGGGGACAACAAAGTATGTACCTGTCAAATATGGCCCTAGAATTTGAATTTAATAAATAATTTATTCACCCTCGTATTGTTTCAAATGCATTCATATGCATAGGACTTTCTGTCTTTGGAACACAAACGTAAAGATTGTTAATGTAATATTTTTAAATGTTAAGTCTCTTATGTTCAGCAAGGCTGCATTTATTTGATCAAAACTACATTAAAACAGTAATATTATGAAATATTATTACAATTTAAAATAACTGTTTCTATTTCAATATATTTTAAGATGTAATTTATTTCTGTAATCAAAACTGAATTTTCAGCATCATTACTCCAGTCTTCAGTGTCACATGATCCTTCAGAAATCATTCTAATATGATGATTTGCTGCTCAAGAAACATTTATTATTATCAATGTTGAAAACAGTTGTGCTGCTTAATATTTTTGTGGAAACTCTCATACTTTTTTCAGGATTCTTTGATGAATAGAAAGTTCGAAAGAACAGCTTTTAACAGCTAGTTCATGTAGTTAACTAATGTTAACTAATAAACTTTATTGTAAAGTGTTACCGGATTTTTTCTACTGGTTCGGCTGGGCCAGTGCTGCAAATTGTTAGATACCAGTGAAACATCACAATTTTCAAGTACAGAAATTGAATAAAGTAATCAAATGTAAAATAACACTGCATAGTCTTCACTCTATAAAATAAATATAGATTAATCATTATTAAAGTTACGAAAGATATTCAGTCAAGAGCAGTGAGTGATTTTCTTTGTCTTTTGTTTGATTAACATAAGTTTATTAGGCTGCTGTCACGTTAAGAGCTGCGCGTATCCAAAATACTGTTACACGTGTGTTTTCTTTCTCAACTGTTTACGTTCACTTAAGACATAACCGACTATGTTTCACAAGGATACTTATGCATTTTGACACAATCGTGTGAATTTGTCTATTCAAGTGCAAGGAGAACATGAAAGAGAACTCAATTTAATAGGCTATTCGCACACTGTCTTAGAGGCAGCTATCTGGGTGCACTTCAGATGTTTGTGTTCAGAAAACTTCTTGAAAATGTCATGTGACTGTACCCTACCGACTTTCTGTAATAATATAGGGAACCACTAGTTATACATAAATCATGTAACAGTTCATGTTTTTACTTTTACATACTATTTAGTTTTAATCCAAATGAAGCATGTATGTAGAGTGAGCGATCAGCAATCAAGAGCATGCATCAGAAGTGCGCTCTCTCTTTACCGTCAGTTAACGTTAGTAATATGCTCATCGTTTTACTTCCTTTGCTATTGCCATATCTGACCGAACTACAAACTTTCCAGCGATGTCTGTGAAAAAAGATCGACAAGCTGATGATGTGCCGATGTGCGCTCAATCCACTCTGTGTTTCGCTTATAGCAGCTATAGCATGAATATTTAATTTGTTTTATATTCTCTTAATAAGATACATTTACTTTATGGACATCCTTCTCTATATCTATATTGTGCTCTGTCTGCTCTGTTGTCAGTGTTTCTTTGTCTGGACACAAACACTACACATGCTGCATGCTATCGGTTTTTGGTATCGGATTATTTTGATGATTTTGAGTATGAGTACATGAGCGCAGTATCGGGCCCGATACCGATACTGGTATCGGTATTGGTGCATCTCTAGTTTAAATAACAGGCGCTAATAGACAGTTTTAATGCTCTCATTCTCAAGAATGGATCATCAAGCTAGTCTAATGACAAATAAAAAGCATATAAATCATTGTGATATTAACACTATATATTTGCTGTGTGGCAAACTCAAACATGATTCACCCTGTCACCAACTAAAGGACAGGCAGTGAATGTTCTTTGAGTAATTCATTATGATTCATTGACTTTTCACCATGAAACTTATGTTGACAGTCTTTGGTTCTCTTCCCGTGGGATTACGGAATAAAGATGCTGCCGTTGGAGCATGTGGGCAGCTTACAGCCCTGCAGAGCAGCGATTTACCCAACATCATTACTCATTTTACAGTGCCTGAGTATTAAAGCACTCTCAGGTTCAGGAATTAATGACTGAGGTTATATCACCCAGCACTCGGCCCTGTGTGAGGGAATCAGTCCCCGCCATTGACGCATATTGAAATGAAGACTCTGGGTTGTTGCGCTTTCAGTGAGATGCTCTGCCTTGTAATTATTCACGGCGGCAAGCAACGGGTCGAGCCATTTACTCTCAGACGAACGTGCTATTATCTGATGCATTTATAAAACAGACAGCTTAATAATGCAAAAGGGCTTTGAAAAAACACGCAGGTTAAATACAGTTCTCTCGAGGTGCTTCTATAGGGAGTTAAAGTAGGCACGTTTTTGTTTTTTTTTTTTTACTCATGGTGTATGCAGTGATTCTAAAAGGTGTTTTTGATGCCTCGTTAGCTCGCCATAATTATCTTACGCCACCTACATTGAAAAAAAAAATTGTGAAGAGACCATTTTCACTCAGAAATTGCTAGTAAATTAACAGATTTAAACATGGAATTTTAAATAGTATTTTCTTGTAAAATGTACTCCAGTAACCTTTGTTTTATTTACAACTACAAAAATCTTTTTCTACTGAGTAGATGAGCTTTGGGGTGTGTTCACATTTCTCTTGTCTCTTTTGGTTTGGACCAAAAAAAGGAAATGATACATTTAGTCCTAGTTGACTTTGCATTCACACTGCCACCAAACCTAATGATACAAAACAAAACAAACAGCTTTTATGGCATATATTTTGCAACTGAACTTGCCAAACATCCAAAACCTTGCTGTGTGCCGGGCTAAACATGCTTGTTGTCTTTGCGAACATGTGATGGTATTTTTACAAGCTGAAAGCTCGTGAAAAGTTTATAAAATGTGTAAACGAATCCAAACAGCAGCAGGAATTCCTCCGTTACACACACAAACAAAGATTTGCTGCGAGGAGACATTTGCTTGATCTGATATGCTTGAGCATTCTGTTCTTTTTAGGGTCAAATCTCGTGAAATCATGTCCTGTTTTTGGTTTATTTTAGATGTTTTTGGTCCATGTTGTGCTCCTATTTCAGTTGAACCGAACTGAAGTTCGTTTGGAAGCAGACCGAGACCCACCTTTTCAGCGGTCCCAGCCCATTTATTTGGCGTACATCAAAGTTCAAATGGCAGCGTTCACACTTATTCAAATGAACCGCACTAACAAAGCAACTGCACCAGAGTTTGTTTTAATCGAACCAAACCTGCCATGTGTGATCACACACTTGCATTGCTTCACTATCACTGGAACTGGAAGATGCAATACTTTCCTTTACCTAACAGCTTCTAACCTGGTGGTGTTTTTAAAGGAATCATTCAAGCACTAAAGAAATTACATCATTTACATTTGTTTCCCATTGACTTTTGCTCATAGGTGACCCTGTGGAAGGAATCAGTGGACGGACAGTGGGCCTGTATCAGTGACGTCAACAAAGGCCAGGGTGCCGTGACCTCCATCACAGACAGCCAACAGAATGAGCAGTGAAGCCCATCTCCTCTCTCGCCCATGGTGGAGCACCTCCAATCAGACCAGGGTCACATCCTTCTGCCCTCAAAGACTTTTCTCCATCATTAAAAGTGCATCTCACCCCAGGCGGCAATTTTTTTTTTTGCCCTGAATTTTAGATCATTTCCACTGGTTCATTTCCAAACCGGATGTTTGAGCTGATTTGTATTGTTTGTTAAAATTCTTAACATGTCAATTATGTTGAGAAGAAAAAATATATGATAAATGAAACATTGGACATTAGTGTGTTTCAAGACCTGGACGACCATTGAAGAATAAAGTTTTCTATACTAAACTATAACTAACCTGTTTATTATTTAATATTTTGTTATTAATACCATATAAAATATCTCATACAGCAATAATTTTAATGAACTTTTAAAGACATGATATCAGTACTAACCATTTACTTTATCAATGTGTGTTACTGGTTTGTGCATGTTTTTTTACGGGGAAAAAAATGTTTGTCTTTATTTTCTTTTATCAGAATGCTGCCCCTCTGAAATGACTTTACATTTTTCAGGATCACATCACAAATTCCTCTTGTTTTTAGCCCTTTTCCTTTTAACAACCTTGCTCCATTCTGGTAAATATCGTCCATTTTCACAATCTGTTTCCTAATAGCATCTTTGGTAATGATGGAATTTAGGACCATTTGGCTAATGTTCTGTTACCCGAAACCACAGTTTCAACGAACATTCGCAAACAGCTTTGCAAAGTTGTGTGATTGGAACTACAGTTAGCTAGTTAATTTTTCCAACGATGCATCATACTATGGTAGTTAAGCAACAAATGAGATCATATAAATTAGCCATCAATTTGCCAAAACATAAAATAGTAATGAATTGCCATATGAGTGTTGGAATGAAATTGGTTGTGAACATTTCATGTTGACTTTAAACCATATTTCAAAAAGCAATACCTGGAGCACCATTAAACAACTAAACCATGAGCAAAACAGTTGGCATCACCTGCATAATGTGTCAAATAAACATGCCGTCTAAACATCCAGCGTGAACATACTATGGCAGTTGTTTCCATTACTGTCAGATTAAATTATCCCTCGGTTACAGATTTGGCAGAGTTGCCCAAGGGTTCAAGAGATCAACACAGAGGCCTGCCAACCTTCCCTTGGCCTCCAGTTATGAGTTTCCTTCTAGGATGGTGAAAAACCTCCATATGTGTGCCAGCCTCTAACTAGCGCAAGTGAAGTGTCACTTAGAATTACGTGTTGATATTGTTTCGATAAATGCGTAGTTTCACAGACTGGGTTACACATCAGCTTAGCGCTTGTGGTTTACAGTTCTGACAAGTTCCTTACTCATATTACAAAGCCAAAATCACTCATCTTCAGTAAGTTTCACCATCATTTTTCAATAGTTTTCTTTTTTCTTTTAAATTCTTTAGTATGTTCCAATGACTGAGTCAAAACTTGCAGACTGATATTATTTAAAGGAATAGTTCACCCAAAAATGAAAATTTGATATTTATCTGCTTACCCCCAGGGCATCCAAGATGTAGGTGACTTTGTCTCTTCAGTAGAACACAAATGATGATTTTTAACTCCAACTGTTGCAGTCTGTCAGTCTTATAATGCATGACAATGGGAACACAATCTATGAGAGTAAAAAAAACATGCACAGACAAATCCCCGCGGCTCGTGACGACACATTGATGTCCTAAGACACGAAACGATCGGTTTGTGCGAGAAATCGAACAGTATTTATATAATTTTTTACCTCTAATAAACCACTATATCCAACTGCCTTGAGCGCATCCAGTGCGTGAGGTGTGTACGCGCTCTGGTGTAGTTTACGCAAGCACCGGAAGTGATCTCTCGTGCGTATATGTCACTCATTGTTTACACAGTGCACAAACATTGTAGGTACGACAGCTAATCAAAATGGTACTTACTTGCGCTTATCCGGATTGGTCAAACCGACTTAAAACTAAAAGATTACATTCTCTCGCGTGAACTCATTCGGGAGACTTTCCACATATTCCCAACTTCTGAGCCTGCTCGCCTGAAGTTATGGTTGATTGTTCTTCGGCTGGATATCAACACACC